>CM034155.1:533765519-534365519 GCA_019776745.2 Taxus chinensis | reverse complement strand
ATCAAGTTTATTCCTTGCTTGTTCACATCTCTTCATTTATTTTTTATGAAAAAAATATATTTTTTGTTGCACATTATAGTTGAGTTAAATTTCAATTCTTTAATATAGACATTCAATACACTCTATATTGCAGAATATCAAATGTCCACACATTTTATTTCCTTCAAATGTTCTGATGCAATTTCAGAAAACAAATTTTCAATTTATCCTAGAATCATTACAATCCCCTATAATTCATTTCTTCCATGCATTTATTCTAATAGCTCACATTCCTTATGGATGAATGTGACATGTTCCCTAGTCCTTTCTTACTCAATATTCCTTTGTATGAAATAGTGGGAAAAGACTAAAAATGTTTATTTCTAAATCTCTGATTAGGAAAGAGGCCAAAAGGATGTTGGAAAAAATTGTGGAATTTATCTTTACACAATGGTATATAAGTATCCACCCTAAGAAAAATGAAACATGATTACGGTCCTTATAATGAATATAATTTGTTAGCTAGTAGTGTTGGGATGTGGTTGACTTGATCAATACCTAGATTAATAAGGACTTCAATAAAGAATGTCATAACTACAACGACTTTTATACATTTAAAAAATCTAATAGTAAACAATATTACACACATCTTGTAAATTGTACCTCAAAAATAATGGAAAGAGTTTCTCTTAAAATCTATGTAAAAAATGTAACATGTTGAATTATTAGTGTTAAATACAAAATTTAATGTTGTAAATTGTTTCAATATCACTAGTATTTTATTGGTTTTTTCATGTATTTTCTTACATTATAGATGAAATGGATTTTTGGGTTATTTCGTGGAAAATATTATGTGTGGAGGATCTAACATTCATGCTTCATCATGACATGACATGAGGAGGATTCAGATGACCCACCAGGGGCACCTTCCATGTTTACATGTCCATCAACCTATATGCACACACTAAGGAGGTATTAGTTTAAAATATAGTTTGTAATTACATATTATTTACACATATTCATATATTTTCATCATACAACTTGATAATGACATGTCTACTAATTATCAAGTACTTATTTTTATTAGTGGTCATCACTCAACATCGAGGGAAAAACCACAGAGGTATGAATTTATAGATTTTAACTACCAATATCTTTCATTTCATTGATACAATTTATAACGTCTTTTAACAAATTATTGTCATTTAAAAATAGTAACACTCCACTAAGCCATTTATAATTTATTTATACACTTGGAGGAGGATGAGGTAAATATGAGTACACACCTCTTAGTTATAAGCAAGGAGTCACCATTTTATAGGTATTTTGTTTATTAAATTGATTGTAATTAATTCAATTGTGAGAAATTATAATTTTACTACAAACCTTCTTTGGGTTCATTTATAGTGATTGAAAAAAATATGGTAAATGTTTAACCTTTTTAAGTTCTTGGTTTCATTTATCTCAAAAAATAATTATTGACTGAGTGTAGAAAATATTCAAATCATATCCTCTTAGAGGTTAGAATGAAATTTAAAAGAAAATCAATAGATAATAATTGAGTTAACTCAACACAATTTTGGGGGAATGCATTATAAATAATGATTAATTAAATATTGTCGCGCATTGGTTTAGAAGAAATAATAGATGTATCAGGGTAAATTCATTGTATAAATAACACATTTTTTAGAAAACAAATTCCATACAATTTTAATAATTTTTATATCTATACAATGTGGCTAAAAATATGAAGTAAACATTTATTCAACCTCCCAATGTTATAGGTTAGTTATCTCAATTTCTGATATTTACAATTATAATTTTTAATTAACTAAATATTTTACACATATTATTCTTATTGTATAGAGGAAAAATAAGATGCTATTACGTGTTAGAGCATGGGTGATAAAAAGAGGACAAGTGACCCATCGAAATGGAAAACCCAATAGAATGGAGTTAATAATCAAATTTGTAAGTTTTATAATAACTATTGTACAACTACATTTTTTAATTATATAAATTATTAATACTATTTTTTTTCATTTCACTATTATATGCAGGAAATCCGCTGCAATACACGTGTAACAAAAAATGTGCAAGAAATATTAAAATAAATGGAATGGAACTCAACTACGTTCACCAACTGGGCTAATGAGAATGGATATATGTTCCAGTAAGATGTGTTGTTTAGTTATTTTTAAGTTACCTAAATATCTAATTCAAAGAATTGACACTTTTTATAATTATATATTCATAGGCTGATTGACAAAAGTTGTGTGATGGCACAAAGTCAACTTAATAAAAATGTCTAGTCATGGATGCATTACGTTTGCAATAATATTCACAATGCAAATTCCTCCCAGAAACACGTATAAACATATAGAAAAGGTCAATTTCTAATGCAAAATTGACTATAAAAATAACATTATTCAAACTTTGTGTAATAGTGAATAGGTTTGCAAATCTAATCAGTTGAGAAAAGGATTTCCTTTACAATATTTTTCATTATAAATGAATGTTCTTGTGGACTATGTTTTTATGTATTTCTTACTAAATAGTACTTCTAGCATTGCTATATATTTTGACCAATAGATTTATTTAAATATGGTTGATATGATTTGACTATTAAATGTTTATTTTCAATGAGAATAGGTTTGTAATTGTAATTATCTCAAAAAGGACTGCCTTAAGCATAAATGTTAAGACAAATCTATAAAAACCATAGATATTACTTGATGAATTTCTAAAAATGACTTTCAAAATCTTGGCGATTGCCACAAATTGAAATGAAACGATGTCAGCCGGTAGTAACTGTCATCCAGTAGCATAATGTTATTGGCCGGTAGCAAAATACTACTTCCCAGTAGAAAATTTCTCTTTTGTGCACACGAAAAATATGGTTTGAATATAATTTTTTTGAATTTACTCTAAACACCTAGCGAGTCAACCCAAATAGTTAACTTGTACCCAAAAAATTTAGGCAAAACAAAAAACAACCTAACACCTCAAAATTAGCCAAATCAAAATGTCAAAAACCCAAATATTCGTGAATTAACAAAGAATAACCACTAAAATTTACACTGACTACCTCTATAACGTAACTTTCGCTTTTGGATAAATTTGTTGTTGAGATATATTATGTATTTATAATCTTTTCCTAATGATTTGTGGAAATTATTGCCCTCAAGTTTATCTATCCCATGAGGGATCAAATTTGAAGGGCTGGTCGGAGTTTTATTGTGAAGGGAAATATTTGTCCAACACTTCGATAATGAAAAGTAGCACAAATATTTTACACTTCATATGACAAGATTAAATCAAGTATCCAAGTCATAAAAATTAAGAATAGTTGTTTTAAATGATATTTAAAAAAAAAAAATCAAGTACGAGTTGATTGAAACCTTAAATAAAAGAATTTTTTTAGTAATCCAAACAAAATGAAACCTCAATCAAAATGGTGTAAAACTAATATACATTAAAACTGGTAAAATAATTAAATTACGATGTAATGAAAGCCCAAATTTGCAATACTCCAATTTTATAAAAATCATCATAACTAAAATAACCATAAATAAATTTGATGAATAAATAGATAAACAAAAAATTGAAATTAGATGCTAAGACATGTAGATTAGGAAACACAGAAAAACCATCAAACTTCGTGTCTTTATGAAAAAATTGTAAATAATAAAATAAATAACTTTAGCTTCTACTTGGATTTTAGTGCTAGAATTAAAACCCGTTTGGATTCTTATCACTTCAATAAAAACTTCATTCGGATTTTAACCACTAAAATAAAAACCCCTGTAAATTTTAACTAGTAAAATGCATTAAATTAGATTTTTTCTAACTAGATTAAAGAAAATGCGTATCTATACATTCAAACACTTACACTAACTATGTCACTGACAGATACATCGAGATATTCTTGGTCATATTTTAGAGCCAAGAGCTTATCCTCATGCACAATATGCATTCATATCTACTACACACAAATGATGTATTACCAAAATAGACTATTCCATTAAACACACTCACCCTTCATAATCCTCCCCGAATTTTTCCATAACCCTCTTACTCAACTCCTTAGGCATATAGTTGAGTTACATTGTCTTGAGAACAACTGTAAATATAAAATTCTTATTAGTCTTCACATCACTACTTTTGAACAATAGTTAGAGAGAAGTTACCAATGATGACCTGGACTGATGCTTTCAATGGACAAATAAGCTTATCTCTACCTATTCACCCCCTCTACGAAGAGGTCATCTCCTCTTCCCTACATTCTACCATCTCAGATAAGTCCAACCAGCCTTTGCATTACGTAACAAATCAACACTTAGCTTGGTTATTCTTTGCAAGGGTCATAATGAGTGAGATCCTCAATTGACTCGACCTTTTCTTTTCATTAAAGCAAGCCCCAACTACCTTTTCCTTGAGATTCTTCTCCATTGCATAAAAACCAATATAATCCAATCATATCATCCACTAGGTTATCTGCACACAAAAATTGAATTGATCTAGGTGATCTGGATCGAGAACACTATGAGCCCATCCCGCCATTTGGCACCAACATGGCTCTCACAGAGCTTGCTCGACACTCTACAATGTGAGTCACGAATTGAAGTCACCCATTGAGTCTCCAAGCCTTGTCTTAACCTCATATTTCCATCTCATCCCATACCAAGCTCATGGCCACTTTGCACACTCAATATGTTCCAAATCATGTTGTATAGGGTCCAAGTGGGTAGATATTTATGTGCAACTCAATCCTAGATTTTTTCTCTGCCTCTCAACGCATCTCCTGCAATAAAGAAGAAAAGAAATTATAATGCGGTAAATAAAACATTTGAATGAATCCCAAACAAAGGCCAAAACCCTAAATAGTAATATTAAATCTTTTATTTTTAAGTATTTGTGTTTAGGTATTCATTGAGCTGACATCACCAATTTGGTAGAAACTTAGGATTTGATATTAATAGTATTATATTAGTAGTATATAGATTATATTATAACTTTTGATAATTGATTAATACGTCTTATCTAACATATCTGCGAATCACACGTAAATCTTGTAAAGCCGGCGGCGATTGTTTTTTTGTAGAAATCAAAAATATTTTTTAAAATATAAAAAATTCACACAAATTATTGACAAGAAGTTTTCAGTATAGCCCTTATTTTGATAGTTTTAAAAGTAACATACACTTCTCTATTGTCAAATGATTTTTACATTTTGATTTTTTTGACATATAATTTGAACTGTGGGTCCCATGCTCTGAAATATTTTAAGATCCCTTCCTCTATACAACAATTACCTAATAGTTATTTATAGGTTGAAATCTCACACACCATAACATAAATAAAGAAAGCTTACATTTCAACTCAACATTTCAACACAACGTTACAACCCTTTTTCAATACCACCAATTCCGTTAAAATTTTAAGAAATTCTTCCTAAAATTATATTTGTTGTCTTAAAAAAAAATCAAAAGTCTACCCAAAAAAAATCAAAATTCCAATATAAAGTGAGAGTAAAGAAAATTTGTTGTGCTCAAATAATTATAATGCTATGGACTAAACATTCTATTTATTATGCCAAAGGCGTTCCCCCTATGTGAAAGGCCCTTCCGGATGTTTCTGTTACTGTGATAAATTTGACAGTTTGACGGCCGTCTGAACGTTTTCGCATTTTTCGTCTATTTTTAACATTTTTTTGATCAAACTCGTGGTTCATCCAATGGAAAATGCTATAAATTGGAACAGAACTCTGTTATAAGGTCGCCTATCACTTGCAAAAGGAATCAATCTGTTTCCTGGCTCGTGGAGGGAGAATTTCTTACCAGAAATTCAAGCCACGCGTGTTTATTCTGCATTTCGGGTTTGTTTTAATTTATTCTGCGAACAACACGTCAATTAGCGTTAATAAATACAACCGCAGGTGGACAGATAATTAACACAAACATTAATTTTGAAATGGATATTTTTATTTTTCTCTGTTTTGAATAATATTTTTTTGGTCCGAGGGGCGGGTGGACTAAACTGGTGACCACCAACTTAGCGAAAAGGGATGGGTACATAACGTGCATGGGAAACACCATTATGGATAATCTTAAGTTTTAGTTTGTTATTATTATTATTTAATGGAATCGACTCAGTTTTTATTTTCTAATTTATTATCGCTATTTTGTTTTCACTAAACTTAGATAATTTATGTCGTTGCAAGAATTAGGCTTTTTTTTTCCACAATAGTGATAATGATGTTTTTTAAGGACCGTCACTTTGTATTATCTTCTTTGTCTTTAAATTGTTTAAAGGTGAAAGTATTTTTTCCATAACATTTGTTAATAATATATATAGATTTTATAAAATATTATTATAGACATGAGTGTTATAATAGTTTTTATTAAACTATAAATATGCTAAATTTATAGGTTGTAATATTACGTGTGGATATTAGAAAGTACTATTATAGTATCTACTAAATCAAACTTATTTTAAGAAGTAAGAGGTTACTTAGAGCATAGACAAAACTTGAAATAATTAAAGTGTACGAAAATATTAGAGAATTAAAATTTTATAGGATAATATTCAATCATGCATGTATTTGGAGCAGTCATTAGTAACAAATAATGTGAAACAAGAGCAGACAATAGGGTGAATTAACTCTAGAAGACATAAACATGTGACCAAACGAGCATTTACGACATTAGTACACAAATGGTCAACCATATCCTTGAAGTTAGTACAAAAATGGTTTTATCCAAAAAATGAAAATGCTCAAAACCCTAATCTAACCTCAATAGGTTTTACAAAATAGTAAAAAACAAGACTTGGATTTGAGGACCTATTTCAATCAAACCCACGCAGAAGAAAGTGTTGAAATCAACACTCAATATTGGTCAGCAAGAAGTGTAGTGTATGCAAGTATTCCAACCATTATCTTTTAATGTGTGCATGTACAAGTAAATTCTACAATACTCCCTAAATGTTTGAGTTATGTTTCTAGCATGGGAATGCATTTGAAAACAATAAATTATGCTCTTACAACTTCAATATAACTCTCGTGTGAAAGTAATTATTCATCCTCTCATTGTTCTAAATTTAGTTGTATTTATGAACTACTTGAATTCAAATTAAGACCGTATTGGTATGGAAATGTCACACAATAAGTGGGAAAAATAACAAGAAAATCCAAAAAATTAGGGGACAAACAAACACAGAAGGATGGTGATCATTTATAAACATAGAATGAATATGTCATGAACAATTTCATAGTATACAGAAGTGGTCACTTCCTAAGACCGCAATAAAAATAAGGGAGGCGAGAAAAACACTAAAGAGCTAGAAACAAAGGTGAATGAGGCAAGAAAAGGAAGAAGATAGAACCAAAAGGTGACAAATGAGACTGAAGATGTCAAAATTCGCATGGGACTCAAGGGTCAAATGACACAAGGAACACATCGAAAAGAACATAACTTTTATGAATATGCAATAAACACATGCATTAACACCGAAGTAATTAAATAGTTCTTATGCATAGTCATTGTTATTACATATAAATTATATAGAGAAAAAGAAAAAAAATACTTTGGAGGTAAAATAAGATGATGTTGTAATAATCTAGACACTGACCAATTGTTGAGTGTGTACTTTAACCGTTATTTATTACGCTAAAAGGCATCTTCCAAAGGGGGGTGCGACCTCATATGTCTGACATGCATGACAACAATCGACGATTTATGTCACATCGTACATCGACTAACATTAACAGAGGTTGGTTGCCTTTTATATTTTTTAAACTACGTGTATGTTAATCACAACATGTGACCCTCACCCTACCCATTCACTGTAGCACATCCTAAACATCCAACTCTCCCATCGACTTGCATCCCTGAAAAGTGACAACAGTCGCTCCGTGACCTCATGACCTGACACTGCAACTTCCACACGTCCCTGTCGATATTAATAATCCTGGTGCCCAGTGAGTCATCTAAGTTACGGTCTTCCACCAAATGGATTTGCTAAATAGAATGGTAATGTGCCCATTGGAATAACTAACGTGGAAATAAAGACACAAACTGATCCATGAGAATTTCCCAAATTCACTGACATGGAAGTGGAGATGGTTGTTGAAGGTCTGTCATATGCATCTATAAAAGCAAAGTCAGTTGTGTAGGTCGCACAGGATATCAGAATCACTTATTAACATAGAGACAATATGCGACATTGTAGGGTGTAGCATTGGGGCAACTTGAGTGTAAAGAAAGGCAATCGTAAGCACCTTCATCATTTAGTCTTTTTGTGTCAACTACCTTTTTCTATGTTTCATTTTCATTGGTTTTTGGTGGGGGGTAAAATAGACACTACTTGTTTCCATTTTGAATTTTGTTTAGGAGTGGCATGAGGTAATTGTTTTTTCTTTCTAATTGTCTTGTGTAGTTTATATATATGAATTAGGAATTGGATTTGGGTTATAATTGAGGTCTAATTCGTGTTAAGATGAAAATTGAATTAATTCTCTTCAATTTTAATATATAGTTATAATTAATCATAAACATGGAGACCATTTGTGACATTGTCGGGCGTAGTAATGGGGCGGCTTGAGTGCAAAGAAGGGCAATCATAATCACCTTCATCATTTGATCTTTTGGATAATCTCCTTGAAAACATGGATCAATGATGCCTAAAACATTGTTGCTCCCGTAATGTATCCAAGCTTGTACCATCAACCTATTTGTTATGCCAAAAGGCCTTTTCGCAACTAGAAACTCTTCATCCTAACTGTGTTAGGCTACACGCAAAAGTGTGGATCATAGATTTTATGGATCGTATCAACATCCTTTACATGTGAATCTTGACCATAGGTTTTATCTATGCCCATCTAGCTGGAATTGTTGCACCTTTCTCTGTTGCAACAGTCCCGACCACCTTGCAGATGTTGGCCCACGTCTCCATCACAGACAAGTCATCCGAGCTACGATCCTTCGCCGAATTGATCCGTAAAATAGAGTGTTTCACTGGTAAATGGAAACATGAATGTCGTGAAAGATAGCCAGAAAATGACACCGCTAATGTGTTTTCGGAAAACATGAACAACGACTAGCAAAAAAAATTTTGATAGAAAATTAATTTGGAGATAAAACCATTCATTTAATCTTTTTGAGAAATTTATGACATTTTCTTTAATTTTGTTTTTTTCCACGGTTTTTCTTATTCATTGAAATTATCCATATTATATGAATGTTTGTGTCTTTTTATAAGGATTAATGAAATGAACCTGGTAAAATATTCAATATGAACATATATATCTTATTTTATATATTTACGCTGAAAGGCGTGTTTATAGGTAGAAAGCCCAGAGGCTCTGATAACATAGCGTAATTGTCATTGTCCATATTTTAGACCGTATTAATGACCCTGACAATCATATGAGTCATTTATTGGGATTACTTTTATCCGCCCATGGCTATCATGTACAAGATTGGTTCGTCGAATGACATCGTGGGATCATATGCATTGGTCATCAATGATAGAGTGGATGTTTCATTTGTCCTTTTTCTTTGATTCATTTCATATTTTCATAACAATATCTCTATGGGAGCCTTTATGACCATCAAGAAAGGGGTAATGGTGGTTTGTTTAGTAGGAAATGATGGGCCCTCACACAAAACTGCCAATAACACTGCACCTTGGATTTTAATGTCAGTGGAGGATTACGCCACCACCTTTAAGCTAGGAAATCATGTCCGTAATATGTGTGAGAAAGATATGAAAAATTGGATCACATAATGCATTTTAATTTTTTAACCTTCAATTCATGTCCTTGCCTTCCTTGAACGTTCCTTTTACGCATCATTTTTTGATTGATCATAAGGGAGTAATGCCAACTATCGGGTTGCAATCTCAGCAGACCTCCTCCCTTGTTGCAAACATCATCTTAAGCACAACCACATTGCATCACCCTTCATGTTTCCTTGTGTACTTCACATACATCATCCACACTTGGAAAAAATTCATGCCTCATAGCTCAAGATAAACCCTACTCATTGACCTAATAGCTACAGAGAAACCATAATTGTAATTGTGTATGTGACCCCTGCCCTAGGATTCTAGGTCCACTCCACACATCTTTGTTTCTAAATTAACCCTAGAAACACATAAGTGAATTCCCCTTGCATTTATTAGTGTTCTAACAATTTGTAAAATGCAAGAGCTGAAATTACAAACAAAAACTATTGCCATCGACACTACTTATTGATCACTCTTTTCTTTCTTAGATCACTTCTTCACTATATCCCTTTTGGCGTTCACATCGTACATTTCACGTACGATTGCTAGTAAGTAAATAAATCTAATAAGCGTACAACATCTCTACAACCACACTATTTTTGTGAACTTCGTAAAATGTTTATACGTGGTGAACAACACACTGACAAATTTTTTTCTCGAGTTTAACTAAAATATTAATTACATTGTTGTAACCAACAATAAAAATGTATTTATATTTTATTTATAAATGTAAAACCAAAAGTAGTAGACTCGTAGCCAATGACACAAAAAGTCATAGGATCAATATCTGAAATTGAAAATATTAAAAATATTAAATAAAATAGTAATCCTTTAAAATCTGTATGTCGACAGTAAAATATGTTGCCATTATTTAGAGCAAATAAAAAAATTATTACCATGTTTTAGTTAATAGTTAAATATCTATATTCGTTAGTAGATGTAAGGAGACTAACAAATAAAATTGAGTAACAAAGAGGAATATTCTACTATTGAAATCAAACCATATCTTACAATTTGTTGTGTTTTGATTGTAGGTAATAGATGAAAATCATGTACTTTCAATATTTATTTATTTAATTTATTTTTTTAATTTTAGTTATTGATGGGAATATCTAAGGGGGTGTATATAGTATGTTAGGAAAATCTTATGTTAGTACTTGTTATGAGGGATTAAATAAATATATATGTATATTTATATAAGTTGGTGGTATTGTTAAATATATATGTATATTATCAGTGAGTTGTGAAAACAATTTAGGTAGAGATTTAGGTGAGAGAAATTAGGAAGGAATATAGGTTGTTAGAGAAATGTTCCTTGATTAATGTTGGTGGTTTTTAGAGTTGTTATAGGAGCTAGATATCCATTTCTATATATTTGTAATATGTATCATCAAATATAATGTTAATTGAATTCTTATTGAGCTTTTCTTCTTCTGAAATGGGGTAAAACCCACATTTGGTATCAAAGTAGGTTCTCAAAAGAGGCCTCTCTATTTTTCACTCCACCCTTTTAGTTTGTCAAGTAGACTTAGGAAACGGGCTAGCGGATACCACAAACCTTGCAGCAAAATTGTTACCTTTCTATGTTCTCATCTATTTGTTGTAATTTCAAAACGTGAAAACAAAGGAAAGCAAGATAACCTAGACCTCATGCAACCCCTTTGTTCATACGTTCACCCTTCTTACATATTTGTCAATAGTACCATTTTGTTCAATGTGGTCGTGCTTAAAATTAAGAGTGTTTAGTCTGGTTTTGTGTTATACGTGTTTGTGTGAGCGCTCTTGTGGTTGTTCTTTTTTATGCAGCATTTAGGAGTAATTTTTTTCTAAAATTTGAGTCTAGATGATCCAAAAACATTCAGATTGACTTTAAAAAATGCATATTTCCATTTTAGTTGTTTTTGGCTTAACTTTGGATATTACTGGTTTTTGAGTAGTCTAAATCTCATTTTGTATTGAAAAATAAAAAAAAGAAAACAACAAAGGAAAAATGATTATTTGGAGCACAATCTAAGGATGAACCTAGACGCAACTCCTCTGATTTGTGCTTTTCAACATTTGAAAAATCTGATTAAAGATTGGATTTGAAGATTTAAATGATCTTTGCATTGCTTTGCGTTCAATTTGTATTAGAGGTGAGAAACCTGTTGCATTCCCTTGTATCTGAATCTGCCTTACATGTAATGCCTTGTTCTACGTTACACCTGTTCATCCTGCGGCGATCGAGTGCTAAGCATGGAGCATCATTGTGCCTTCGTCGATCATTGGTGGGCTTCGCCTTAGTCACAGGGAATACTCAATCATCTCCCTCTTCATCATGTTTGTTGGTGTCGTGTTGTTGTTGTCGTTATTGGCCCTTACAATGCCTGTTACAATTTCCTTGTTAAAGGAAAATCATGTTCTCTTTTACCGTGCTTGTTTGTCGGTCCTTCTTAATTTGATTAATAATTATTGTTAAGTTATAATAATAATAGTAATAGAAATAATAATAATAATACTAATTTAATTATCGATCGACGATAACTTCATTATCTTATTGTCGATTGTTATCAACATTATGGTTAATTATCGGTGAACGATTTTATGGTTTGGTTGGTCGTTTCGCGGACCCAACACCGGTTTGCGCAAGTAGAGGGTCTCCTGTTGTGACGCTATGGTCAGTCATTGTCCTATGTTCATTTTTGAAACTTCTACCACTAGTTTCCTCCTTGGCCGACCAAGCCTTCTCTCGTGTCTTGTTCTATAACTTATTTATTTATTTATTTTATGATAAAATTTTGGATGCATTCACCCATTTTAGACACGTTTGTTCATGCCTAACCACGTAACCCATCTGCTGGCTGCATGCACCACTTTTATTGTTTATTTAATGACCTTTTTGGCCTTCTTGGAAATGCATTTTACTTGAATCTGACCACCACCTTTCCTTTCTTTCTTGTCTCACCAAATTGTGCTCAGACCATTATGTGGTTTTGCAAATGACGACTTTGATTTAACCACTTGCTAGGTATTAATTGCCTTTCTATCTACTCTTTCATGCCATTCCTTTTCCTACCTAGCTATGGAGTCGACTAGGTTGTTAGCTGGTGGTGGGTGGAAGGACCTGTATCTTTTATGACCTGCTCTAATTTCTTTGACTTCCTAATGCCCTTGTCTACCGCGTCTTGGGGGAAGGAAACCCCTGTTTTGGGAGTTCTGCAATTCTGTGGTTATAGAATTGTTTCTGTTTTGGTTCAAACGAGTAGAGAAGAGTATACAATGCATCTTCCTAGGCATCAAGGATAGGAGGGGAAGTAGATGAAGATGGACGATACTGTTGCAGCATGGTAGAAGCCTGTTGAGCGCTTCCAACAGGAAAGATGTCCAACTACGTTGTTATCTGTTATGTATCGAATGCATCCTCAAATTCAGGATTCTCAATGTGTATACCTGATGTGGATGTTGCCTACGTATTTTATTTGGAGCGTTTGATATCTGATAGCGGATACTTAGCGTGGATACCCTTGTCAATTGCAGTATACTCATTATATATCATTTTCAGTTGCATTGTTTGTATGGTTGAATCCGGATGCGGATGCTTCCCATGTATCCGCACTATCTTTATTAAGGAGAAGAATTTAATTATAGTGCCACGATGGCAGGAGCAAATCACAGTGCGGGGTGTGGTGGTGAGCGGTGTGCTGGGAGCAGTGTTTTGTGTGAATACTCACAAGTTGAATCTGACTGTGGGAGTCATTCCTTCTCTCAACGTGGCCGCTGGTTTCTCCGATATTGTCTCCTCGATGTTTGTTATCTCTGTATTTCTCTCGGCGGTCTTTGCTGTCAATATATTTTTTTCTGATCGGCCTCAACTCCAGTGGGATCGGCATTTTTGTTGAGCTCTGCCTCCTCAGGTACTTGCTCTTGTGTTACAGCCGCCATTTCTTCCTCTACTTGGAGCTCAGCAATTTTGCTTGGCGTCTTACTAGTGTCTTTGTTCCAGTTGTTGTTACACTGGCCTTTGTGACATGGATGTGTTGGTATCTTACTGGAGCTTTTGGTACCTATCCAGATGAATGGCTACCTCCTACTACGGATCACTTTATTTTTGCTCTCATGTTAGCTATCTCTGTTCTGGCCATTACCTGTCCATGTGCTTTAGGGCTAGCTACTCTAACAGCTGTTATGGTGGCAATAGGTGTTGGGGCCACCAATGGAGTTCTTATCAAAGGAGGTGATGCTTTGGAACATGCCCAAAAATTTAAATATGTAATATTTGACAAAACAGGATACCGAATATCAGTAGATCGATCCACACTAAATTACAAAAAAAATAAAGGGCACCCAATGCAGAATGGAGCCCTGTAAATAAAACCCACTTCGTTTAGGTGGATTTTAAGTTTAATCCATGATGGGATCACAGAAACTCGTGGATTAAGGCCTTCACCCAGCTGAATTCAGCCATTATATGTGCTAAATTGGAGCGTTGAACATTTAAGTTGCATACCACTTTCGTGTTTTTACCTATACCAGTTTCGTTTCTTGTATAATTATGGCACCGGGTGTGAGGGGTGTGCAGTTAACAGGTGTTTTTAGAGACAATGGAATGGACGAGTCGATAGATTTGGAAGCAGCTCCTCTTCTGGGATCTTCTTCTTCTCATGAGGGGGCCTTGGAGAATTTGGAAGTGAATGTAATCGGCATGACATGTGCTGCTTGTTTTGGTTCTGTCGAGAAAGCTCTGTTGAAGGTGGATGGGGTTTTTAGGGCTTCTGTAGCTCTTCTTCAGAACAAGGCCAAGGTTACCTACGACCCCTCCAGGGTTAAAGAAGAAGACATTAAAGAGGCCATTGAAGATATAGGTTTTGAAGCAGAGATTATACCCAAGGTTTCTACTCGGTCTAAAGATCAGGGAACTGTGACAGGCTAGTTCAGAATAGGTGGAATGACCTGTGCAGCATGTGTTAACTCAGTTGAAGGGATATTGAGAAATTTACCAGGTGTGACACGAGCAGTTGTTGCATTGGCCACTTCATTGGGGGAGGTTGAATATGATTTAAATTAGATAAACAAGACAGAGATAATCACAACAATTGAAGATGTTGGTTTTGAAGCAAAGCTGAATCTGGAGAAAAAGGCAAGATATTTCTACACCTTTCTACTGCTATTATATTTACATTTATTGCGAAATCGAACCACTTTTCCTTGCATTGATTTGTCAGTTGGATGTCATGATGGGAGATTTCCCTTTTCTGCTTGTTTCTTCTTGTTTTAGCTTTTATCGCTGATAGTATGTGGGTCGAAAGGATGCGTGTGCCCTCTCCTCTAAATGTTATGTTTCTCTTACTCGAATGATAGACCTTCGTCTTTTTTTTTATGTATTAATTCTCCTCTGCGATTGAGTTGCAAGTTATTATGTTGATCAACTAGTATTTTTGATATTATGGAAGTAAGTTACGATAACTATGAAGCTCCTCTCTAGCACCCAAGTTGTCTTTTTATGTTTTTTGTTAGCCCCTTCGCAAGTTCCTTGGATAACCTTTTGGCATCGAGAAAGAAAGGGTGTAGGATTGTGTGAGCAATGCGTGGGCTAGCCAGCTTAGAGTTGTGGTATTAAAACTGGTAGAATAAAAGGGTTCGTGTGCAACGTGTTTTGCCGTCTCGCGTGTTTAGACTCTTATACTATCTTTCATCTTGTTTCTAGCTAGGCTTTTAAGGCCATCCTCAAGAAGTACCTTGACCATCCCTGGCAACTTGAACCATAACTAGCCTTTCGAATCAACTAAGCTCGAGGTTTCTTTGTGTGAATCCAGTACCTCGTCGACACTGGAATAGTTTTGGTCTAATTCCCCTCTCGAAATTGTTGTTGATGACATTATTGTGTACTCTTGTGTGACGGAACTCCCTTCTTCTCTCGCGTGTTTGCTACTAGCCTGTAAGACTTTGACCCTTCTTGGATGATTGGGAAATCTTTGTAATTAATGGTCAAAACTAAAATACTTTGCTTTCGCCTCGAAACTTATGTTGTGTGGATACTATATTTGATTTCCGGTTTGAAACTCGATTATACATGGTTTTTTGTGTTAATTTTTGAAACTCATGGTTCCCCTTTCTTGGGCCGATCAACTCCTGTTCTTTTAGAAATATATTAATTTAGTCTATGCGTTTGGTACCTTTGATAAATTCCTAGATGGTTGGTGTATATATCAAATCTCAATCTGGTAATTTTTGTTTAATTACTTACTTGATGGGAATTCTATTTTCTGTTAGATTGTTTGTTTTCTCCTTATAGGGCCAAGGGCCATTCTCTTACGATTGCTATAATTTCGTTGCTATTACTCCTAACTGAAGTACAAGGTCTTCTCCTTCTTCGATTGGCATGATGAAGACTTTATTATAACTTGATGTGTTGATAGTGTTTAGAGGTTTGAACTAATTCTTGTAATAAAGTGCTTCCTTTTCGTGATATTGTTATATAATAGTATGGTGGTTTTGTGTAGCCTTATCTTGCTCAGTTCTCGTGAACTGACTCTTTGTAGAAAATTTGTTGCAGATGGATTTTGCGTGTAGATGAGGGATAGATTTGTAGAATTTTGTCATCACCCTCAGTTGAGAAGATCCTTTGCTCGAAACCTTTTTTATGTTGTTCAACTATTGATAACGTCCAGTGGAAATTTTAAAAGAGGATTAATGTCTTAGTATAAATTATTGTGGACTTTGTCATCTGAACTTTGGAAACCTTTTATTGTTTGACCATCATTGAAATTATAAGAAAATTTGGTTATTGTTGTTGAGTGACATTGTTGGAGTATCAGTATTTTAAGAATTGATGTAATCTTTTTTTGTTCTTGTAAATGAGTGTTGCTACAACCTTGCCTTGAGAATAGATTTTGAGCTAAACCTTGACATGAATTAGTAATAAAGTGTCATAAGTAAATTAACATGGGATTGTTTAATACTTCTGGAAGTTAAATTTAAAGTTGTATTCAAATAAAGTAACGTAGGGGTCGCCAACTTGAGAGTAAGAAATTCTGTAAGTAATCAAGGGCAAGACTATCATTGCAGGTAAACTTTATAACATGATAACCCTAGCTCCTCTAGTGAATATTATTCCTTTTATGGTGAAATTTGTAAAATGACCCTAAGGTGAAATGAACTGTTAGTTATTTGAAGATGATAAGATTTAATAAGCCAGAGAAAACAAATTGGAGACCTCACCATCTTTCTCACCGCCATTTGGAAAACAAATTTTTACTCCTTGTTATTACTTTTAGTGAAGCCTAAGTAAAGTTGTTGATAATTCTGGTTAAGAGCCCTAGCTTCAATTTAATACTGGTAATAACTAATGAGGTCCTAAAAATGTTTCATCTCGACCTTCTCCCTCTAACCCTTTTTCAAGGCACCTTGTATCTCTTCTCTTAAGTGTGTTGAACTTAAAACCATGTTGTCTTGTGGGAAAGAACGAATCTTAGTAGCGTTAGTGGTGAACAGATGGCCTTGTGGAATTTAATTACTACTTTTTCTTGATAAATGAATTAAGAAAATAAATGTCATAATAGAGAAGATTTAAAGATAATTACTCAGTGTCAAAGGAATAAACTTGGCTTGGCAAGTTGAATCATACGAATCATATCTTGAGCCTCCTTGAAAACGTAAGCTAAGAATTGCAAGATGTCCTTTAAAAATAAATAACCCTCAAGAATATCTCATTGTGGATGGCCCTAACTGTAAGTGTGTTCTGTGACTGGACTTCTATGTTGACATGTCAGAAAGAAAAAGTGTATTATCCTTTTGGGTGTGAACGTTTCCGTGCTGACCTTGTGGTCATCCCCGTAACAAGTTGTTCACAGTGTTAGTTGTATCCTTGGTGACGACATGTTGCGTCATGTTATGTGTCAAGCAAGTCAAAAAAAAAAAGTTATCCTGTATTTCATTGTGTTGTTCGTGTGTGGATTTTTTTGGGTCGTTACATTACACATCACGTAATAACTCTCATTTTCTCAAGGACTTGATGAATTGACATTGCAAACCTCCTCGACTTTCATTCACATTGGCGCCTTGATTGTCTTTTCCTTAGAATTCAACTCATATGGGAATGTTAAAAGAGTTGAACATGTTGATCATGCTCAGAAATCAGTAGCACAAGCTGTGGAGGAATGCAAATTAAAAGAAGAAGGAAATAACATTAAATAATATGACTATATTCCTTTTTCCTATTCTCATTCCTTTGATTTGGCATGGAAATCTATAAGGACAATAATAGTGAAGCTGTTATATTTAGTGAAAATAATCCTGCTACCCCAAAAGTGAATGCCATAAAAATCATAGCTCAAACCCAATGCAAGATAGAGGAGAGTGTCAGATCCAAATAGAATGAATGTTAAAGTAAAAGCGATAGATAAGGCACTGCAAACAGGGATTGATTTAGAGGGTATCCCAATCTCCATCTGGTGAGTGCCATTATACTTGTTTAATCATGCTACTCTGCATCAACAAATAAATAAATAGAGATGTCATTTCCCATGGATGAGGTGTTCATCCGATGGGGAGTCCACATGTGTGAGCGATATGGATCTCGAGAACACAACAGTGGGATCTAACATCTCTTATAAATATCCCACTATAAATTTCATAGTTATCTTCTATCAAATCCCTTAATTATGCCATAATCACCTACTGTCCAAACCACTCACATTGCATTATAAATATATTGATCTCTTCCCATCTTGTTTTTGGATTGGATCTATATGGATTTATCCTAATTTATATTTGGCATGTGTTTTGTTTGGTCTTGTATGTGTGGGTGTTACAAAAATATATTCAGTACTAATTCACTCATAATGCTAACCAGATTGCTTTGCATAGTCGTGAACTATCTCCTTAATTCATTAAATTGCTTCACTAATAAATACAATCTCTATTACAAATATCTCAAGAGATGTTTATACTAGTGGGGACTTTCCATTCACTAGTTTTAACAAGTCTATAATTAGCCTTGAGTCACTTAGCTATTACATAGGGTAGAATTTTGTCCCACATGTCTATTGTCATGCTAAATGTTTAGCATAAAAAATTGAAAAACAAAATTCACGAAAAACCTAGCCTTCATTTGAAAATCCCTCTCCCAGTCAATGTAAACATGTCCTTCAGCCAAATAAGTTAGTGTGTTACCTTCATAATGACCAGAAGGAATGTATTAATGTGATTTTCAAGTGTGTTTCTTGTGTAGGGGATCTTGTTCAATCTAATCATGAAAATATCTACATCTAGGAGAAGATAAGTTCTTTTGGAGGCTCCAAAGGGGCATTTTTGGCCTTTTTACACATGGTGAATAGACTTTAGCACTGTACAGGGAAAAGTTAACACATCGAAGAAGTGTGTGCTAGAACTATGCAATCATCAAAGGTTGTTTAGGAAGTTTATAGAAGAAAAATAAGGACTAGGAACAAGTTATGTTATATCAAGCTATTCTTAGCATGACATAAGAAAATGAAAGTGATGAAAAAGCTACTTGGATTGTTCTAGATATATCCACTCGACACACTATCGGTAACACTCTTTTCTGCAGCATCATAATTTACATGTCTTCTATATAATTTATGTTATCGAGTATTCACTCAACAACATAAAGTGGGGAAAATGTAGAAAAAAATTCATGCACTTGGGTACATTTCTAGGTCCAAAAACATACTAACATATATATAATTTCTAGGCAAGAACACTAGTGGTTGACAACTATCTTCGACCTTTTTTCTTCGTTGCTTGCTTTCTCTTTGGTTTGACACACCCTACATCCATGACATAACTTGACTAATTTATCCTTTATGGCCTCAGACACCGATGCCCACCTAGGACACTAGCGCTCAGGCACCTGTGTACTAGTGTCTATACTGGGTGCTCCTGAACCTTTTTTATGTTTACTCAATCTTATTGGGTCTCTTTTATCTTTTGGGAATAGTTTTTACTTATGGGTCAGCCTTCCATTTGTCAATTATGAAATTCGAACAAGGGACTCATAAATATACTTACTTCTCAAAAATAGGGACCAAAGACTAAGCTTTATTATCATCTCTTGTGCTTGTATCCAAAGGAAATAAAACACTTCAAAGGAATCCATCTAGCATCCATACAAGGGACAAGAGTTACATCACTTTTGCATGAAATGCATAGAAGGGGAAGACTATTTTATTCCAACCACAAATACTATACATTTTCTACATTCTATATCTATCCAACTATCATTTATGCAACTTGCACAAGGGCATCCTAGAGTATCATTTCTAAACACACACAAGAACTACATGGCGTTTGAGATGTAGTGCAACTCTCATAAATAAGTTCACTCCTCGATGTAGATTTTATTAGATTTGATGTAGTTTGTGTACATGTGTAAGTAGCTATTTTATTTTGCAGGCTACAGGAACCCTCAGTGATCAAAAAGAGAATATTAAGTGACTAAAATGAATAAAAAGTGAATCCCTTGCGACACAGAGGAAACCAGTTTTTGAGCATTTGTATGGCCATCAGCACCTAGATCCAGTTGCCAACACCCAACTACCTCTGCCCTCTCATGGGTGCCCTTGTCTTGTGTCGTTCCTAAATCCCAGAATTTACAGTGGGCATTAACGATGCTATCTATAGTTTGTTAAGCATTTTCACCTACCTAGATCACTTCTAGTCTACTTAGAAATAAGCTAAGTCCATTTACTTCTCCATCTTGATTAGGGTTTTATAATACACATGCTTTATTTCTTATGTATTGTTGTATATTGACATTTTTTACATAATTTATTGCACTAGTTACTCTGAAATATTAGAATTAATTCAAATTAAATAAAATCACTATCATGTGTAGGATAGTGCAGACACTCAAAATCTCTATTCCCTTTTTCACCACATTGGTAATATGTATACTTCCTTTAGGGGCTATTCCAACCCTGTCCTCCACCATATCCTCTTCCTCTCTGAAACTGCCTACCTCTTTGTTAGTTACCGCGAGCTTGACCAGATTCTTCCTACCCTTCTGCATTAGAGGATTCACCTTTTAGGGAACCAAATCTACCTCTCCTCATTAGAGATGATGATGGTCCTCTCTTCACTCCTCTTCTACAATTACTCCTCTTTTGTTTTTCTTATTCTTGTAAAACAATTTTATAAACATCATCTACCTGTTATATATCCAAAGCATACTCAATTCATCTTGTATGCTATAATTAAACACATTTAAATACCTTATAGCCTTCTATTATTCATACTCTCCATTTTCCACATGGATTGACAACTTTTAAAATTCATTGGTATACTATTTGATGTTGATATTCTTTTGTCTTAAGTGTCGAAACCTTTGAAATAGTGTTTGGATATAATCTAGAAAAAGAAACTTTTCCTTCAACTTCTTCACCATTTTATTCTAGTTTCGGATCTTTTCCTTTCCTTTTCTTTTTCTTTCATTTTTCAGGTGATCCCACTAGATCAATGCATGTCTGGCCAACTTAGTGCATGCAAACTTAACCTTCTTCTCCTCTTAAATATTTTTTCACTCAAACAAGTTTTCATGTGATTTCGCCAGTCAATCAACTCCTTTTGTCGTAACCCTCCACCATAAATAGGAACATTAAAATTGATTTTCGTCATTCTTTCACTCCAAATTTTGAATCATTCTCTCCTCAAATGATCTCTCATGTAATATTTCTTTATTCCTCTCATTTTATTCTTCATTACCTCCTTCATTCTTTAATGGAGGCAAATCTTCAGTATCACTATCTAGGTATGCATCCCCATTTTCATGTATATGTATGAGGTGGGTAACTTCGCCTACGAGCTCAACAACTTGTCTCTATAGCTCTTCCATATGCCTATTCATCAGACAACCTCCTCTTCTGTGTCTATCCATGCTTATATAAAATAAAGGTAATAAATCAAGCAAAAAAATGTAACATATATTACCTTTCCCGTTCCCATAAGATTCAAATCCTACTATGATATCATTTGATGTGGATCTAGCTGTAAGAGGTTTAATTACCTCAAAAACACACACATGATTTTACAAAACTCAAAAATATTAAACATAGTTTTTTTATTATTCCTAAATCCACACTAATATTTTTTAACATTACAATCTTCCTTTTATTTTCCACTATCTCTAAGAAACCCTAAAACAAAAATAATTAACGGTAAAACACCTTGGCTGGCCCCCAAATTTTGTGTACCAAATATGACTTCATAAGTGACAGATGATTCCAAATCTTTGCTAATAGTGACTATCATTTTTCCAAGACATGCACAGTACCCTCTTATTTTTTTTATTTGACATATGTTGCTCCCATTTGACTTATTATTCCTCCTTGACATTTTCATCATGACCTAAAAACTTGTACAAGTTGGAAAAATTAAAAACTGGAGAAATAGAAAAAATTTCAGTAGCTCCACCTTGTAGGCACTAGCACTCATTTTCTTCAAAATCCTACATGGCCCAATATTCTTATAATTTTAGTTTATTATATGTCCCCTTTGGAACATTTATTTCCTGAGATTAACCATCACCATATCTCCTACTTCAAATGAATTTACTCTCCTACTTGCATCTGCATGAACTGTTATCACCGAATCACAACACACTTATGTTTACAAAAGTGCATATACTTGAGCTCAAGGTGTGATTGGATAACATGGGTACTATATCCAAGTTGTGGGACTTGCTACTTGAGATAGACCTCAAGGGAAAATTTTAGTGGCGAATATTCGTAATATGGCGAATATTTCATTTTTGAAAATTTTGAAAAGGCGAATTTTGTTGCACTGGTCAGTGACCTGTTCGCCTAAAAGTTACACTTTAATTTTTTTTAGGGGTTGGCTCACCTACCCTTGAAAAATATCCCCTATATAAACCTAGATTATTCGCCAGGTAGAACACTTGTACTTCACATTTTTCAACAATATGATATATCCTGTATTATAGACGCACGACAAGGGGGTAAGTTATTGACGTGCAATAAGGAGGGTTTGCAGATAAGGGGATACTACAGATATTGACGCATATAGACGCATGATAAAGAGTTTGCTGACGAGCGACATGGAGATTTTTCGATGCACAAGAAGAGGGCAGAGGCTGTAGACACGTGACAGGATATTTGCTGTCGCGCATCAAAAAAATGCAATGACGTGCGTCACTAGACCTTAGTGACGGGTGTCAACAACCATGTTGACGCACGTCAAAGAGGTCTAGTGATGTGCGTCAACAAGGTTGTTGACGCGCGTCACTGAGGCCTAGTGACGCGCGTCAACAACCTTGTTGACGCGCGTCAAAGAGGTCTAGTGACGCGTGTCAAAGAGGTCTAGTGACGCGTGTCACTAGACCTCTTTGATGTGCGTCAACACGGTTGTTGATGCACGTCACTGAGGTCTAGTGATGCGCGTCAACACGGTTGTTGACGCATGTCACTGAGGTCTAGTGACGTGCGTCACTGAGGGTGTTGTCCGACCTTGACAGATAGTTGACGTGCGACAAGGAGGTACAAAAAATATTGATGCATAGTAGACGCATGACAAAGAGTTTTTTGACGCGCGACACAGAGACTTTTTGATGAGAAAGCAGAGGGTGGAGGCTGCAGATGTGCGACAGGAGATTTTGCTGTCGTGCGTAAAAAAAATGCAATGATGCGCATCACTAGACCTCAGTGACGCGCATCACTAGACCTCAGTGACGCGCATCATTGCATTTTTTTGATGCGCGACAGAAAAATCTCCCGTTGCACATCTACAGCCTTCTGTCGTAGCATTTGACAATCAGGTGAAATTTTTTCATACAACCCCCAAAAAATTCGCCTTCCCACGAAACCGGTTCTGGGGATATTCGTCAGGTATTCTCCACCTCCGATTTCCAAGAGGTCTCTTAAAATGAACCCTGCAATCTACTCTAATGCAGACAAAACTAACTGTCCTAATCTAACTTTCCAAGGGACCACTTGGAGAGAGAATGCATAAAAAATGAAATCCTACAATATACTGGTGATACACCAGAAAAGGAGGGGTGTGAGAGTAGTCTTCCAATGTGTGAAAAATAGAAGTGAAATGCATACTAGAAGGGATGCTAACAATTCTCCACAATCTGGAAAATGCATTCACAACAATATTTCATACATGCACAATAATAATGAGTCCTTGCAAGAGCATAAAAATAGACACAATATTCTTGTTATGAAGGTTAAAATGGAAAGAAGAGTGCAAACAAACACATCAGGGGAAGATGCATCCACAAACTTGTATTTTATTGCTTCATGATATGCACAGTTCAATCTATTACAAGTTAAGGGCCTAGATCACCATGCGAGGAGTCCACCACAAGGTCTTGTAGCACATTGGATTCACAAATAAATTTTGACAGAGCTTTGCTACAACAAAACTACCTCCCTCTTTACAATGAGCCCAACACTCTAATTTATAGAAAAATAAGAAGAGAGAGAGAGGGGAAATGGAAATCCCAAAACCTTCCCTTCAACCACTTTTAAGAGGTATTAAATGGAGTGAAATGATGTTATGTTTCTTGCTAAAGGCTCCCCATACTACCCCATGACTTGAAGAAGTGAAATATGTCAATCCATGCTCCATTGAATGCGTCCAACTACCAAATAAAACACTATTAGGAACTTGGTCACATTTTCTAGAAAAAATATATCTATCCTTCATCAAATAAAATTTTTCTTAATTACTATGTGTTGGGCTCAGAGCCACGATTCCCATGGTACCAATTTCGTCTGATTTCGTTGAGAAATGCAAAAGTTATGGCCTTCTGAGTGCGAGCAGCTATTTTGGGTCTACCAGACATTTTCTGTCATTTGATGGGAATGAGAATTAATTGATTGGAGCTGAATATGCTTATTTTATTTTAATATATCTACCCTCATCAAAATTAAGAAATAATTTTGCTCGTTCCAGAAGTTTGAATTTTATGAAAATCGGAGCTTAGAGTCAAAAGTTATGACTGTTTGAAGTTTTGGAGGTCAAACATTGACTTTTTCTCTTCGTTGAGGCTATTTCGGCAAAATCGGGTCTGCATGTCCTAGATGTCCTAGACACATTCTTCCACATCACCTGATTCAGGATTCCTTGTCCTTACGTGTTCGTCGTTGACCAAGCCGTGAGGGCTGTTGACCTCCGCATTCTCTGCGAAGTATGGTTCCTTTTGTGGCTTTTTCACCTTTGTACATCCCGAGCGTACTTTTTTCCCAACTGTCCCGTGGACTGTGTGGGCCAAAAAGTTCCAAGTTCAACGATTTCCCTTTGACTTCGGCATTTTCGGCAATGCGTGCCCCACGCGTCCCTGTTGAACTTGTGCGGTCTGGGACACAGAAAGCTGATTTAGCCGATTCCTTTTTATTTCAGCTCCAAACTTGGTACGATGAACCTTGGTACGATCCACACTGGTATGATCTGCAGCCTCTAGACCCGCAATGCATTAAAACAAGCCTGCGACTTCATTTTTTAGATTTTTTCAATTTTTTCTAACTTGTTGGATTTTTTTCCCTTGGATGGGGAAGTTAGAGAGAAACCAAAGGGACCCCCAAATACATGATTTTGAGCCTTGAATCAAATATACTTGCTCGGGATTGAAGAATTTGATGCATTTTATCAAAATTACCTCGAGGGGTGAATTTTGGATAACATGAACTTTATATTTTGCATTGTTATCTTTTAGCTTCTCCACCATTTTTTCCTGCAATTTTAGCACGTGCTTTGTAAATGCTTCTGCATCATCACTAGTTTTATCTTCTTCATGTAGCACAATCAAATATAACACTAATTTGGAGTTCTTACCATAAACAATATAGAAAGGATACCTCCTTGTTGATCTATTTACTGATCTATTATAAGCAAACTCAACCTGCAGTAAAGTAAAATCCCATTGTTGTGGATTTTCTCCAACTATGCATGTCGTAGAAGATTGGTAATGGTCATGTTTACTACTTTTATTTGTCCATCAATATGGGGGTTATATGCATTACTAAACTGTAATTGTGCCCCCATTTTCGTCCGTGAATTCTTCTAAAAGTGAGTTAAAAACATTGTGTCTTGATCTAAAGTGATTGTTCTTGGAATTCCATACAACCTAACCACTTTTGAAAAAACAAATCTGCAACTCTAAAATCATCATTAATTGTCTTAAAAGTCATGATATGTTCCATTGTAGAGATTGTAATACCAAAAAAATATCTAGAATCATTTCCTCATCATGTGTTTGGATGTGGTAACATAAAATCTATACTCAAATCAACTCATGGCCATGAAGGGACAGGTAATGGCATATATAGCTGGATATTATGTGCATGTCCCTTAGAAATTTTCCACACTTGACTTCTTGATATGATCCTATTTATGTCTCGCTTCACCTTCATCCAATAATATTTCTTTACCACAAGAAAATTTGTCTTACTTATACCAAATTATCCAACCAAACCCACACTATGCAACTATCTTATACTATTTTATCTCATTGAACCAACACAGATGCCCAATTTCTTTCGCATGAATAAATAGCCATCTTGCATCAAATAATCACAAGAACCACTACCCACTGTAGGGTCCTTACATTTTCTCAGAACATTACAAAAATATGGATCAACTTCATTTAATTACTTAACCACTTTAAACCATATGAATTCATTTTCCATTATTTTCAACACTGCCACACGCCTACTAAAGGAATAAACAAATTGATTCTTCTTACCCGATTTATGCTTTAAGACAAAAGTATATTCGTGTAAAAATGAAACCCAATTCGCATGCTGAATATTTAGTTTCTTATGTGTGTTTACATACCTCATTGGTTCATGGTCAGTAAAGAGTATAAATTCCTTGGCTACAAAGTAATGTCTCCAATTCCTTAATGCTTTAACAATATCATAAAATTTCACATCATATGTAGAATATTTCTTCCTGAACTCATTCAAATTTTCACTGAAGAATGCTACAAGCCATCTTTCTTGACTTAGTATTATTCCAATCTTGAAATTTGAGGCATCATAATCAACCTCAAAGCACTTGTTAAATTATGGTAATACTAAAACATATGCCTATGACACTGTTCTTCAACAATTCAAAACTATCCATTGTTTTGTTTGTCCATACAAACTCCTTTCCTGTCATCCACTTTGTTTTATGTGCAAAAATGCTATTGAAATTTGTAATGAACTTCCTATAAAATGTTTCCAAGGCATGAAAATTGTGAACCTGTGTCACATTCCTTGGAATAGGCCATTCAAAAATTTCTTTCACTTTTTCCTCTATCCTCATCCCATCCTATGAGATGAACCAAAAAAAAAAAAAACTAGGATTTTATGAAGAAATATACACTTCTCTATATTTGTATACAAACTCAATTTTTATAACAATTCTAATACCAATTTCAAATGCAACAAGTGTTTTTCCACTATCCTACTGAATATCAAAATATTATCAAAATAAACAACAACAAACTTACCATTATATTCTTAGAGTACTATGTTCATCAACCTTGTGAATGTCCTCAATACATTAGATAACCCAAATGGACCCCGCTAGCAAATCCATCATATGTTATTGTCCGATTTTGTTGATAATTTTTAGGTTTATGGGGAAATACATTATGTTTGGATGAGTTTTATATTTAATATTTGTACATTAACTAAGGTATTTTATTGATCTCAATTTTAATGTTGTGCCATGCGTCACTTTTACTGGAATAAGATATCACAAAGAATACCTTCGTATTGCACGCGTTACACCATTAAATATGTTGATCACTTGTATTTTTCCATTCCAATTGTATCATACTCCATTACATGAATATAGTAGAGAGTATGGTGGAAAAAAATGTAAAAATATAAACTCAGAAATGTAAACTTGGACATACATTCAAAATGGGCCTTGAGATCAATTCATATAAATAGTTTGGATGGGTTTAATTGTTTCTCTTTTTAATGATAAATAATTAAATAATAATAGTTTTAGTTTGGATGAGTTTAATTGTTTGAGAATGTTTATACTTAGTAATAAACAATAATAAAAAGGATCCATAAAAATAGTTCATGTTAAATGAGGATAACTCCATTTTTCCATTGAATAAATGATTTGAAAGTTAAAATTGGGGGTTTTTTAAAAAAAATTAGAAGGTTGAAAAAAATTGGGTGTTGAAATCTGATAACATAAGTGGCAAGTAGTTGGGATTATATATTCCATTCAAATCCTCTTAAATCTTAACTATAAGCATCTAGAACACCTAAACATTCTGTAAGATATTCAAATATTTCTTTCCCTAATGACTTAGTAAATATGTCTATATATCGGTTTTCTATGTAGGGCTCCAAGTAGATATCACCATTTTTTACCAACTCTATGATGAAATAATACCTCTTAATTATATACTTGCATCACTTGTAACACATATGGTTCTTGGAGAGATAAATTGTTTAATTGTCTTAAAATAAGATATTTGTGTCTCCTTCTTTCTTGTGCATCATGTTTGTATGTATTGTATGTGAAAAATCTATTACAGTTACTAATTATTAACCTCCTATATTGTAAGATTATTTGATCAACAAATATTGGAAAATAACACAACTGTAACTTCACAAATACAAACACATAAGAAATACCCAACAAGGTGAACACAATATTTTCGGACAATTGTCCCTGAAAAACCCCGTAGGGAAAACCAGTACTACAGATGAGAAATATATTAAACTTCAGCAAATCAAGAGATACAAATACTGCTTGCCTCTTACTGGCAGAGCTCTGACAATCTCCTAATCCTCCTGCTGATATTCCTCCACTGCTATCTCCAACGCTATCACTGCGCCCTTGCTAACACTGCAAGTTTCTCTCAAAACTTCCTTGTTACAAATGACCCCAATGACCCCCTTATATACTACTCTCATTGAAAATCAATGGCCGAGATTAATACAAATGAACGGCTGAGATTAAGACAACTCAATAACCATAACAACTTTGGTTATGAGGTGTCACCTAAAAGGAGTCAATATTAGATAACAATTGTTCTTATCCTAACAATATTTGTTTGACAAAAACAACTATTTCTCTAAATTCTGGGCTGTCCAAATAACAATTGGATGAGGACAAATAGCTGTCCAAGCTACAAATTACTAAGATTAACACTCCCTCTTAGCGAGGAAGTTGTTCTGCATGACACCCAACATCTCTCTGAAGAAGATAAATTTTGCCTTCCCCAATGCCTTTGTCAGAATGTCTGCTACCTGCTGATCTGTAGGTACAAACTGTAGCTTAAAAACCCCGCGCTGTACACAATCTCTGATGAAGTGATACTTGATGTCTATATGTTTTGACCTATCATGAAACACTGGATTCTCAGTCAACTTGATGCAACTCTGATTGTCTCAGTGTATCACCGTAGTCTCAACCTTCTGACCAAACAAGGCTACTAGCAACTTCCAAAGCCATATAGCTTCACATGTTGCCATGCTAGCTGCTATGTACTCTGAGTCTGCTGAACTCAAAGCCACATACTTCTGCTTCCTGCTGAACCAAGATACAACTCCTGATCCCAGACTGAAACAACACCCTGAAGTGCTCCTCTTGTCCGTTGTACTACCTACCCAATCTGCGTCAGTATAGCCCATCAACCTGATTCCTTCACCTCGAGCATATCTAATTCCATACTCGATTGTACCTTGCAAATAACGCAACACATGCTTTGCCACAGTCCAATGCACTCTCTTTGGCTCAACCATGAACTGACTAAGAGAGTTAACTACAAAAGCTATATCTGGCCTGGTATTGACCAAATACATGAGAGAACCAATCAACTGCCTATATAAGGTGGGGTCTATATCCTTCTCCCTGGATGTGTCTACCTTCCTCCAATTCATGATCATGGGTGTAGACATGGCTTTGCAATCTTCCATCTTGAACCTTTTCAATATTTCCATGCAATATTTCCCTTGCCCAAGGAAAATCTCTCCGTCAATCTGCCATGCCTCCATGCCTAGAAAGTAGTGCATAAGTCCCAAATCCTTCATCTCGAACTCCGCTGCAAGATCCCTCTTGCATTCTTCTATGAGCCCCAGTGAACCTGTAAGAAACAAGTCATCTACATATAGAACAAGAATGAGAATCTCACCTCCAACTACCAAGTAGTAGAGATTAGCATCTGCCTCACTCTTCACAAAGCCCATTTCCTGCAAGTAACTATCAATGCGCTCATACCACGCTCTGGGAGCCTACTTGAGTCCGTAAAATGCTCTCTTCAATCTACACACGTGGGTCTGTTTGTTGTGTGCTACAAAGCCTTCTGGTTGTTCTATGTATTCCTCCTCTTTTAACTCACCATTAAGAAATGATGTCTTGACATCCATTTGATGGATCTGCCATCCCATCTGTGCTGAAATTGAGATTACAGATCGTATAGAAGTATACCTGGCAACTGGAGCAAATGTCTCCTCGTAGTCTATTCCCTCTTTCTGAGAGAGCCCCTTTGCCACGAACCTTGCATTATATTTCTCAATGCTACCATCTGCACCGTGTTTGATCTTATAGATCCAACGTGATCCAACCACTGCCCTATCTGTTGGTCTAGGCACTACCTCCCACACATCATTCTGCATAATTGAAGTATACTCCTCAACCATTGCTTCTTGCCACACTTGATGTTGTGCAGCCTCCTGATAGCTAGAAGGTTCACTATCTACCAACATACTAACTAATGCAACATAGTCATCATACCTGGCTGGTGGTTTCTGTTGTCTATCACTCCTCCTAGGAGTACCCACTAACTCCTAAGTATTCTTCTGTGTCTGTTGAACCTCACGGTTCTTGCTGCCAACTGTAGAGGATGAAATATCAAGCTCCATGTCTTCTTGATGCATCTCTTCTTGCACCTGTTGCTCCATACTTTGAAAACTCTCTCCTCCTGAGTCTATGCTTGTACTAGTAACTGTACTCGAGCTTTGCTACCCTTGACTCGATTGAGTGATCCTTGGAGCTTCTGTTGGCTGCTCACTCTGATCATCTACTGGAAAATCTCTAGACCTTCTAAATGCCTTGTCCTCCATGAACTTGACATTACGTCGAACAATAATCCTCTTGGTCCCTGGAATGAATATCTGATATGCCTTAGAGATTTCACTGTACCCCACAAAGTACCCTCTCTCTGCAGTCTGATATAACTTGGTACGTGTATCCTTAGGAATGTGACAATATGCCAAACTCCCAAAGATCCTAAAGTGACTGACATTTGGCTTCTTCCCAGTGAATGCTTCCTCTGGTGTCATCTTCCCTAGTACCTTATGTGGAACTCTATTTTGTATGTATACTGCTGTATTGCATGCCTCTGCCCACAAATAACGGGGTAAATCCTGGTCATGCAACATAGCCCTTGATGCCTCCGTTATAGACCGATTCTTCCTCTCAGTAACTCCATTCTGTTGCAGATTGTAAGGAACAGTCCACTCTCTCTTGATTCCTTCTCTGGTACAGAACTCTTGGAACTCATTACTTTTATACTCACCTCCATTGTCTGACCGAAGAACTTTTATCTTCCTTCCTATCGAATTCTCCACAAGAGCTTTGAACTCTTGGAAGCGACTGAAAACCTCATCCTTGGTCTTCAAGAAGTATATCCATGTCTTCCTAGAGAAATCATCAATAAAAGTAACAAAGTACTCATACCCTCTGAGAGACTTCATCGACATTGGTCCACATACATCTAAATGTACTAGATCAAGAACGCCCTTGGATCTGGTGTCACTCCTTGGAAAAGATGCTTTAGCAAACTTCCCCAACACGCATCCCTTACATACATCATCGTGCTCTGTGCTCACCTCAGGAACACCTGTCACTGTCTCATGAAGTAATTTAAGGGCTCCATGATGGATATGGCCCATCCTTCTATGCCATAGCTCTCCCTGATCTCTAAGATTATTGTTGCTCATGAGTGCCTTAGGAATATCAAACTGCAGCCTATAAATCCGACCGCTCCTAACTCCAATAGCTGTGGGTGATTTCCAATCCTTGTGCTTGATCAACACATGTGCCCCTCTAAAGAGTACATTGTACCCTTTTTCCTGAAGGACAGATACAGAAATAAAATTCATCCCTAAGCCTGGAACATGCAACACATTATGAAGGGGAATAATCTTACCACTCTCCCTCTGAAACTGAACAGTTCCTTTCCCAACTAAGTTGAGTTTGGACATGTTCCCCATAGAGATCTGGATTCTAGTGCTCTCTTCCTTATAACTGGAGAAGTATTCTCTAACTCCTATCATACGATATGACGCCCCACTATCTATGTACCAAACACTCTGTGAGGTTGAGCTAACCATACATGCTATGAGTGCAAACTCATCTTCCATTCTACTAGAGAGCTCATCTACACTTGCTGAAGCCGCAACTTGCTTCTTTCCTTTCTTTTCATTCTTCTTCCTTTTTGGGCAATCGCTGACATAGTGGCCAAACTCGTGACAGCCATAGCACTTGATCTTCGAAAAATCTTTCTTCTTCTTTTCACCTTGTGAATTTGATGCTTTATTAGACCCCTTCTTTGCTTTCCCTTTACCCACTAGGACAACATTTTCCTGTTCCACCTCACTTTTCTGACTCTTATTGTTGGCTCCATTGACAAGACTTAGTCTAAGCTCCTCCTGAGTGAAATCACTCCATAGTCGATCCCAACTCGGTAAGGTGTCTCGTCCATTGATGACTTGAACAAAGACATCCCACTGCTTATTAAACCCATTTAGGGCTATTCTCACTAGCTCGTCATCACTTGGTTTGTCTCCAACAATTGCCAATTCATCCTTAACAAGTCTAAGTCTAGTGAGGTAACTTGTGACGTCTTCTCCCTTATTCATCCGGGTATTCCTCAACTTTTCTCTGAGAATCAGCTTCCGGTTAGTGGTAGCATTCTGGTATAGATTCATAATGGCATCCCACATCGTCTTTGCTGTATCTAACTTTGCAATATGTGGAACAATATGATCCTTGACACCGTCAAGAATTAGCCTCCTCGCCTTGGCATCTTCCTTCTTATATGCTAATAGTTGTGTTGCATCTGTAGGTATAGGTACAACAGTGGTCACATATTCCTTGATACCATTCTCTTCCAGCAATAAAGAAATTCTGGCTTTCCAGACACCAAAATTCGAGGCTCCATCCAATCTGTCCTGATCTCTTAAACCTGCTGAGGCCATCTTAAAAGAAAACAAATAATAATAATTTTGAAGAGGTTAAACTGGGTTTTATAAACCCTCACTTTCTTTCACCTAGGGTAAATCTCTTCTACCCCGAACAAAGCTCTGATACCATGTGAAAAAATCTATTACAGTTACTGATTATTAACCTCCTATCTTGTAAGATTATTTGATCAACAAATATTGGAAAATAACACAACTGTAACTTCACAAATATAAACACATAAGAAATACCCAACAAGGTGAACACAATATTTTCGGACAATTGTCCCTGGAAAAACCCCGTAGGGGGAAAACCAGTACTACAGATGAGAAATATATTAAACTTCAGCAAATCAAGAGATACAAATACTACTTGCTTCTTACTGGCAGAGCTCCGACAATCTCCTAATCCTCCTGCTGATATTCCTCCACTGTTATCTCCAACGCTATCACTACGCCCTTGCTAACACTGCAAGACTACTTGCTAACACTACTGCAAGTTTCTCTCAAAACTTCCTTGTTACAAATGACCCCAATGACCCCCTTATATACTACTCTCATTGAAAATCAACGGCCGAGATTAATACAAATGAACGGCTGAGATTAAGACAACTCAATAACCATAACAACTTTGGTTATGAGGTGTCACCTAAAAGGAGTCAATATTAGATAACAATTGTTCTTATCCTAACAATATTTGTTTGACAAAAACAACTATTTCTCTAAATTCTAGGCTGTCCAAATAACAATTGGATGAGGAAAAACAGTTTTCCAAGCTACAAATTACTAAGATTAACATTGTACTCATAAAAAATTCTTAATAGATATCTGAAATAAATATTTGAAATGTTCAGCCTACTGACTTTCAAGGATGTTATAAGTTCTAATGAATCCTTTTACAAGGTTGGGTTAATATTTGACCCTTTGTCATAGAATCATATTTTCTTAGTTTAACCCTAGCACAATAGGTATAAGAACTAGTTTGAAATTTAAAATATTGAACTTAAAAAAAAAAAAAATCATGCACACTTAGTGTGAGAGATGAAAATACCATTTTTTAGATTGAATAAAATCAATACAAGGAAATATTGAATAACAACAAAATTTTTAATCTTGAATTCCTTCTTCATATGTGTTTTAAAAAAGTCCGTTGCTAAATCAACTATAAATATAAAATCATCAAAATATAACCAAATAATTAGTATTTAGCTTTTTTCTATCATTCTAGGGTACAAGCAAGGTTTATTGTTGCAATGTTGAAGATATATTGTAGAAGATAAGAATCAATCATACTATATTAGGCTCTAAGAGATTACTTAATTTCATATAGTGATATTCTTAACTGTTTCTAAATATTGTCTTCATGAAATTTTGTTATCTAGTGGATTCTCCACACATTTTCTTCTTCTAGAAATCCTTTCGAAAATGTCATTTTTACATCCATTTGGTACTCAAGACACATATTTTCTGTTGTAATTTCAAGTATTGTTATCAATGTCACTAAATAGGCTATTGGAAGAAATGTCTCATTGTAGTCAACTCCATGTTGTTATGAAAAACCATTTTCTAGTAGCCTTTCCCTATACTTTTGCACTTTTCCCTTTTAATTCATCATTGTCTTATATAACCACTTAACTGCTATCATATCCTTTCCTTTTGGAAAATCAACTATATATAAATTGTATGCTGTTTCTCAAAATATTTTATGTCCTCATACATGGACTATGTCCAAAATATTTTATGTCCTCGTACATAGATTATGTCCAGTTTTCATCCCCATTAGCTTTTTCAAAAATATTAGGATCATTTTTTTGTGTAAAAAAATCTTAAAACAATTTCACATTATGTCCACCTTCATTATGATCAAATATATAACTTAATATTCATATTTTGTTCGTTTTTAAACTTGGAATTGATGGTTATACACCTAGAATTCTTTATGAAGATGTAACTTTTGATGTGACTTTGTGGTATATTTGGTTGAATTGTTGGTGTTTTTTCTTGAATATCTGAGGATATTCTTATGCTTTCTTTTAAGTCTCACATTTTGACCACCTTGAACATCCTAATAAGGGGATGGAAGAAGTTACAACAAAGGAATACCTATTGGAGTAATTTATTCACTATCGTATTTAGGGAATGTTGCAGAAACACTCATCGATTTATCCATAATTCCATCACATTATTTTTCTTTTATGAAATAGATATTTGTGTTGATTATTACCTTTTTAGCGATTGGATTATACAACTCATAATATTTTTTGTCCACACAATATATTATAATCGTACATCTCTCTTGATTATCATCCAATATTATATTTTATTTTGTATGGACGTGCATAAGTCATACATTTGAACGACATCATTTGAGTAACACTTTGATTATGTTTCACTCCATGCCTCTTGTGGAGACATTTTTGACACTCTTAGCTAGGCATATTGACAGTAGTTGTTATAGCCTCTACCCAAAAATCATTTGGCAAGTGTATAGCTTTAAGTTGTTTTCGAGTCATATCCTTGGTGAAGCTATTTTTTTTTCCTGCCACACCATTCTGTTGATGTTTATATAGAGTATTAAATTTCTCGTGAATACCAATTTCCTTGAAATAATTTTTAAAAGTGTCAGAAATATATTTTCCACCTCTATCCATCGTTAACATTACAAATTAGTGCTCACTATATTTCTCAACTAAAGAATTAAACTAGAAAAATATCCCAAAAAGCTTCATACACTTCAAAAAATATGCCCATATTTTCTTGAACATGTAGTCATCAATGAATGTTAAAAGAGAGGTGCACTCTCTAATGGAAGGTGTCTTCGTATGTCCACATAAATTATAGTTGAATAAAATTCCAACAGTTCTTTTTCCTTGATTGACTTGCCAATTAGGAATGATTCTTTATTTTGTTTTCTCGAAATACGACCTTCACTCAATTTTTAGGGTTCTCTATGAGTGGTATGAATTTACCGTAGTTTTGTTTTGTAGGATATTCAAACTTCCATAATTCGAGCTCCAAAATCCTAAAATCCAAATCCATTTTTCATCATTTCTCTTTGACTAAAAGGATGGAGGAGGTACCACTTAACCAATGTAAAAATCTTCGTAAACATTGAAAAAATTGTACTGTAGGTCTTATTGCTTGAAATATATCTTTCTCAGATGAATGTGGCTCTAGTGAACCTCTATCACTTGAAGGGGTTAAATCATTAAAAAAATTGATTATTTTTTTTAGCAAATTTTTTTTCTCACTAAGAAACGAGCTCGAGAAAATTCTTCCTAAAATTTAGTTTTAAAATTAAGGAAAATAGTATAATGTTGGTAATTTAAATTATTTACATTACCTAACTTCTTTGAAGTTGGCAAGCAAATACACATTTATTACTTTTCAAAACACTCTATACCCCTTTCGAACAAGCTTCCCAATATTTTCAAATTATGTTTTAAATATATGAAACATAATATATGAATCATCTTCTTCCCCATCCCCATCCTCGTTCCACACCCCTTGCCTCCTTATTTATAATATTTGAACTCTCTTCACCCGTGATTGAAATTTTATCATCCTTTCATAAAGAAACATTCGATTTTATTGATTTACCGAAATATAGAACAAATTTTAGATTTTCTATAATATGATTATCGCAACCTATATCTAAAAACCAAACATCATTTAGAATTTCATGAACAACATATACTAAAAACATAATACACCAATTCTAATTTACTGTAGAAAAGTTTACGCTTTAATTACACTAAAATATATATTTTTCCACCCTCATGCATAATGGCCATACATTTTACAACAATGACACCGAACTATATTTGTTATGCCTTTTCCCATATGATTGATTCTAACTTGAATTTTGGCTGATGCATATTCCAATTGAATTTGCTGGACTAGTTCTCCCATATAAATAATTCTAAATTGGATTCTAAGTCAAGAATTTTTGCTGCTGCATGTTCTAATTGAATTTGTTAGACTAGTTCTTCCAAATCTTAATAAATTTATTTCTCTTACTCTGACGTTACATATCCATAAAACTCTACTATGTCTAATAGAAACTTGTGAATTGAATGCATGCTACAAAGAAGAGATACCAAAGTGACTTAGCCTATGCTCATTTAATTAATATAAGTGATTTTTAAAACTATTCTATAGCCCCAAGACTCCCACTTAGTAGAAAGGATCATCTAATTTGTTGAATTACCATTTTATCTTGATAGAGTCGCGTAATAAGACCTTAGACTTATGATTTGAGTAACAAACAAATCTCCATATTCATATTCTTTCATACACATAGTTTTGTGATATCTTTTTAGCAATTCTAATTTGGTTGTTTTTATTTTATTTGCATCTTGATATGTGATGTGGGTGTTAGATATGTGACGAAAAAATATAGAAACAAAATCACAAACTTGGGTACATTTATAGGTCCTAAGAAGATACTAACATGTATATGATTCCTAAGAAAGAAAACTAGTGGTTGACAACTATATTTGCTCTCTTTTCTTTGGCTCTTGTTTTCTATTTGGTCTTACACAACCTAGAACCCAGTTGGAACTTTGCTTGTTTATCTTTTATGGCTTTAGACACTAGCATCCAACAAGGACATGAGGACCCATGGGCTCTTGTTCCCTCTAGGAACCCTCAACCCTCTCTTATCTTACTTGCTTCTTTTGGGTCTCTTTTATCTTTAAGGAATCTTTTTTACTTTTAGGTCGGCCTTCCAGTTTTCAATTACGAAATTCAAACAAGGGAATCATAAACATACATAGTTATGTGTTTAATATGATGGATCAAACACTAAATATATATTATCATCACCTAATCATGCATCTAAAGGAACTAAAGAGCACTAAAGACATCCATGTAGCATCCATTCAAGGGAAAAGGAATTGCATATTATGCATACACTGCATAGGAAGGAAAAGTTCATCTATTCCATCCACACATGTTATACATTTCTATATTATAGATCTAGCATGCTATTAAGTGTAACTTGCACTAGGGCATCCTAGGGCACAATTTTTACACACACTCACAAAAACCTACATGGAGTCTGAGATTTAGTGCAACAATAGTTGTAAGTTTACTCTTGGGGTGACCTCTGGGGTCACTCTGACTCCCCATTCTGCTTTATTTTTTTAGATTTGATGTGGTTTGTGGGCTTGTGCTGGTGCACTTCTATTTTTCAGGTTACAAGTATCTTTAGCCATCAAGGAGTGACCATTAGGTGATCAACAAGATGTAATTGCGACACCCTTGTGACATTTCATAGATCAAATTATGAGCTCATGCATAGTCATCGGTGCCCATAATAAATGTCCAGTGCCCAGGCACCCTTTCCCTATCCCCGACGCCCATGTATAGCTTCATTCCTTCCTTTTAGAATTTATAGTGTCCAATAACAACACTCTTCCTAGTTTGTGCATCACTTCTCTATGTCTAGATCAATCCTACGTTATGCTAAATCAACTAAGTTCTCCTTTCTCATTTTCTTTCTTAGGGTTTCACATTTTAAAACTTAGTTTGGTTCTATCACTTTTGTATTTTACCATTTATACATCAGTTACTATGTAATACTTGGATTTAATTAATGCAAATTAAATTAAATCATTTGGTGAACCCCACTCATGGTCATACATTTAGATCCTCGCTTTTCTTCTTTCATGGATCCTAAAAATCCTCTAATCTTTTTGCACTACTTACTTCAAATGAATCCAAATTACAAAGACATTTTCTAAAAATCCTTAGACACTATGTACCTCCCTCGTAATATACCACCCGCTCAAGTAAGTTCCATTTTTTTTATCATATATCTGATGACTCTATCGCACCTGATCCTCCATCCAATCAACCGAACTTATAGTCCATTCAAGATTTTCATTGTTTATTTCAAAATAAAATTCAAGCTATAGAAACAATGATTATATCCCTTAAATATGAAATCCAACATCTCCACCTAATGCTTATGAAGCCCATGCTAGTTCTTCTTCTACCTGTCATCCTACTTCTATGTGTTCTACATGTGATCATATCATTGAACCTCAAGTCTTACCACTATTGACATCTCTCAAGTTTGATCTGAATACTAAGAAACATGGTATTCTTCCTCAGATCCTCACTCACCATTTGATCAACTTTCCAAATACTCATTTCTACCCTCCTTATTGGCTTGCCAAATACCAAGGTCTCCCATTTTCCAATTATCATCGAATCAATGGACATAATGACAATGATTGCCATGATTTAAAAATACAGATTAATCATATTGCACACAATTATTTTATTTCATTTACTTCAAAAACTTCTACTACATATCCAATTGGTAAATCCCAATAGGCTCTTAAATATGGTCCTTTCACGTCTAATGAACATCATTCCATCATTACTAATGTCCCTCCTTCGGCCATTCAATATATGCCTTTCTAACCCATTCCAACTAAGCAACCTCCTCTAAAAATCAGTCCATCCCCTCCTCTCAATCCTTCTATAACGTTACTCATTCAAACTAAGCAACATCCTCTAAAAATGAGTCCTTTCCCTCATCCTCTCAAGCCTTCTATAGCATTACTAATTCCAACAAAGAAACAACCTCTAAAAATCAGTCCATCTCCTCCTCCCCTCAAGTCTTATACAACATTATCAATTCCAAATAAGATACCTCCATTCAAGATCCCTTCTACGCTACTCCACTTTCATGACCAATTATCTATGTCAAACAAGGTAATCCTTACAATGATGCTTGGGATACATTTCAAACTCCATCACCACCATAATATATCTCTAGCATGACCACATAGATTTCTATCACTGACACACTTGGGGGGCATTTCACTTTCCCCACCTTCCCATCACTATAAGTTTTCTCTAGTATCTATTACTACACTTCACGCTCTATGCTTCACATCTTATATTTCTCACTACTATTACACATTGTGATATACACCTTATATCGTCATTACCCTATGACGCACTCTAGTTCTGTGGTTCATACTTGACTATTGAGGGTCTAAGTATGAAATGAACCTCACCATGTTCACTTTTCATGCTCTATATGTCTAGTACACATTTATTAACCATTTCTTGATGACACACTCTTGTTCTATGGTTCATTATTGATTTTTGAGGAGTCTTATATAAATGAACTTTATCTCATACATTTCTACTAAGGCCACACTGCTCCTATCATCTTCACACATTTCATGCTATTTTGTCACACTCATTAAATGTATTTTCATATCTTGGCTACAGTTAATCTTGTTTTCTTATACTACTTACATGATCACACTTTTATTACTATATAAGAAAGATACTTTGTATGTCATTATATTTTTCATATACACATATGCTTTCACTTGGTTTCTCGTTGTGAATGTAGATATCTTACAAGTTCTTATAAAATTGCAATTATGCTTGACACTGTATCCTTTTCTAGTCCCACCGAGGCTCCTAGGGACAACTACCATTCCTACTCTCACACACTACATGTGTTATTGTTTTGTCATTTACTATTTTCTAGCACATTACTTTCCATAGATACATACAAGATTTGACATAGATTTTATCTTTTTAACATGCTAATTGGTGCTTCATTTATAACATTTGATTTTTAGAATTGTTTGCCACCATGGTTATCTGATACAATTTGCTTGACATTGTTCACCATTGTATGTTATTATTTGTGGGCTATGCCCTATGTCTTATATGATTATTTGTCTCCATTTGGTCACTTTAGACTTGATTTTCTTGTGACATTGTGAGTGATGTCCCATGTTTGAAACCCTCTTTTTGTGATCCATCTTATTTACACACTTGATTATTAAACTATTTTCTATTACATGACTTGCTTGCTACGTTTTCTACTAACACATGTTCCTAGCCACTTTTTTTTCATGCGCCTTAGCTTATAACATGGAAATTCCCTACCCCTACATATATATAGTTCAACATAACCTCCAGTCCTCTCTTTTTGGCCACACACTCTGTAGACACTAAATCACGCACTTTGGGTATATTTCTAGTCCTGATCACATAAAACTATTCACATTTTTTAAAGAAATAAAAGTACTAATTAACCCCTTTCTTGTGACTCTTTTCTTTCTTTCTATTTTTATTCTTCTTCTCACACACCTTCTTTCCCAGTCTAAATTTTGACACTTTAATTTTTCTGAGTTTGGACACCAGTGCCCATCAAGGATGCCAGCACCTAGAGACCTTCATCCCATCTATGTGCCCTATACCTTATTGTATCTTTCTAGCATATTTTGGGTCTTTTCTTGCTGCTGGGGATCTTATTTTTTTGGTGGTCATACTTTTAGTGGTTAATTATAAGATACAAGCAAGGGAATCATATAAATATAAATCTATGTGAAAATAATAAAGGACCAAGCACTAAACATCTATTACTATCACCGAAGGTCGCATCTAAAGGAGTTTCAAGAGTATCAAAGCATCCATCTAGCATCAATTAAAGGGACAAGGAACTGCATTCTTTTGTATACACTTCATAGGAGGGGAAATTCATTTTTTCATAGACACATTTATTTACATATTTTACATCTAGCTACTTGTTAGATATTAAGTGTGACTCATATAATAGCCATCCAAGGAACGATTCTACACACACACAGAATTACATGGAGTTTGAAATGTAGTGCAACTCTAAGTCAGAATAACACTTTGTTGATAGCTAAGGACATTCTTAATCCCCATTTTACATATTTCTTTTTTAGGATTTGATTTAGTTTAGGGGTTTTACATGAGATTATTTGTGTTGTATATTTACAGGTTCCTCGGTGATCCAAGTGCGACATATAGGTGATCATTTAACAAAGAGTGTGAAATCCTAGTGAGACTGAAGAAATTAGGTTTTGAGGTTTTTTGCATAGTCCAGTGCCCCAAGAGGTCTCTAGCGCCCCAGACACCCTTGTCCCTAACCAAGTGCCCTAGTCCCAACATTTCTGGAACTCCTACATTTTTTTGGGTCTGTTTGCAATGCTATGAGTCCTTGTTCAACCATTTTTCCAGCTCAGAACAAATTCAACATCACTATGAATAAACCAAGTATTTTATTCCCTTCGTTTGCAACTAGGGTTTTAAATTTAAATTGCTTATTAGATTAGGTAAAATCTACACTTAATTGTTTATATTATTGTGCTGGTACATATTTAGATTTAGCATTTATTTATTTTAATATTTGGATCCTCATTTTTATTCTCTCATGGATCATAACATTTCTCGTGTGTCCTTACTTAAATTGATTCAATTACACCCATCTTGTAAAGACACTCTCCAAAAAACCCTAGCTAGTATGTATCTTCCTATAAACATGTCACCTTCACAAGTAAGTGCCATCTTTGATCATCTCTCTAATGACTCTATTAGTTCTAATGCCAATCATTCAATCTGCAAGTCTATTCAAGATTTACATTCTTTATTTGAGGATAAATTTTAGGCTATGGGATCTAGAATTACATCTCTAAAATATGAAATCCAACATCTTAAGGATGTTTCTCCTGATCATGTTAATTCTTCTTCTCATCCTCATTCTATGTCTTCTACATGTGCTCATATCAGTGACCCTCAAGTCTTGCTGCTCCCCAAAATTCTCAAGTTTGATCACAATGCTAAGCAACATGACATTCTTACTTAATTTCTTAGTCATCAATTGATCAACTTTCCAACTACTTATTACTATCCTCCTTATCAACTTATCAAATATCAAGGTCTCCCATTTTTTTCTTATCATTGAATCAACAGACATAATGAAAATGATTGTTATGCTTTACAACAAAGAATCATACATCTTGAGTATCAGGGTTTTATCTCATTCGCTACACAACATTCTAGTACATGCCCATCTCTAAATATTACATATAAATAATTTCCTAAATCTCATTCATCTATGTCTAATGATCATCATGCTATCACTTCTCATGTTCCTTCTTCGGTCACTCAAGCATTGCCTATGAAACACTCAAATTAAGAAGACGTCTCTTAAAATTCTTCTCACTTCCCCTCCTCTCAAGTTATCTATGACACTACCAAGTCAACCTAAGAAAACTCCTCTAAAAATCAGTTCACAACCTCCTCCTACTGAGTCTTTTACATCATTACACAATAATCCACCACTTCAGTGACTAATTGTTTTTGTCAAATAATTTGTTCCTTATTTTGATCCTCAAGACCCATTTCAAACTCTGCCACCATGTGATGGTCCTACTATGGATTTTTCTTATCATTGTGTTGGCCCTCTCTCTCATCATTACATAGATAACACTCTCCCACAATGGCATGGTACCTAACACGTCACCACATGGATATCCATTATCGACACACTTGGCGGGCACCATTTTTCCTCTTCCCTGCTACTAAAATTATCATGTCTCTCTCGTCGCCACTATTATTCAATGTGCTTCATACATCATATTTCAGAGCATCGTTATACAACTTGATACACTGGTACTAGCATTACCTGATGACATAATCTTGTATTATGGTTCACACTTGAATGTTAATGGCTTGCTACATTCACGAACCTCACATCACATTATACACTACACATTCACAACACCTCTATCTAACACACATGCAACACAACACACTACCCTATGACGCACTCTAGTTCCACAATTCATACTCGACTGTTGAGGGTCTAAATCTAAAATGAACCTCACCATATTTAATCACTCTCTACACTCTATTCTTTATCAATCATATCTTTTTAGCGTAAAATTTAAACCATTTCCAGATGGCGTACTCTTGTTCTATGTTTCATTCTTGACTGCTAAGGGGGAATTTCTAAATGAGACTCATCTCATCCATACTCATTTGCACTCACTCAGGGGGCACACTATTCCCATCACACTCACTTTACATTACATTCCATTAAGACTCTAATCATATTACATATATTGGTTGCACATTGTTCTTTCTTACTTATACTCACATGTTACACTTTCTTACTATGTTATGCAGATACTTTGTATGTCATTATCTTTATCATACACACATGTGCATTCACTTTCCTTCTATTTGTGATCATATAATTTACATAGATAATTACAAGCAACATATTCTTGGAAAGTTGTACCTCTTGGGTCAACTCTGCAACAGGCGCCTCAGGGTATCCACTTTCGTACACATCACATGTGTAATTATTTCAATTTTTACTACTTATTATTTATATCATATCATACATGTTTTGACATACTTTCTATTATTTCTAGTATGATAATAGGAGCTTCATGTGCAACAGTTTTCCTATAGAAAATCTTTACTGTCATGGTTGTTTAATATATTTCTTGTCACAATTTGTCATTACTTGTCATTGTATGCCATTGTTTGTGGGGTTTTCCCTTTGTCTTATGTGCATACAATATGATTTTGGTCACTTTGTCCTCCATTTTCTTGCGACATCATGAGTGATATCCCATGTTTACAACCCACTTTTTGTGGTCTACATTATATTCTTGCTTGTTATCTTACATCTTGTCTTCTTTATATGCATGTTTATCTTGATTACGCTAACACTTTTTTCTAGCCACTTTGTTTGTGTGTGCCTTGGTGTCTATCAAGCACACTCCCTCACCCTATAGAAATTTAGTTTTAGCATAGCGACAGGTCTCCCTTTGAGCTGCATTCTCCTTACGACATCACATGCACCCAAAAAGAGGAGGGGTGTCACTGAGTGAATCATTCGCCCCATACAATACTTTACAGTCATAATTCAACACATTTTAGTACTGGTAAAAAATTATTTTGTCTTAGTAACAACCCAAAATCTAACTTGGGTCCTTAGCACAACATAGAAATTGGAACCTAGTCATAGATAATAGGGCCTATGTGCCACTGATCCTTATTGGGTACTTGTGACCAAAGGGAAGTTACACAATTTTTCTAATTTTGGCACATTTCACATTAATTTACACAATGACCTTTACATGACACTGTAGACACCAAATTTGGGTCTTACGACACCCTGTACCCCATATCTCATCCCGCAACCTAACCCTACCTCACCACCTAAACCTTACACACTAAATTATTTATTAATTACCTTATAATTAATAAATCCACATCTCCAACCCTGCCACCTCACCTCGCCACCTCACTATGACCTAGCCCTAACCCTAAACTAACCTAATTAAGACCTATGACTTGGTCCAGACCCACACCCATGACTCATCACCCCTCACCTGCATCAAAACGAGCCTAATAATGACTTGACCAAGCCCACAACTGACCCCTCGGGAGAAAAGGAGGGAAAGTTGGCTATTTTACTACAAATAGCCAACTTTGACCTGACCAACATCGGTCCCTACTCGACCGGCGTCGGTTACGTAACCGCCATCAGTTCCCTGTAAATGACCTTCCCCAACCAAAACCAAAGCATCCGGATTCATTTGCAAGAGAGATACAAGTGAGAAGGAGAGAAGAGTTTGCAAAGAGGAGCATCGAGCCCAAAATGGAATGGAGCAACTGGAGCATTGTCACACTCATCCAAACCTTGGGAGATTCGGAGGATAGCTTCATTAGATCACTTCCGATTGTTGGATCATTTCAACTAAGCCTTGCCTTTGCCACTGCATTCTTTGGACCTGCATCCACATCAAAAACTAGTAAGTAGTCTCTTTTATCACCTGGTATGCTTCTAGACACTACTTTATGAACTTTTAATTCATAGGGATTATAAGCTCACTCCTGGATCTACTACCCGACAACAACCTGCACCTAACCTTCGGTCATCCATCTCTATATTAGCCCAAAGGCAGCTCTCTCACTCTCTAAGTGTTCTCTATTACCCTACTACTCCCCTCAACCATCTACCAACCTTCCAAACCTCATAACCACCTTACACCAACCTCCATTTAAAAATACCTAAATCACTGCCTCTACCGATATCGGTTATTCCCTACCGGTACTGGTTTCGTAACCGCGATCGGTTATCTAGTGACCGGCATCGGTCACTGTGACTTATACCAAAACCAACCTTTCACCTATTCACCTCAAAACAATCTCGTGTCCAGCTTGGTCTATCCCTGTAACTTGATCGGAACATATCAATAACCAATGACCAAACAAACAGCATGACATTCTATTGTTGGTAGTTTAGTCTCTATTGCTTTTAGTAACGAGATACCTAAATCATGAGTTCGCAATAGCTTCTTTATTATCATTTGCATCAATTTGTATTAAAAAGGGAACTGACCACCTTCGAAAGGAAGTCTAATATTTCCTGGGCCCAAGGCAGTTCCCTCACTTATTGTCTAACTAAAATCTGGTGGTCTTGCATTCTTATTTACAGGTAGTCCTTCCTAGACAAAAAGGAGTTCTTCACAATCGGTCTGATCTCTCTACAATACGCGCACACCTTCCCAACACTCAACAGGTATTCCTCCTAACCCTAACCCCTATCTGTTTCTCAAGAGAATGAAAGGATAGAAGTAACTCTATTCTGGAACTAAATTTTGTGTGAAACATTTTGGCACGCCCAGTGGGACCCTTCTCGGGTTTCTTTCTTTCTTGCTTGTTTTCATGTAGGGAGCACACTTGCTATTTCTCTCTTCTAAATATTCGCAAAATATTTTGTCATTTTGGTAAAAGAACTTGTCTTACTTTCGCATCTTTGCATTAGTGAAAGTCATCTTCTTGACCTCTTCTCTTTCTTTGCTTCATCGAATATCATTTTTGATTTGGGTTTAAAACACGTGCATCACATTCTTGCCTGCTATTTTTAAATTCTAGTGAACGTAGATTAAGTAATAGGTCGTACACGTGGGGGTAATATCCATGGTATTGATGAGAAATTAATCTTACTCTCACTGCACAACACATACCAAATCACATCATAATCTACACAACATCTCAAACATCCCCCCTTTCCGCGGTATTCCTCTGCCCGATTGAGGTAGCCTTACAAGCCAAAACAAACTTGACATCTCCCTTAGGTCTTTTGTTTAGGATTGACATCATCTTGCGTCTAAGGCATAAGCCCAAAGTGATTAAAACTAATCCTAGGGTTAGTCTCTTGATTTGCTTGTGCATCTTGCCTATTTTCTGTTCTTTCTTTCAGTTCTGTTTCTCTGTTATACCCTGTCTCAGTGATCACTTCAGACAATTTGGTGGGTATGCTAAGCCTTATTATCCCCAAACCAACAGCCTTTTACATTCTCTCTTTGTCTTCATAGTGACTGGCATCGGTCCTCTTCTACCGACATCGGTTACCCGACCGACGCCGGCTACCATCTAACCGACATCGGTTACCAGACTGATATCAGTTACTATGTTTCACAGTTCCTGACAAACCAGAAACCTACCAATTCCAATGTTTTGTTGTTGTTTCTATTCTTAATTGACTAATTCCCTATTGTATCCTCTTGTCCATGGTTGTTATCACCTAGAAACAAGCCCCAGCCATGGTTTCACATGCTTTTTCTGTGTCTTTGCTTGAGTCACCCCCTTCGCATCCTATGGGGAATCCTACGGACACCAATGCTTTTCCCAAGATCTCTGTCGGAGATTTGGATTTTGCTAAATTTTTGGATGCTAATCTTGGCGCCGTATAGTATTATTTGTCTCATACCCCTGACCGTACACCTGACGGTCAGCTCCTCTTGGGTATGCCTATCAGTATAGCCACTCACTTAGCTCCTTCCCCACCTAATAACTCCACCTCACTGTCTTCATCCTTAGCCCCGTCTCCCAGCTCAGTGGATTCGATGGTCCATACTGCACCAATTGGCTTTCCTTTGGTTAATCTGGGGCCCCACATATCACTACCATCCACTGCCCCTACCTCATCCCTCTCGCAAATTACCTCTTTCATAACTTGTTCTCTACCACCTATCCACACGAGCTTTCCCTCTCAGGCTCTGCCCACCTTTTCATTTCCGCAAACGCATCCGGTGGCCTCAACATCTTATATAGGACACCCTTATTCAGCCACCCCAACACATTCATCATCGATACCTTATCAACATTTAGCCCCACCATTGTCTAGTAGCGGCTCTTGGCCCAATCCTCCTCCGTTTATAACGACAACACCATCATCTAACCCAACCAATGATTTAATCAAACAAATGATGGATAAGATGCAAAATCTTGAGGCTTCTATTTCAGGAAGCCGTAACACCCTGACATACGAGCAAGTTTGTCGAGAGCCTATTCATTCTTCTATCCCCCTTCATACATATCCTCCTCAATGGGAATTACCGAAATTTACTCGCTTTAATAGTAAGGAGGACCCTCAACAACACTTGCGATCGTTTAGACATGCTTGCTATCTGATTGCTCATGACGATGCCTTACTACTCCGTACCTTCCCCATGTCCTTATCAGGACCTGCCTTGGAGTGGTACAGTGCTTTAGCCCAGCACTCAATCTTCTCCTTTAACCAGTTAGCCCAATCTTTCTTGGATCATTTCTCCATCAATATTGCCAAGAAAGTATCCATTACCAATCTCTATGCCATCCGAACAATTTGAAGACGAATCTATCGCAGATTTCATTGGACGATGGCGGGGCCTCATCAACCAACTTACTTATGCCTTACCTCAAGCCGAGCTCATCGAACTCTTTACGTGGGCCTGCGCTAAACACATTTCTCCCACCCTCCAAATTCAAACTTTCTGCACCTTTGATGAGGCCTTTACTATGGATTAGAAACTAGAGTTTCGGGCCTTAGAGGAGGAGAAATTGAAGTTGTGCAACAAAAATACAAATTTACGAACCTAGGAATCCACTAACAAACCCAACACCACCAACTCTCACGCATCGGCTGCTTCGAAATCAAAAGGAGTTGTACATGCGGTAATGGTCAAATCTCAAGCACCATCTTATACCCAGCCGAAATCCACCTATAAGTATAAAGTCGAGCCCATCAAGTACACTCCCTTGGGAGAAACTTATGATGTGATCTTGGACAAATTGCTTAAAGCAGGAGCTATCACCTTGCCTCCTGTTAAACCTCACTCTGGGTTTGATTCCACCTATGCTATACCTTCTTGGTATAAATAAAATGACTTCTGTAACTTCCATCGCGTGAAGGGACACAGCCACGAAAACTGACAAGATGTTGAAAAACATAGTGCAGGAAATGGTTGATGCAGGGGATATAACCCTCAATAATCCTAATGCCCCTGCTAATCGAAATTTAAAAATATTCAACAAACCATTTCCAAACCATTCCTCTAACAGTAACACAAACCAAGAAACCTTAGCCGAGGAGAAGAGTGTGCATGAGATCCATGTGGTTTTTCAACTCCCAACCAAGGGCTTCCATCGAGGAAATTCTGAATCGAGCCTCTTCACCGACGCAGGAGTCCTTGACCCCTTCTCCTTCATCAGGACAAGAGGACAGCCATGCTATTCCTTTACCCATAAAGGAATCAACCGCTCAGAGTTCTCTTCTCACAGAAGAGCCTTCTTACACCACATCCCTGCAAGACTGTGAGTGGCTGTTATCCAACTTATCTATTTCCCAAACATCTCCTTCTACCACTCTTGCTGCAAAAGAAGAAGGATCATCAATTTTTCTGTTATCCTTAGAAGAGAAACCCCTTGAGCCTACATCACCAAATTCCTTAACCATGATGAATCCTCTAGAACATGCCCTCCTCCCTATCAGTTCTTCATCGCCTAAATCTTTCCAGTGACCGGTTGACCTCTTAACACCCATTGATAAAGCGCCTCATTCACCCCCTGTATCACACCCCCAGTGGACCGGAATCACAGCCCACTTCTCTTCCATACCAAAATTCCTGTCCATACGTGAAGATTTTCACCCCCCAGAAGATAGACGACTCTTATGGGAACGTTTGAATACACCATGCTCTACTCAAATGCAGATGACTAATCCAGACACCTCTACTATATACCTGAAGTTTTTACAAAAGCTCAAAATGCCTATGTCCTCACCTCCACCCCCCTCATCTCTACCAAATACCTCATCCACCTCTATCAACCTAGCCAAACCTTCCCCTACGCTTGGGACTTCACCAATACCTAGCCTAACGCACCCACCTAAATGGTTAGACTTATCTGAAAATAAAGTCGTTAATCCACCTAGGAGATAGACCCAATCTCCTCGAGTCCAATCTATGCCTCCGCCACAACTAAAACCCTTGGCCCCGATCACACCACTACAGCAGGCATGGCTTCAACCCTCGCCATCACACCTACCTTCTATATTGGGGCCTCACCCCTCCACCTTACCTCAATACACCATGCCTCCCACCTCTTCTTTAACATGACCAGCACCTTCTGCACCCATACAGAAATCCACAGGCATCTCAACACTGTCGCCCCAAGTATCTTACCTACCTACCAACCCTAAGCAAACTGCGATCATTGAAGGACTTGTTTGTTGTCGCTCCTCTTTCCCCCGTGGTTATTTCCTGCCACCACGTCATCTATGGCCTCATCATCTAACCAGCTAAACATAACTTCTGCGCAGAAGAAGCCACGCCTAGTTAAACCCAATCATCAAAATCCCTTACCTAAACCACCACCCGTACAAACCACTCGTACCCAACCATTACCAAAACAATCAATGATCTCACCCACTCAATCAATAGCCTCATCTACATTTGACCCACTCAAAGGATCTTACGCCAAGATCCTTGATATGCTGGTAGGGGATGCGACCATTTCCCTACCCCCACTCAGACCCTATGATCCATCTAAACCTCAACCTATAGGTTATGATGAATCTAAAATCTGTGCCTACCACCGCACACCAGGACACAATGTAGAAGGATGTAAAGCTTTGAAAGCCATCCTTCGCCAGTTGCCTATCTCGGATAGAAAATATCAGAAGGACAACTTACCATAATCTCCTATACCACATGTCCCTTCCTCGCCAAAATCTATCATCATTGCAACCCCACCTCTCGAGAACAATGACTTATCCCTGTCATCTTCCTCATCTCGCATTCATGAGATCAACATGATTAGCATTGCTACTCGAGGTCAGAAAAACAATGGAAAAGCTAAAGAGAGCACACCTGCAGCCTCTCTTTCTCCTTCCACCATCCCGATCGCACCACCACCTAAAGTGATTATTCGTGGACCTACCTATCTAGTCTCTGATGGAGTTTCCCATCGCACTATGATCAAACAACTTCACCAATCTCCTATAAAAATGACACTCTATGATCTCATTCAAACATCTGAATCGCATCGACAAGCTCTAATTGAGATCCTTCAAGGGATAGAGGTCCTACCTAATGAAACCTTGCCCATCGCCTCCATCTTAACACCCAACCACGTCGCTTCTCTCACCAAACAACCTACCTCCACAACCACTTCTGTCCCTGTACGGCAAGCCGCTGCTGTCAGTTTTTCCGAAGAAGAAATTGTCGTCTTTGGTGCAGAAGATCCTGATCCCACTCTTTTCATCTCGGCTTACATCCAAGACATCTGGGTACATCGTGTTATGATCGATGGGGGCGCTAGCCTAAACATCATCTCTTCCAAATCCTTCCAACAGATGAATATCCCTCCTAGCTGCATGTGTGCCAACCCCACCATGTTGCGTTCATTCAACGATGCTATTACTTCTACCCTAGGCACCGTGATCCTTAACATTCATGTAGGGCCACGTACCTTACCCGAACTCTTCTATGTCCTTGAGGGAGAATTCCAATACAACATGTTGTTAGGCCGCCCTTGGATCCGGGCTATGGGATGCATTCCCTCCACCTTACATAGATGCATCAAATTCAAGTATGAAGGGAAGTCATACACCGTCACAGCTGATGCTTCCCCCTTCAAAACCTGTAATATGTTATACCGCCCTAATGATGTGCTTGTACCCATCAAGACACCCATTGATCCAACCCAACCATCTACTTCAACCACGCCTCAACCATCCACCTTAGCCACACCCACACCTTTGACCAATGAAACCACCAACGCAAATACTTCTTCCTTTCCCACGGACAACATCCCGACTTGGGATCCCTTGGTAGGTGTTTTTCAATGCCTTACAACTTGGGGGAGTACCGCTATACAATGTTAGCACCTTCCATACCCCACAAGAGTATGGAACAGTTACAGGCGCATCCTACCTACGACCGTCGTGTGGGGGAGGTGATCTCCTACAGACCACCTAATTACTGCACCAACCTAATGTATGGGGGTGTCAACGCATCCTCTGTCACCCCCAAACCTCCCCTTGGTGTGATTCCCTTCCAATCAGATTTTCAATATCTAACCAACCATCGTTTCGCCCTCACCTTCCTAACACGCTGTGCTTGGAAGGGTTTTGGTTTCGGTCTTTATGAGCAAGGACGACATACGGTTATTCCCATGACTACATGCAAACACAAAGATCGTGGTGGTCTTGGATTTTCTGAACCACCTACACTGAAGAAACCTCGTGTCAATTGTATCTTGGAAGACGACGAAGTCACCCATTCCGAACAATCATCACCCATTTTACCACCTTCACCCACGGAGTTGATAGACCCGGAATCTATCCCTCCTAACTTTTTTTTTCATGAATGCTATCTTCCTAGGTCCTCTCACTTATCAACGCGATGGTGAAGACCCATCTTCTCTTCCCCTTTTGTATCCAGACATGATCAAAGAAGACTCACCTTTGATTAATGTTGTGGAGTGCCAGGATGATGACTCCATCCTCACCTACCTTGGTGCAGATGACTCTTATATTCAACGCACCTTACCATCTGAAACCCAAACCATGTTGAATGAGTCGACTATAGAAATCAACATCCACACGGAAGATGATCCTCACATTATAAAGATCGTACAATCTCTCGACGCATCAGAACAAGCTGCCTTCACTACCCTTCTCCGTGACTGCAATCAAGCTTTCACTTGGTCCTACGCCGACATGCCAAGAATCGATCCTGACATTGTTGTCCATAACATCACTCTGAAACCAGACTCCAAACCAGTTAAACAGAAGCTGAGAAAAATGTATCCACGCATTGCCCTCTTGGTTAAAGAAGAGCTTCAATGACTCCTTTTTGTTTCTTTCATCTTACCTATTGACTATCCGCAATGGATTTCTAATGTTGTACCTATCACTAAAGCGACGGGGGGACTTCGGATATGTACGATTTTCGGGATCTTAACCTCACTTGCCCAAAGGACGACTTCCCCCTACCTAGTATTGATCAACTTGTCGATCTCACTACGGGCCATGAGATGCTTTCTCTCATGGATGGTTTCTCGGGATATAATCAAATTTTAGTAGCCCCAGCTGATCAACATAAAACCACCTTCATTACCCCCTGGGGCACCTTCTGCTATCGTGTCATGCCATTTGGCCTTAAGAATGCTGGTGCAACCTATCAACGGGCTATGACTTACATTTTTCATGACATTATGCACACTATCCTTGAGGATTATGTCGATGATCTTCTTGGAAAATCTAAACATCGCAGTGAACATCTCAATGTTTTAACCATTATTTTCGATCGCCTGTTACAATACTGTGTTCGTCTTCAGCCAAAGAAATGTGTCTTTGGCGTCCTTTCGGGAAAACTCCTTGGCTTTATCATCTCTTTGCATGGCATTGAGGTCGACCCCGCTAAATTCAAAGCTATTTTAGAAATGCCCCCACCCACTAACCTAAAACAATTGCGTAGTTTGCAGGGCAAACTCCAATCTATCCGTCGTTTCATCTCACAACTCTCAGATCAATGTCAACCTTTCCATCATCTCCTTAAAAAGGACATTGTCTTTCAATGGAGCAAGGAGTGCCACAAAGCCTTTGAGGCTCTTAAAACTTATCTCTTGCAGCCACCCGTGCTTATCCCACCTCAGGACGATCGCCCTTTCTGCCACTGACCATGCCGTAGGAGCCATGCTCGCACATCGTGACTCTGAGCATCGAGAACAAGTAGTTTATTACATAAGCATTACTCTTGTGGATTACGAAACTAGGTATACACACGTCAAAAAGTTGTGCCTAGCCCTATCATTCGTGGCCACCAAACTCCGACATTACCTCCTGAATCACAAAACTTTTGTCATCACCAACGCTGACCCCATACATTATATGTACGCCAAACCTCATCTAAACCAACGCATTGCCTGATGGCTTATGCTCCTCACCAACCTCGACCTTTAGTTCGTACACTAGAAATGAGTCAAAGGACAAACTATCGCAGACCAACTCGCAGAAGCCCCTCTACCTGGGGAACAATTTACCAATTTTACTTTCCCTGATGAACTCATCGCAACTCTTTCACTCAGTGATGCGTCTTATCTGATGACTCTCTTCTTCGATGGATCTAAATGCCAACGCGGTGGAGGGGTGAGCATTGTTCTCATTCCTCTTGAAGGTGAACCTATGCCTCTTTCATTCAGGCTCGATTTCCCCTGCACTAACAATACAGCGGAATACGAGGCCCTTGTTCTGGGTCTCCACGTTGCGTTACACTTAGGTGTGAAGTCTATTAACATTTTCGGTGACTCTCAATTGGTAGTAAATCAAGTTACTGGCATCTACCAATGTAAAAATGAGGAATTTCAAAAGTACAAATGTTATGTAGATTCACTTTTGACCTTATTTACCCATTATACTATCCAAACCGTTCCACGCTCAACTAATAAATTTGGCGGATACTATGGCTTGCTTGGCCTCGCAAATTCCTGCATCACCAACTGACTCTGACATATTTTTCTTGGTCTAACAACTCTTTTCCCCATCTTACTTAGTCCCGGATGTTTGTATGGTAAATAATGCATCTGCTGACTCGCAGGATACCTGGTATCACCAATTTCGCGACTACCTTACAAACTCTGTTCTCCCACCTGACCTTAGTAGTAATGGCAAACGCACTTTTCTTAAAGGTGTTTCTCATTATGTCATCATGGGGGGACTCCTCTATAAATGTGGCTTCGATGGTATCCTCCTTCGATGTCTAACCAGTGCTGAAGTCACTCATACCATCCAACAAGTCCATGACGGAATTTGTGGTGGGCACTTTAGTGGCTTTGCCATGGCCAAGCGGATCCTTCGCCTAGGATATTATTGGCCTACTCTTAATAAATACTGCTGTGAATATATTAAGCATTGTGTTATGTGTCAACATCATGCCAACCTTCAACATACTCTCAGCCACCCGTTACAGGTCACACGAGATCTTTGGCCTTTCTCACAATGGGGTTTGGACCTTATTGGTGAGATTCATCTGCCTTCTTCGCAACGTCACTGTTGGATCATCACGGTAACCGAATATTACACTAAATGGGTGGAGGTCGTTCCACTCGTTTCAACCAAAAAGGAGAAAATTGTTGAATTCATCAATCATCACATTATTTACCGTTTCGGTGTTCCTCATTGCTTGATAACCGATAATGGAAAATCTTTCAAAAATAAGCTATTACGAGCCCTTTGTGACAACTTTGGTATCAAACTTAGCTTCTCGTCACCCTACTATCCACAAGCAAATGGTCAGGCTGAATCTTCTAACAAAACCTTAACCAAAATTCTCATGAAAGTTGTTAACGATTCTGGTCAAAATTGGCATGATCACATCCCCTTTGCCCTTTGGGCTTATCGTACCAGCATTCGTACTTCCACTAATGCCACACCATTCTCTCTGGTGTATGGTACCCGAGGCTGTCTTGCCTCTCGAAATACAAATCCCTTCCCTCAGAATATCTCTCCAGGATATTCTCACCAATGATGACTTCCGCCAAGAGCGGTTAGCCCAATTGGAGCTTCTTGACGAGCGTCGTCTTACCGCTCTTGACCACCTTCAAATTTATCAAAAGTGCATCAAGCGTGCTTATGATAAGTGAATTCATGAGCATACCTTTAAAATTGGTGATCTTGTCCTCAAAGAGAATCAACATGTAACCAAACTAGAAAAGAGCAAACGTGGAAAATTTTCTCCTAATTAGATTGGGCCTTACATTATCACTCACACTTACAGATCAGGTACTTATCATTTAGCTTCGCTTAATGGTAAACATGAGCCTGAACCCCTTAATGCCTTGCATCTCCGACCATTCTACTATTGAATTTAGTGTTACATCACTCCTTATCCACCTTGCGCTCGTCCCTTGAGCTCTTTTACCACCTCATACACCTTTTTTTTGTGCATCTCAAAGTTAAATCAAACTCACGTGGTTTGATCATCACCTCCTCTTAAAGAGGCCTTCTCCTTTTTAGTCTGGTCCATGACTTAAAAGTATCAAAATAACAAGTTCTCAATTATACAATTCTGGGATATTCTTGAGTCAAAATTCCTGCAAAACTAGATGCTTCATGCCAAACAGACATCTAGACCTCCAAGCTATAAACTAGACTGCTCCCTCGAAGGACAGCTATGTGCAAAGCCGCATCTGCTACTATAACTAGACTGCTCCCTCGAAGGACAGCTATGTGCAACGCCACGTCTGCTACTATAAGTAGACTGCTCCCTCGAAGGACAGCTATACAAAGTCAGCCTCTATCAGAAGCTTCTCACATTGATCAGCTTCGTGAAGACCTCAAGAACAACAAAATGCATATCCCATATAGACTTCCCGCATCGATCAGTCTATATCCAGAAAAATCAAAGTAGTATTCAAAAGTACTTTTGAGTCATGGACTTGTCTATTTTGGTTTGGTTCTCTTCCATTAGAATAATCACCTTATAACAAGTTCTATGTGCCCCAGCTATACCATCCACCTCTCCTCACCATTCTTCACAATAACAAAACTCAAGGGATGTGCGTATATCTGATATATTGTGATTATACAACTCTTTTCACCTATCGACTTCTCGCCTATGCAAGGTACCTAGGGATTTAAGCTCATCCTACGATGATACGTGGTTCGTTTAGCTCTTTCCAACTATGGGACACTTTTTCCTGTTTTACCCGAATCTAGGATTGTGTGTTGACCTTAATTAGGACATGGGTTTCCTATGCTTGGGTAAGTTAACCCTCACTTCACCTATACCCACACCCAACACCAAACAGCATTACTCTACCAACATTAAACTTTTACCAACCAACAAATTACCTAACCATAACCATAACCAAATTTCCTGAATTTACCTTTCCCTGGTCCTAAGGGAGAACTACATTAGTCTGAGGCCCCTCCTTGCTTTGTGCAATGGGCTATGTAGGTAGCACTTAGGAGACATGGGGTCTCCCAAGGTTAGCTTGACCATCCCCTACCATAACCTATCATGTGTTGTGTTTTCTTTAAAAATATAAATATTTTCACGTATTTTTATTGATAACACTCACCTTGATCCTTTATCAATCCAAACATTCAAAACACAAATATTCTTATAATTATCACAAACTCAAATCAACATACATATTCCATTTTATTTAGATGTTAAACAAATACATATTCTCTATCATCGACGCGCAGGTTGGAGTCCTTATTTATTCTTCTACCCCTATGTATGAAACTCACTTAGACCCCCGTGCTTCATCCCGAACCAGGTTAGTGATGGTGATGTGTCGACGCCACTCACCTAGTCCTCTCCATACTCAAAGGGTACCACTCGCTATTGGTTCCTCCCACTAATCCACCAATCTCTTCTATAACATACGAAATCTGCCCTCATTGTGTGGAGGACTCTTTCCTCTAGTCTCTCCACTCGAGACTGTGAAGCCTCTAAACAATCCCATGGTCTCATTCACCTGTGTGTTGAAGTTGGTGAACTAAACCCTGCAGGTGGTCTCTCTCCATGGTAATCACGGGCTATGTGGGGTATGATCGGCCCTCTCGTGTGTACTTCGCATCTCTTTTGCCCACCATAATCTATAAGACTCTGTCACTCCTGCATTCATTACCCTGCGATCGGCTGCTATCTCGTCTATTCCTTCTAGGAAGAGTTGGCCGTGGGAGGTGAGAATGGCACCTTGGCGTCGATCCTTCTGTATGGTCTATGATCCATGGGTATATCCTAAACAAAATCCAAATTGTCGTCGCATGCAATCTAGAGGAATCCTCTCATACTCTCCTAGCCTGTGTCTTTGCGATCCACCTCACTCGCTCTACACCCCTCAAATCCTCGGGTATGTTCGTCGTCACCATGTAGTTCCCGTAAGGTCTCCAATTGGATATCTCGCAATCGTCATCATCTCCAATTTCTGCCTATAATACTCGGTGTTATCTATCACGGTCTTGATTCTTGCCTCTTGCTCTATCTGGACCCGTCGCCTAAATCCCAACCTCTGCACTCCTGTCTCTCCTTCCTAGATTGGTCGGCCTATTGGTCACACACACACAATGTGCTCATAACCCCAACAATGTAATAAGTATGCACAATCTAGTGTAGTCCTGTGATTTCACCTGCATGCCCATAAACCTCTGTATAGCTCCGCCAGATATTGTGGGTGCCCATGCGAAAGCAACGCTACCTTCTATCATCTCATGAATAATACACATCAATAATTTTGGAAATCTTCCCCCATCTGCTCTAGGAAATGCATAATACCCCACCGCTATCATTAATACCACGGCCAACCTTGTCACCTCAGGGGTGTGCCGCAAACATTATACCATAAGTAAATGTTCACGCCTCACTAGTGTCAAATCTCGTGCGGCTGGGACCAAATACTGTCGTTATCGCTGCCCCGCGCTACGTTGGACCCTGCCTGATACACTAGTCTTCCTGTAATTAGAAGTCTCAAAATTCAAAACACATCTTCTAACGTCAATGTCATTTCCCCTGTTGGCAGATGAAATGTATTATTCTTTTCTAAATTCCATCTCTCAATCAGCGCCTGTAACATAGCATGATTGCGTGTGATTCGAGAATAATAGTGGATTTTGCTTAACCCCACACAGTTTATTAATGTCCACATCCACTGGTGGTAACATCTGCTTGGACCTGTGACAACAGCGTTGGTACCCTATCATTCATCATCAACCTTGCCTCTTCCTGCACACATCAAACCAATGAACAACAAGTAGCAAATGAATCCCCAAGTGTTTTTTATCAGAAGCTGCAACTTTACACAGTAACCGATATCGGTTACCTAACCAATACCGGTTAGGCCTAAACTAATATCAGTCACTATTCATAATACCCATCCTACTCAAAAACACCATCTATGATACCTGTATTCACTGGTTTTACCCCTCTCTGTACCTACAAACATATGTAAAACACATGATTACCTACCCTATAACACTCATCCCACCCCAAACCCTTGCCTATCACCTTTTTACCCACTTATCTTACCACATCCTATTTATAAGCATGCAAAATCTCATTCCAACCAAAACTTATACCTCTTGGGATGTAGCAGCTTGAGGTGGAACCTATCTTCTCTCTCCTCTCTGCCCACTGGATGCTTCTCCTTGTTTAGCCATCTTCACCAGACTCTTCACTATAACTTACCTTTACACCTTCTTAATCCAAGCCTACGATCACTTTACCTGTCTCTTTCTTCCTTATCACTCAATTCTCCCATGCAACTACCATGTATGGACGACAACAGCCTCGCATCCTCGTATTTAACATGTTACATGACACTAAAAATAAGAATCTAAAATTTCCTCCCAAACTTTTCTATTTTTAGAAAATCTCTTTTTAACATAACCGACATCAGTTACCTAACTGGTATTGGTCACATAGTGATCGACATCGGTTATCTAACCGATATCGGTCAAACTGTCTCCTTTTGCTTATACCTAGGCCTTTTCTTTGTTTTTCACAAAATTTTGGCAGCGCCTGCCTCTTTTCCCTGCATAACGACATCATTATCAATATCCATCATCATAATGCCATCAACATTTCAACACATATGCATATAATCCAAACATCATCAACATCATCTATATACCTCAACTTCCAAAATCATCACCAAAATAAATGAAACAATATAATATATGTATCAAATCAAACATTATACGCACCATGTGGATCAAACTCATCATCTATATATATCCTCAAATCAATGTCAAAATATACAAATTGCCCTGCATGGGGCCTCTATAATCCAAAAAATACAAAGTCGGCATGCAGACTGTTGTCTCTGTCAAAATCTCGACTCGGCTCGCAGGCCGGTCTCTCATGTAAAAAATATACTCGGCTCGTAGGCCTGTATCAACTATACAAAATGTACTCGGCTCGCAGGCCGGTATATACAACAAAAATGAATACATAAATCCTATGTGGGCACGTAGGCCTCTATATGCACACTCGGTTCACAGACTGGTGTCTCTATCAAAAAATCAACTATCCAAAAACATCTCTGCTCCTAGGATGACTCAGCTCTCTCCCCCTCCCTCAGCTCATCCCTCAGTTGGCCTCGGTCTCGGATCTCACCTCCTACCTGTCACTGACCCACCAGCTATGGCTGCAGCCCCCTGTGACCTGTGACTCCAGGAAGTCTCAGCTCTGTGAGCCGCATATGGCTAATAATCAGCACCGGTACCATCTAGTACATCCTGATAATAACGGGCCTCCACTCTCGCCTCCATGTACCGGGCCCGTGCCACCATGGCTGGTGGGGCTGGTCCCCTAGCTCCTAATACAAGTAGGCCCTGTCCTGCCTATACACCCTGACCCTGAGCCTGTACCTGTGGTGGTAGTGGAGCTACCATCGGAGCCTGAACAGGGACCTGTGCCTGTGCCTGTGCTTGTGCCTGTGCTTGTGCCTGTACCTATGCCTGAGCCAACTGCCCCTGTAACACTCTGATCTATGCTTGTGCAGCAACAAGCTGCCCTTGTAATAACTGCGCCTGACCCAAGAGATGGTCTCTCTCCATTGTAACAGCCACCAAATTTGGCTGTGTTCGCTGTGCTCTCATGGCTGCCCTCTACCCTGCACACTAAACCAAAAATGAACCTGTAACCCCAACGTCGTCCATTGTGTCATATGCCGGTCTCTCTGCTACCCACACTGGGTCAAATGGCTGTGGTACAAGCAGTGGTGCGTCTACATCCTCCCTCTAATACTGTGGGAAGGGAGGTGGCTCATCCAGCTCTAATCCCAGTTGTCGTCGTACCCTCTCTAGAGGGATCCTCTCGTACTCCCCAGGTCTCCGTCCAAATATCCAGAAGATATACTGGATCCAACGCAGCTATGCTGGGGCTCCTCCACGGGGCTGATGGCCTCTGTATGGCCTCCATATAATATCTATGACAATCAGGCCCTTTAGCATATGTCTGTAATAAGTGACATCTCGCCCCATGATAACTGCTCGTGGCTGACCCACGACCCCCAACCACCTCTGAAACCCATATCTATAAACTGCCTGTGGCCCTAGCTGTTGTGGCAACCCTACTAGTCGTAAACACACAATATGCTTGTAGGCCCAGCAGTGTAACAAGAATGTTAAACATATCCCGAATCGCCTCATACGACAATAGCCCCAGAGCTCTCTGTATAGCTGCACCAGATACACTGGTGCCCATGCGTAGCAGGTGTGCTCCTCCACCATCTCATGTAACACTCCCATCAGAGCCCGCGGGAAGCGGCCTCCCTATGAGTCAAGGAGGGCAAAGTAGGTGATACCGATCATCATCAGCATGGCAAGCCATGTCTCCTGTCGATGCGCGTGATACATATCACCGTAGCATATGCTCACATTATGATAAGTAATCAATGGGGCTGCATCCCCAAATACCTACAGGATGCTATCCATCGCTATCTCAACATCCACCTGGAACACCTCCTCACCGATGATTGGCAGTCTTAGGATGCGATACACATCCTCTAAGGTGACTGTCATCTCTCCAGTAGGGAGATGAAAGGCATTGGTTTCCGGATCCCATCTCTCAATGAGGGCAACCATCAGGCTGTGGTCCCTATCCACAGCCCTATACCTCTGGACTCCACTGAGTCCAACCTCCCACATAACTACCCACTGCGTTACGGTCACATGTGGCCACATCTGCCCCAGTAGAGGCGACATCCGATCTCGCATCGTCAGCTGCTAGTGTGCCTACAAAAATAACCCACTCCATCAGGCCTACCCTTCACAAAACAACTACCTTAACCATCTATACTCACTCACCCACCCAATCACAACCCGAATCTATAAGCACATCTACACCCACCTATCTTACCCTATACATCTATAAATTCCTCTCTCTTATGGTCCTTTAAATATCCTACCCACTCCAATCAAACCTAAAACACCTCATCTCCCTCAACATCAATAACCTCACCCAACAAAATTCTACAATATCCCCTTTACCTATCCCACACCCTACCAACCTCCTCACACATACTCCACCCGCTCTACTCTCGCCCTCTAACCATACCTCAACCAATTTAACCCCTCCTAATTCATACACAACCCATAACCTATTCTACCCAAACCGGCCCCAACCACCCGATTACCCCCCACCCCAATAACCTTTCCTAGCAACTCTACCTTCTCCCCCTTCGCCCCAAAAATCTATCCTACCCGCCTACAACAACACCCAACACAACAAATTTCACAACCTTACCTCCTACCCATGGTGACCGGTACCAGTCACCCTCGACCACCATCAGTCCCCCACCAACAGTATATGTCTGACTTTTATGCACCGACGTCGGTCGACACATGACCGACGCCAGTCTATATACCCGCTAATCTAAACAACTTACACTGTGACTGATGTTGATCGCCTAGTGACCGACATCGGTCACTGTGGGATTTCAGGGCCGGACCAAAAACAACCCCCAAATCCCCTTTTTTCCTATTTCTACCCATCTACCTAGCACAATTCCCTAAAAACTTACCCACCCTACCGTTTTGGCCTACCTAACATATCTACCCAATCCATTTTATGATTTACCTTCATTTATTCATTATTTTCTCAAATTTTGGATTCCTACCCCAAAACCCACATCCTAGCTAAATTCATCAACTTTACAAAAATAGGGGTTCAGAGCCTACCGGTATGACTACATGTCGTTGTGGTGGGATAGGTGGTGGTGGTCTAGCTCCTCCAGCACCTCCTGCTCCTCTAGGCTGTGCCATAGCTTCAAATCTCCTCAGCAGGGTCCTCTACCAATCAAGCTCTACCTCCCGATCTCTGGGGCCTACCAGTAACTCACTCCCCCACTCAACTAGTGCCAACTCATCCCAAACACACAACCCAATCAATTCAAAAACTTAAACAAGAAAAAGTTGGCACTCAATTTCACAAAGTGAAAATGGCATGCCGTATTTTTTATTTTTATAGGTTTTCACCCTCTAACCGATATCGGTTAGATCATGCCCTAGGAGACCGATATCGGTCATCTGAATGATATCGGTCACCCATAACCGATATTGGTTACCGGCTTAGTTTAACATAACTCCTGCCCTTATCCACCAATCTCCATTTTTCACCACATTTCCTACCCTCGACTTTGTTAAATAGCCTTATTTTGAATTCATCGGCCTGACCCTAGGCTGTAACCAATCAATCGGCCTGACCCAAGGCCACAACCAACCAACTGGCCCGACCCACGACCGTAACCAACCAATTGGCCGAACCCAAGGCCGCAACCAACCCAACGGCCCAAACCACGGCTGCAACCAACCAATCGGCCCGACCCAAGGACACAACAAACCAATTGGCCTGACCCAAGGCCGTAACCAACCAACCGGCCTGACCCACGGCCGCAACCAACCAATCGGCCCAACCCAAGGCCGCAACAAACCAATCGGCCCAACCCAAGGCCGCAACCACCCAACCGGCTCGACCCACGTCCGCAACTAACCAATCGGCCCGACCCAAGGCCATGACCAATCCATCAGCCCAACCCAAGGCCGCAACAAACCAACCGGCCCGACCCAAGGCCTCAACCAACCAATCGGACCAACCCAAGGCCATACCAATTAAGTACCTCGACCGAGGCCCGCACATTAAAAATTCTCTCCACCCATCATGTACCTATTTCTTCAATCGAGCTCACCTGTCGTGTTTTAGCACTAGGATACTTGAATTGATCAGCCGACCAGCTATGCCTAGACCAAGACCGTGACATTTATCTCAACCAAACCAACCATTTGGTACTGGTGAACATGCCTAAACATTCTGGTACCTTACCCATTATATCCCCTAGAGATACTTCCTATGGCTTGGATACCAAGATTATATCAACCTTGGTTGGATAAACTATCGACCTGTTGGTCTGAAAATATTTCATGAGAGCAGAACTATGGATAGACGAGCCAACAGTGTGCAGGGCATAGCCCCTCCTTGAGTCAGCAAAGTGAAACTGGTTTATTGTTATTCTACCATCAGGAATCTGTGCAAGTCTCACAATATTCTACCTTCAGGGGTTGGGATCTCATCCCAGTAGGGGTATTTCCAACTGTAAAAGAAGGGAAAGGAATGAGGTGGGGAGATGGAAAAGATTTGAAGGGAGAAAAGAAATGAATTCTAAAGCAGAAAGGTCAGAAGGTCAATGATTTGGGTTGGTAGTAAACAGAGCCGAACCTACTTGCATAGACGAATAAAGCAATACTGATGAATAAATGACAACAAAGTAGAAGTAGATTCAACAGAACAAACATACAGATCTAACATAGGAAAGGTCTAATGTAAAACACATGTATTCAGCACAAAGTCTAAATATTGTATTAATACTTGTTTCTGTTACAAAAAGTTCGAAGTCTTTTCTTCTTACTTCTATTTTTCATCTGAAAAGTATCCACCCTTGAATACAACAAGTATTCAAGTATTTATAGAAGAAGAGAGTAAAAGAAGGCAAAAACAAACCAACCACTTAATTACAAAATATCTTACAAAATATCTTAAAGTCATTTGTTGACTTTTGGAAACTTGATGGATGACATCATCCCATGGTGCAACATGGATGATGTCATCATTTGTGTCAACATTCTTTTAGATATTTACAAAAAGAAGATAGAGAGGCATGAGACTATTCATCATCATTCCATGACTGAAAGGGGGTATCCTACTTCTGCTGCTGCTCAGGAGACGTGATGTGGAACTGGGCCCGATATTCCAGGAACTTGCTGATCATGGGCTAAAGTTGATCCTTGGAAGGATCCTTGTGACGATCACTAATAGCCTCGCAAGTTTCCCACTCATCTGTGAGCTTTTCTGGGAGCTTGGAATATTTGTTTTCTACCTCTATCATGTACCCTATGAAGTCACGATAGGCCAATAGGTTGTTGATGGATTCGGCGTCGAAAGTGACTTCTGGCCCTAGCCCCTACGAAACGATCTCCTTGAAGATCTGAATAGTTTCATCTACCTTTCTCAAGGTGAAAGAAGGAGTAATCAAGCCCGGAGACATTCTCAAGACAATTTGCTCCATTTGATGCATTGCATCCAGGGCTTCCTCCTTGACTTTGTCAATCTTTTCCAGGACAAACTCCAACTGATCGACCCGGTAGTCCAGAGTAGAAAGGATTTTTTTGAGGGCTCTGGGGTGATCGAAGATGCCGAACTTGACCAAATCTTTGACTGAGCAGTCGAGCATTTTCTGGAAGGTCTCATGCTGCATCCTAGCATGATCAAGCTCTTCGGAGATAGGTCCTACAATTGCCTGGAGCTCTTTGTTCACCTGATTGATATTCTGATACAATTTGGTGAACTTGACGATTACTCCCTCACTTTCTTTGAGGATTTGGCTTCTCCAGGCAGAAACTGCCATACCCTGCTCTCCGATTTTGGCGTATTCATTTATCTTATCCTAGCTTAGAGGCTCAGGAGTTTTGGTGGCAGTTGTAGGAGGTGCACTGCCCATTTTCTGCAAGGCATAGAGAAGATGTTTATTTTTCTCCTTTAATAGCCTCTTTTCCTTCTTTGCTTCCTAGAGCTTCTTGCAAAGGGCATCGAATGTAGATAGGGCCTCTCCTTGTAGACTTTCTAAAGATGTTCCCATCGTGACTTAGGTCACTATATAATCTGTCGAAGACAGATCCTTTTTATCCTTCAAAGGATTGGGATATGCAATCTCCATTACTCTCTCTCCTGATGCACTCTGAGAGAAACGGGTTATAGGCATTTGCTTCTTGGCTCCCTTTGATGGGATGACAGAGAAGTCCATCGGTGCGATAGGAAATTTTCTCTTTTGCTAGCTCAGGTGCTGAGAAATCCATGCTGGACTTATGGGAGTGGGACCAGAATTAGAAAAGGGAGCAGCTGCAGTAGTAGAGGGAAAGTGCGTTGAGACACTTGGAGGTGGCATTGAGAGGGAGGCCAAGAAAGTGCTCTCGGGAGGAAGAGATACTACAAGGGAGGTAGACATGGGAATGGAAGGGAGCTGAGAGATGAGGGAAGAAATGGTGGGGGATAGCTCCATGAGAGAAGAGAAGATGGATGACAAGGAAGGGGGAACAATAGAAGATGGGGGAGAGGAAACAACCAAAGGAACGGTTGCTTGGGTCAAGCGAGGAGGGGAAGGAGGAGAGGGAGAAGGGATAGAAGGGACCTCAATAATTGTTGTAGCGGTGACATCCTGAGTGGATGTGCCCATCGGAACATCTTCGGCCGCTTCTTCCTCTAGAGAAGCTAGAGTTACAACTTATTCTCATACGGTGGAAGGGGGACTCTTAGGAGCCTCTTCTTGGGTAGAGCTTGACTTGCCCTCTTTGTCTTTTCCCCTACCCTTTGGCCGATGTTTTGGCCTGGAAGGTGTGTTGCCTAATGGAGATGTGGTGAAATCTACCCCGAGGTAGATGAGGCCATTCATCCTGCACCAGTGCTCTGTTCTTCGCAGAGTTTCTTTGACCCTTTATTCAATGGTCTGGGGCGCTTTAGTTCTGTCGAATACAGCAAACGGCTAGTCATCCCCATCTGTGTCAAGATATACCTGATCAACTTCTTGATCAGTAGTTTGATAACCTTTTGGGACAATGGCTACACTGTACTTAATGATTTCGGCCAAAGCCAAGCGGGAGTGATCCTTTCTTCTGAGCTCCACCTCGTGATACAGGTCGATATAAATGTCCTCGATCTGTGGAATGTGGATTGGATCGAGTTTGGCCCTGGGAAGGCAATTCCTTGGATTGAAAGTGGGCCTTTCTGGGAAGTTGTGCTTCAGATTGAGCAGTTCTAGCTCTGCAAACATCTCCTAGGCTTTGTGGTGGGAGAGACAAGTGTACCTGCCCACTGTGAGGGGGAAAGGAGTTCCACCCTTCTTTCTCTTCAAACACTTTTTGTGGTAGGTTATGAGCTGTCTGAATAGCTCCAATAGGATCAGCTTGGGGCTGGCATATCTTGGCACTTTGGTGGGTTCCCCCATGATGTTAGCTGCCCTAAGATAGGTGAAGGTGGGAAATTGTGTGAATAAGGCCCCCCACTTCTTTGTTGCAGTAACAATACTCTTGGTCATTTGACCGTGAGTCATGTTTGGCGTCAAAAGGTAGACGATGTCGTAGAAGAAAGCATCGTTAATCTTTGTAAACTATGAAATACTATTTTCCAGCTTCAACTCAGGGTAGTATTCATATATTTTTACTTGGGGCCAAACCCCACATCGGTTCAATGCTGGATAATCCCTCTCTGAGGCTGCAGCATAAACTACATAGGAGTTCATGTAGAACCTCCCTGTTGTGCTGATTTGTTGGAGCTGCTCGGATATAGTGCTGCTTATGATCTCCGCCCATTCAAAGTGTTGATTTGGCACGTTCTTGTTCATTGTCTCTAGGTACTTGAGCATCCATTTATGGAAGTAATGGGTGTCAGAAATCCCAAATATTCTTCTTAGGAACGTGATGGTAACACTTATTTCCTTGGAGAAATCGCTTCGGTGAATACCCTGTGGCCATCTGGTCACCACCTTCTTGTTCTTCAGGTACACCTCATTCATTAGCTGCATGCACTGGTCTTCATTATCCTCCCATGCCTTAATGCAGTCCTCTTGGCTTACGGCCACAAAGTGCTGGTGGTGAGGAATGCCAAGCATAATTTTGAAGTGTCGAGCAGTGAGGTTGATCACGACCTCACCCTTCTCATTTTGGACACACCTCATGTCTTTGTTGTAGCAGTGGGCCACTACCATCATGAATTCGTTGTTTACTACACTAATGGGGATCCCTCGAGCAAAGTGCAGGTTACTGCCTACCAGTTTGTCCATCCAAGGACTTCCTGTGACCCTCCTGGTTCTGGCCCAGAAATCCTCCATATCCATGTGACCGAGCTCTGAGTCTCTTATATCTAGGTCACATTCTGCATAAGACTCAGGCATTTTGACCCTTTGGTACTTGTACTTCATCTCTTCCTCTGTAAGCTTGGCTTTATCCTTAGACTTGGTTGGTCTCTTGCTTGATGTAGACATATGTGGATTTGAACTCAATTGTTGATCTACAACAAGAAGAAACGAAATCCAACCCAGAAAAGCCATGTCAGCTGTTAGATTTCCCATTAAAGCATCGACAGAAGGAAGAGTGAGGAGTTAGCAATTTTAAGGACTTAGGGCGCAGGGCACATGGACACTGCAGGTTGTAGGGTTAATAGTATGGTGCATGGAAGAAGGGTGTAACAAGGGACAAATTAGCACCAAATGGCGTAGGGCGCATGAACATTGTAGATGACATTTTTGTTGTTATAAGCAAAAGTGCGTCTGTGCCATTCATGTGGTTTATACTGGGCGCAGATAATTTTCATGTTGCACGGGGACAGGGTGCGCCGATGGCGCATGTATTTTTCATGTTACAGGGAACTTTGGTGCGCCAAAGGGTGCAGGGTTAATGCGTGTAACATAGACTTTATGTGCGCAAAAAGGGGAACTTGGCGTGGCATAGGGAAGGTTTGCATGACATTGTGTTGCTGTAAGAGGGGATGCGCCCCTACTTTTGTTTTAAGATTTACTCGGTTTCGCATGGCGCGGGTAATTTTCATGTTGCAATCAGGATCAATGTGCCGATGGTGTGACTGTATTTCATGTAACAGGCGCGGCGAATGCGCCAAGAGGAAAAAACATAGTTTAAGCTAATCTTTCAAGTTTTCTCCTTCACAACAGGTTCGTGATCTTGCAGGCCTCTTTTACAAGGTTTTTGGATAGTAAAGGGGGGCACAACAAAGAGGTCTGGGTGATTTTTGAGGTAGAGACCTCCTTACTAGCAGATCTAGAAAGAGGAGGAAGAGCATGGGGGAGAAGGACAACAAGAACAACAAAAGAGGGGTTTACAAATCCATGCCATCTACTACACAAACAAACAACCAACAACAAAAACACATGACGAAAAAGGACCACCTACCCAGAATATATATAACGTGAGAGATGAGGCGGGGTCCACAAACGCGATACGAGGACAACAGGCGTGCTGACAGGTGCAAAGGAATAAAATCTATCACGTGCTTATAATTGTGAAAGTGACAGGGCGGATGCGCCTATATATAGGAAAAGGTGCAATAAATGTGCCAACCACTTTTTAAGGGGCACATCAAAACACCTGTCGACACTTCAAACTTTGTGCCCTTTGGCACACCAAAACACGTGTTAACACGTGATTATGTGTGCCTTTTGCGTAACAAAAATACTGTCAACACTGAAATACGTGCGCCTTTGGCGCACCAAAACGTGACCTAACAATTATGTTGTTGACACGAAGGCACATGCACCTTGGTGCATGCAAGAAAGGCGCATCACGCGGAGGCGTACCAAAACATGTGTCGACACTTCAAACTGTGTGCCAAAGGAAATGAAGGGGGTGCATACTTACTATGTGTTGCACAAACAAAAGGTGCACCCAACCAAAAAAGGCTAAGTTCGGGAAACTATATTTCCCTGAAAGGGATTTTGCACCATTCCGAACGCAAGGGTTCCCTGATGAGGGACCAAATTTTTTTTTTGATTGGGTTACTCGTGAAATTGCCCTTGTCAATTTTATGGGATAACAACTGGCTCTTTTTGGGGAATATCTCTGAGTGGAACTCAGGGTTAGAGAATCTCATATCTACATGTGCCTATCCATTGGGTCAGAGATTCAAAAACAAGGTCGACGAAAAGGAAAACGCACAACCAACAAAAGAAAACACGCGACAAAAACAAACACACAAATAAAGCAAACACACGACAGAAAGTAAATTATACAAAGAAGAGAGCAAGCTCTACTTCCTGAAGATCTTCAGATGCTGCTCGCTATAGGGAAGCGAAAGCTCAGTTCCATCTAGATACAAGAGATAGAAGTTATTCTCTCCATTGAGCTGCTTGATCTTGAAAATCCCTCTCCATAAGGAATCAAATTTTCCGGGCATTCCCTTCGGCTCTCTTCATTTTTCCCACAAAAGGACGAGGTCTCCCACCTGGAACTCTTTTTGCTTAGCTTTTTTATCAAACAGCCTCTTGACTTGATTCTGATGTTCAGTGATCTTGTCGACCACTCTTACTCTCTTTTCTTCGAGCTCTGCTAGATACATGATCCTATTTTCAAGAGAATTTTGGAAAGTCTCATCTTCAATCGCTCGTGCCAAGCACAGAGTAGGGATTTCTGCAGAAATGGGAAGCTCGGCGTCGGTCCCATATAACGCTTGAAAAGGTGACATAACGAGAGACCTCTTAGGAGTAATGTGGTCTACCCACAAAGTGTCATACAGTGACTTGTGCCACATTCGTTGATTCTCATCAACTAGCTTTCGTATGATGGTCACTAAGTTTTTATTACTGGATTATGCCTGACCATTTCCCTGAGGGTAATAATCTGAGGCGTGAGCCAAATTTATTTTGTATTCATAGCAAAAACTGATAACTTCCCGTGAAGAGAAGTTGGAAGCAATATCAGCAACAATCTTGTTTGGAACGCCAAACCTTACAATGATATTCTCTTTGATGAAACTGCAAACAACTTCAAAAGTGACATGTTTGATGTAGGTATGACCTCAACCCATTTGTTGAAGTAATCTGTTGCTGTCAGGACATAACTATGTCCGGCACTCGATTGGGGATTGAGTGCACCGATAAAATCGATTCCCCACTGCCTGAATGGTTCATCAATGATGACTGGCCTGAGCGGAAAAGCAGCCAATTTTGGCTTACCAACAAATTACTGGCAAGGCTCACACTTTGCTACCTAGGTGGATACATCCTGGAACAACGTCAGCCAATAGTACCTGGCCCGGATGATCTTGTGTGCCATCATGGAAGAGGAGAAGTGACCACCACAGGCCGAATCATGAAAACTCTTCAATATCTTTATCTGTTGTGGCTTGTCGACACATCGCAAGAAGATGCCATCCATTCCACGTTTGTATAAACAGTCATCTCAGATGACATATCTGGCTGCTCTGAGCTTTATAGCATGCTTCTCCTTTGTAGTTAGATGAGATGGACACTCACCATAAGTGAGAAAGAAAGCAATATCAGAATACCATTCGTCGCTATTCGCGACAAACAGAACCGTGGGTAGAGAATAAAATTTTTCCAACTAGCCGTGTGTTTCATCAATGCAATCATCCCTTCCTCCAGAATCTTCTGAATCTTAGTTTTCAGCCATAAGCTGACATAGGCCCTTGCCTCTTACCAGCTTAGTTGGCTTTATATCCAGATTATACTCCTGGAATTTTGTGATCCAATTCCCTCGCAAACTCCCTAACTCCTGTTGAGTTAGGATGGACTTGACTACTGTGTCAGGGACCAGTACTATCGTATGGGAATTTAAAATGTAATACCTAAAGTTCTTGACTGCTTTGACCACGGCGAAGGCATGTTTTTCCAACTAAGACATATTTAATTCGTGAGGCTTGAGGGGAGAGCTCATGAATGCTATTGGGGATTCAACATCCTCAGAATTCTTTTGCATTAAGATGGTTGACATAGTATGTTCGGATGCATAGCTATACATAATGAAATATTTGGAGAAATTAGGACATACCAGGACTGGTGCGTGAGCAACGGAGGCTTTTATGTCCTCGAACAAATTCTTTCCTTCTTTTCTCCACCAGAAAGTTGGCGACCCTTTCATCATGTTTGATATGTGGTGAGTCTTTTCGGTAAAGTCGGGGACAAAGCGCCTGAGAAAGTTCACTTTTCCAAAGAAAGAGTGAACGCCAGTTTTGCTTGTGGGTAAGGTAAGGCTCTGAATAGCCTTAACCCTTTCGGTATCTATCTTCGTTCCTTCCTTTCTTACAATGTGTCCTAGTAACTTTCCTTCTGTGACTCCAAAAATAGACTTTTTCATATTAAGGGAAATCCCATGCTCTCGGCATCTAATCAATACTTGCTCCAACTGATCACAATGATCATTTCGCTGCTTAGAGAACACAGTTAAGTCATCCAAATAAACCACGATGACCTTCCCCATCATGCCTTTGAATGCAAAGTCCATAGCCCTCTGGAAAGTAGCACCAGTGTTGGTTAAGCTGAAAGGCATCCTACTGTAGGCGAATGTACCCCAAGGGGTAGTGAATGCTATTTTAAATTGGTCTTCGGGCGAGACTTCAATCTGATTTTATCCTAAAAAACCATCAAGCATGGACAACATTTCTGATCCAGTTACTTCTTGTAGAACTTGATCCATTATGGGAAGTGGGTAGTTGTCCTTCAAGGATGCTTGATTCAAGTTGTGAAAGTCTATGCAGATGCGTATCTCACCATTCTTCTTACGTACTGGCACAATATTTGCCACCCAAGTACTGTGATGGATAGGAAAAATGATCTGTGCATCCAACATTTTCTAAATTTCAGCCTGAATCTGTACCTGAGAGCTTAGGATTGTAGTGTCTATGCTTCTGGTGAAAGGGTTTGACATCCTCTTTCAATGGGATGTCATGTTGGACGTCCTTTGGCTTGAAAGACTTTAGATCGGCATAGGACCATGCCAATACATCCATGTATTTCTTTAGCAACTTGACGAATTTCTGCTTCTCTTCGGGTGTGCAACATTTTCCAATGTTCACAGACGGCGGATGTTCTACCGAACCTAAATTAACCGGTTCGGTTTCTGGGGAGGAGTTAGGATCATCTTGCCTTTTCCTCTTTACAAAACGATCATGCCTTTCGAACAAACGTTCTAGAGAAACCAAACCTTTTGGGATTTTATTTCCTTTGAGCTGACATATGCCGTCACTTCCTTTTGAATCACCCTCTTGATCAATAATAGACTCACGACACGTGGAAGTAGATCCTTCAAAATGAAGCTCATTGAAATTTTCTATCTTTTCTAGGAAGGCAATGAGTTGATTTTCATCGTTGAATACTTGCCAGTGCTGAGAATTGTCCGGCACGCTTGGGTAAAAAACCAGCTCAATGGTATATATGTCCATTTTCAAACCCGGTGAGGGAGCATGAGGAATGCTGAGATGGCCAATGAGTCGGCCATGTCATTCTGAGCTCTTGGGATAGCTTCTATTGAAAAAGCATCAAACTCCTCGATGCTATCCCATACCACGTTGTGGTAATGCCTGAGTCTTTCATTATTTACTTGGTATATCATTTTAACTTGATTTACGACCAGCTCTGCATCACCCTGTACCTTCAAATTCTTGATTCCTCTTTCCTTTGCGGCTTGCATGCCAAGTAGTAAAGATTCATATTCAGCAGTATTATTCGTGTTGAAAAATTGCAACTTGAAAGAGAGAGGAATAATCTCCTCTTCGGGAGATATTAGCACGGCTCTAGCGCCGCACCCACTAGTTGCGCATCTACCGTCAAACTGTAAAGTCCAGATCTTGTTAAGATCTTCTGCTTGGACGAGGACATCCCCCTTGTCAGACTCGGTAGACAAGAAATAGTTTCCCATCCCTGATGATTCGAAGAGAATTTGGGCTTTGGGATCATCAGAGTTAGTTACCACGTACTTCTTCTGAGATTCCAGCTCCAATGTTTGCATTATACCTTTGATGGGAATTCTAGCCTTAGACCAGTCCATATGAATCTCCCCACCAACTTCACTACAAAATATCCTTCCTAGTAGAATTCCATATGCTGCCGGAATATCGGCAACAAGGACGGTCATCTTTACTCTTTTATCTGGAAACGCTGCAAATGCAAACTGCGCATATTTGATTTGACCAATCAATGGAACCTGTTTGGTTTCCAAGGAGTAACATCTACCAAAAGGCTTGGTAAGGGTGAGGCCCAGAGCATGGGTGAATTTTGCTAGCATGACATTATCAGAAGCCCCAGAATCAATTATGCAGTTGCTAAGCTTGTGACCATTGATTAGGAGGGAGAGATAGAAAGGTTTTATCTTGCATGACGTAGATGTTGAGGCAACATTTATGTGGGACACGGGAGGGGTGGAAAGGATTCCTTTTGGGGAAGCCTGAGTAGTTGTGACAGCTTGGCATTGGATATATTCGGTCAACCTTGCAAGCTGTTCGGGGTTTGACTGAATATACTCAGCTTCAGACATTTGGATCTTGATCTTTTTAGCATGATCAATTATGTCAAATGTGGCCAAGGGTTGCACGGGTGAAGGAATGAGTCCTTCATTTCACAATGGTAGGGTAAGATTGCTGGTCTTGATAGGAATATGAGAGGGATGATTTAGAGGGGAGATAGGAGAAAAATATTTCTTTGAAAAAGACTTAGTAATAGGCTGAGCAGGAATGGGATTACCTCTTTTTACAATGATTGGAGGCGTGTGTGACATAGTCTTCTCTTTTTGCGTATTGGCAGCCACTTCTGCTTCTTTTCCTTGTGAGCGGGTGAAAACAACAGAAGATTGTTTGCATGCATATCCTTGGGTACCCTCCTCTTCATTAGATTCTTCCTCATCAAATTCCATATACCCGATAGTAGAGTCGCCAGTCGGTTCACCGACATCTTGATCATATTCACCTTGTGATGAAGGTTCTTCATAATTTTGCTCCTCCTCTTCGATTTCAACTAAAGCATTGAGCAGAGGGGCCTCAAGCGCCAACCATGGAGCGGTTGCAGGAAAATGTGGCCTTTTTGGGACGTTGTTGGAAGTAAAGCCTCTTCATGGAATATCCCAGTATGAAGTGCTCGAAGAAGCCTGAGCTAACTACTTCTTTAATGCGAGCAAGTCATTTGCCATCTTTTGGAATGCCGGATCAGATAAAGGAGTGGGAGAAGGATTCGAAGCTTTAGGCTTGGACATTTCTCTTTTTAATTCGCCAGATATTAGCAAGTTATCTTCAATTCGTATGGTAGCATCTTGGGCAATAACCAAAGTAGCGACTTGTTCTTGCAGGAGTAAGAAATTTACTTTTGAACTCATGGCATTCACAAAGAAACACTTCTGATTTTCTAGTGTAAGCAGCATGGCAGGCGGAACCCGGTTGATTAAAGCATTGAACCTGGCGATAAAATCGCGCATGGTTTCATTGACCTCCTTCTTTAAATGAGTGATCTTGGATAGTAACACGAATGCATCTTCTGAAGGCTTGTATCTTTCCTCAAATGCAATTCGCAAGGTGGCCCAACTGGTAATAGATCCGGCTGAAAAATGCTAAAACCATTCTGCGGTGGGTCCTTGCAAGGTCTCCAGGAAAAGGTGAACCGACACATCTTCATGGGTCACATCTAGGATACTGCATGACATGATGAATGCATATATATGTGAATCGGTCCTTTGGTTCCCACTCCCATCAAATTTAGGAAATTTCTTTTGATTTCCATGTGGGAGCGCGTGAACAGGATGTGGTAGAGCCAAAGGGCCCATAGCATTTCCCCATGGTACTGCCATTTGAACAGATGGAAAAAGGACACATGCTGGGAGGATGGTTCCACTGACAAATAAAGCACTGCAAAGTGATTTGGATGTACCTTGTGAGAGATGCTTCCTTTGCGGAGGTGAGACACTCCTGGATGACCGGTTAGCTGAACTTAGCGATGAGAAGCGCGCCGGTGTTACATTGAAGTTGTGCCTTTGAAGAAGCTCAAAAGTAGGATCAACTTCTCCACGAGCTCTCCTACTACGAGTGAATGGTTTGTTAGGAATTAGTATTCACATGGTTAGTTTTATATATATTGTTATAACAAATGTGTAAAAATATATCAATACGGGTTGTTATTGTTTGTATACTTCCTATTTTATAGGAAGTTGTTCAAACTACATTCTTGGCTATATAATAGCCATTGTATTAGCCTGAAACATATAGAGAATTAATAATATATTCTGTGTTCGTACTGTGTAAATCTGCTGCTATACCAATATTTGGTATCAGAGCAGGAAATTCATGGAAGTTTATGAGAGGTTTTGAAGAAGTGATTGGGGGCAACTCAAACATTTTTTGACTGTCCCAATCCATGTTTTTAAATTAAATTAGTATTTGTTTACTTGAATCATTTGCAGAGTTGTTGGAGTTTTCTCTCTGAAACTCAGATTTACACAGCTGTGTTAGTTTTCTGCCAGATCCGGAGGCGATCGAGATCACTGAAGGAATCCACTAAGGAACGACTCAGATACGAGTTTGAGTATTACAAGGAAAATAAATATTAATGTTTTCTCAGGTCTCGTCCAATCTCTGCATATATTTTTATTGCTCACCTCAGTTCGGAAACACAACAGATCGAACCTCTATTTCTGCCAAGTGAATCATGTGCATGTCGTCAATATGATGTTGTTTACTGCGATCTGAACATGCAGAGTTATACGCCAGGCATCCATGTTTATTGCCATTTAGTTTGGGAGATGCCAGATTACTTCTGAATCCATTCTACTAGCAGTTTCCAGTCTTTTCTTTGATGCAAGAATTCACATATTCTCACACGTACATCGTGCATCAGACCTCTCAACGAGCCAGTCCACTCGTCATCGCCATTTTAGATCTGCCAATGACCGTGTCTTCTAAAAATTGTTGCAGATCTCATCGTTTCTATAGAAAGCGTTTTCAATCAGAAGGGAGCACATTTTTTAAAAAAAGAGAAGGTTTTATCAAAAATTGCGGCCTCCAACAGCCATGTGGGATCAAATTTATGTTCAGTTGGACATAGTGAAGACATCCTGATCTATGCGTAACTATTTGTTGTGTCAGAAGTTGGAAGGAGCAGCTAGATTGGAGGCATGTTTAAATGCATGTATGCAGTTACCATATGTTCACATCCAAACTGTACACGTTCGCATATATAGAGCTATTTACGGATAGAGACATAAGTCTGAATGCTGAAGGTATTTGTTTTTTTTTGGGACATTCCATCTCCTTTATATAACCGTAGTGTGTTATCCATATTTTTATATTGTTTATGTCATCCTTTTAAATTTGGAGTCAAAAACACTTTCTAGTATTTAATTGGTTTTTGTAATCTAAAATTTGAGTCGTAAAAATCTAAAAATTGTAGTGTTTGTGTCAAAATAACGGGTCTTTTTCAAAATTTGTCATTGTATTTCGATTGTATATCGTCAAAGTCATTTGGTATTGACAAAAGTCAAATTCAAGAGTCATATTTTGGAAGGTGAAGAGGTCATTATAAATTTTGAATCATTGTGTCAATTTAGTGTTATTGTCCTTCAATGTCATATAGGTGATTTTAGGATTTTTTAGTTGTAATCAAGAGTTAGAGTCGTCTAATTGTAAAAATCGTAAAAAAAAAAAAAAATTGCCTCGCGGACGCATTTTCGGTGTTACCGACGTCCGGAAAAAATAAAGTGTTTCACATTGCGGGAGGGAAGAAAAGAATAAGATCAATGTGGAAACAAATGCACTTCATGCTCACATCTTGCTGAGTTAGCAGCATCATAATGGAGGAAGGAGGCATCGGAGGCTAGAGGTCAGACAACGACCTCTCGTCAGTCACCAACGACGGGGCCGCACAGAATGATTTGGTGGCACAGGTGTGTAGTGTGAGTATATGATTTTCAGTGTGGTTTCCATTTTCTCAGAGTGATTCTATTTGCAGTGTTCCTGTTTTGTGTGGTATTTGATGGATGTTGGAAAGAAAGTTGTGTTGGAGCACAGATGACTGTCAGTGATCCTCTGACTGACTTGGTCCTCTGACTGCCATACTTCGTTGGAAGATGGTCAGCTAGGAGAATACGTTCACTAGCATTAGTGACCATGTGTAGCAAGGCCTAACTAGCAAGATCCATTCAGGAGTATGTTCTTCGATGCAGTTTGCTTCTTAGTATCTATATGAGTGGAATTTCACATTGTGGGGGGGAATACATACCAATGTTCCATTCCCATTTTGTACCCAAAATGACTTATTCAAGGAAAGATTCCAGTGGCAGTTTCAGTTTTCTATGTTGTTCGAGATCGAGTGGCAACGATCAATGACAGAGACTACGATTAAGAACATTACGATTCTTATAGGAAGTAATGTGAAAAATTTTCAGTATATCTTCTATTGTGCAGTTTTGTGATATGCAAGTTGTGTTTCCTACATAATTCCCTGATGTATAAGCATAGTGATGAACAGTAGCACCAGAGTAAGTCAGTTCATGGATCTTGAAAGGGTTTGTGGGAGGATCCAGAAAACCACACGAGGTCGACAGTTGATGAGGTTCCTGTCACTTCAAGGTTTGTGGTAAGCCTGTTTAAAACCATGGAAGGAGCAAGCCTTTCTTTTGGATCAAGGTCATGAGTCACAGAATTGGACATGCCACAGGGGTGAGCATAATGCAGAGGAGTGTGTGGATGTTTTTCTACCATGTAAACACTAAGGGGGGGAATGTTAGGAATTAGTATTCACATGGTTAGTTTTATATATATTGTTATAACAAATGTGTAACAATATATCAATACGGGTTGTTATTGTTTGTATACTTCCTATTTTATAGGAAGTTGTTCAAACTACATTCTTGGCTATATAATAGCCATTGTATTAGCCTGAAACATATAGAGAATTAATAATATATTTTGTGTTCGTACTGTGTAAATTTGCTGCTGTACCAATATGGTTCACCCGCTAGTGTACCTTCCAGATCTGAAATATTTCAGAGCAGATCCTAAAAACTCTTTTTGGTTGCACTTGCTGATTTTTTGAATTTTCTGGCAAAAATCAATAGTATGATTTTTTCAAATATTTAATTTTATCCTTCTTTTGAAAACCAATTGTGGTTTTTGTGACAAGGATTAACGAGGATAAAATGATGGTCGACTTAGTAAGCTGATTTTCAGATCTAGAGTTGACTTTTTAAAGAGTTTGAAAATTTTGGTAAACTGTCAAAAACTCAGATCTACGAAAAAAACAGATTTTTGTAAAAACTCAGTGAACTAAAGATCTCTAACTAGCCTAGATCTATGGACCTCAGAAGAAAATTTTCAATTTGGGTCACTTTTGCAAAAATTTTGGATTTCTTAACAAAAGTTAAAATTTGCAAACAGGTAGTGATTTTTCTAATTTTTTCTTAATTTTCAAACACACCACTAGCATAGATCTGTTAGATCTGTTCGATCCCCAGTAGAGTCACCAAAAACTGTTGGTCTAAAAGTCTATCGTGAGAGCAGATCTATGGATAGATGAGCAAACAGTGTGCAGGGCATAGCCCCTCTTTGAGTCAGCAAAGCGAAACTGGTTTATTGCTATTCTACCAGCAGGAATCTATACAAGTCTCACAATATTCTACCTTCAGGGGTTGGGATCTCATCCCAGTAGGGGTATTTCCAACTGTAAAAGAAGGGAAAGGAACGAGGTGGGGAGATGGAAAAGATCTGAAGGGAGAAAAGAAATGAATTCCAAAGCAAAAAGGTTAGAAGGTTTATGATTTGGGTTGGTAGTAAACAGAGCCGAACCTACTTGCATAGATGAATAAAGAAATACTGATGAATAAATGACAACAAAGTAGAAGTAGATTCAACAGAACAAACATACAGATCTAACATAGGAAAGGTCTGATGTAAAACACAGGTATTCAGCACAAAGTCTAAATATTGTATTAATATTTGTTTCTGTTACAAAAAGTTCGAAGTCTTTTCTTCTTACTTCTATTTTTCATCTGAAAAGTATCCACCCTTGAATACAACAAGTATTCAAGTATTTATAGAAGAAGAGAGGAAAAGAACGAAAAAACAAACCAACCACTTAATTACAAAATATCTTAAAGTCATTTGTTGACTTTTGGCAACTTGATGGATGACATCATCCCATGGTGCAACATGGATGATGTCATCATTTGTGTCAACATTCTTTTAGATATTTACAAAAAGAAGATAGAGAGGCATAAGACTATTCATCTTCATTCCACGGTTGAAAGGAGGTATCCTGCTTCTGTTGCTGCTTAGGAGACGTGATGCGGAACTGGGCCCGATATTCCAGGAACTTGCTGATCATGGGCTGAAGTTGATCCTTGGAAGGATCCTTGTGACGATCACTAATAGCCTCGCAAGTTTCCCGCTCATCTGTGAGCTTGTAATATTCATTTTCTGCCTCTATTAGGTACCCTATGAAGTCACGACAGGTCATCAGGTTGTTGATGGATTCAGTGTCGAAAGTGACTTCTGGCCCCAGCCCCTGCGAAACAATCTCCTTGAAGATCCGAATAGTTTCATCTACATTTCTCAAGGCGAAAGAAGGAGTGAGCAAGCCCAGAGATATTCTCAGGACAATTTGCTCCATTTGATGCATTACATCCAGGGCTTCCTCCTTGACTTTTTCAATCTTTTCCAGGATAAACTCCAACTGATCGACCCGGTAGTCCAGAGTAGAAAGGATTCTGTTGAGGGATCTGGGGTGATCAAAGATGCCAAACTTGACCAAATCTTTGACTGACCAGTCAAGCATTTTATGGAAGGTCTCATGCTGCATCCTAGCATGATCCAGCTCTTCAGAGAAAGGTCCTGCAATCACCTGGAGCTCTTTGTTCGCCTGACTGATATTCTGATACAATTTGGTGAACTTGACGATTACTCCCTCACTTTCTTTGAGGATTTGGCTTCTCCAGGCGGAAACTACCATACCCTGCTCGCCGATTTTGGCATATTCATTTATCTTATCCTGGCTTAGAGGCTCAGGAGTTTCGGCAGCAGTTGTGGGAGGTGCACTGCCCATTTTCTGCAAGGCGTGGAGAAGATGTTTATTTTGCTCCTTTAATAGCCTATTTTCCTCCTTTTCTTCCTGGAGCTTCTTGCAAAGGGAATCGACTGCATATAGGGCATCTCCTTGCAGACTTTTTGAATATGTTCCCATCGTGACTTGGGTCACTGTATAATCTATCGAAGACAGATCCTTTTTATCCTTCAAAGGATTGGGATATGCAATCTCCATTACTCTCTCTCCTGATGCACTCTGAGAGAAGTGGGTTATAGGCTTTTGCTTCTTGGCTCGCTTTGATGGGATGACGGAGAAGTCCATCGGTACGATAGGAACTTTCCTCTTTTTCTAGCTCAGGTGCTGAGAGATCCATGTTGGACTTATGGGAGTGGGACCAGAAGTAGAAAAGGGAGTAGCTGTAGTAGTAGAGGGAAAGTGCATTGAGACACTTGGAGGTGGCATTGAGAGAGAGGCTGAGAAAGTGCTCTCGGGAGGAAGAGATAATGGAGGGGAGGTAGACATGGGAATGGAAGGGAGCTGAGAGATGAGGGAAGAAATGGTGGGGGATAGCTCCACGGGAGAAGAGAAGATGGATGACGAGGAAGAGGGAACAGTAGAAGATGGGGGAGAGGATACGACCAAAGGAACGGTCGCTTGGGTCAAGCGAGGAGAAGAATGAGGAGAGGGAGAAGGGATAGAAGGGACCTCAATAGTTGTTGTAGTAGCGAAAGCCTGAGTGGATGTGCCCATCGGAACATCTTCAGCCGCTTCTTCCTCTGGAGAAGCCAGAGTTACAATTTTTTCTTGTACGGCAGAAGGGGGACTCTCAAGAGCCTCTTCTTGGGTAGAGCTTGATTCACCCTCTTTGTCTTTGCCCCTGCCCTTTATCAGATGTTTTGGCATGGAAGGTGCGTTGCCTAATAGAGATGTGGTGAAATCTACCCCGAGGTAGATGAGGCCATTCATCCTGCACCAGTGCTCTGTTCTTCACAGAGTTTCTTTGACCCTTTCTTCAATGGTCTGGGGCACTTTAGTTCTGTCGATTACAACAAATGGCTAGTCATCCCCATCCGTGTCAAGATATACCTGATCAACTTCTTGATCAGTAGTTTGATAACCTTTTGGGACAATGGCTACGCTGTACTGAATGATTTCGGCCAAAGCCAAGCGGGAGTGATCCTTTCTTCTGAGCTCCACCTCGTGATACAGGTCGATATAAATGTCCTCGATCTGTGGAATGTGGATTGGATCGAGTTTGGCCCTGGGAAGGCAATTACTTGGATTGAAATTGGGCCTTTCTAGGAAGTTGTGCTTCAGATTGAGCAGTTCTAGCTCTGCAAACATATCCTGGGCTTTGTGGTGGGAGAGACAAGTGTACCTACCCACTGTGAGGGGGAAAGGAGTTCCACCCTTCTTTCTCTTCAAACACTTTTCGTGGTAGAATATGAGCTGTCTGGATAGTTCCAATAGGATTAGCTTGGGGCCGGTATATCTTGGCAATTTGGTGGGTTACCCCATGATGTTGGCTGCCCTGAGATAGGTGAAGGTGGGAAATTGTGTGAATAAGGCCCCCCACTTCTCTGTTGTAGTAACAATACTCTTGGTCATTCAACCATGAGTCATGTTTGGCCTCAAAAGGAAGACGATGCCGTAGAAGAAAGCGTCGTTAATCTTTGTAAACTATGAAATACTGTTTTCCAGCTTTAGCTCAAGGTAGTATTCATATATTTTTACTTGGGGCCAAACCCCACATCGGTTTAATGCTGGATAATCCCTCTCTGAGGCTGCAACATAAACTATGTAGGAGTTCATGTAGAACCTCCCCGTTGTGGTGAGTTATTGGAGCTACTCGGATATAGTGCTGCTTATGATCTCCGCCCACTCGAAGCGTTGATTTGGCACGTTCTTGTTCATTGTCTCTAGGTACTTGAGCATCTATTTATGGAAGTAATGGGCATCAGAAAGCCCAAATATTCTATTTAGGAAAGTGACGGTATCACTTAGTTAATCAGAGAAATCACTTCGGTGAATAACCTATGGCCATTTGGTCACCACCTTCTTGTTCTTCAGGTACACCTCATTCATTAGTTGCATGCACTGGTCTTCATTGTCCTCCCATGCCTTAATGGAGTCCTCTTGGCTTACGGCCACAAAGTGCCAGTGGTGAGGAATGCTAAGCATAATTTTGAAGTGCTGGGAAATGAGCTTGATCACGACCTCACCCTTTTCATTTTGGACACACCTCGTGTCTTTGTTGTAGCAGTGGGCCACTACCATCATGAATTTGTTGTTTACTACACTGACGTTGATCCCCCTACCAAAGTGTAGGCCACTGCCTACCAGTTTGTCCATCCAGGGACTTCCTGTGACCCTCCTAGTTCTGGCCCAGAAATCCTCCATACCGATGTGACCAAGCTCGGAGTCTCTTATATCCAGGTCACATTCTTCCTGAGGCTCGGGCATTCTGACCCTTTGGTACTTGTACTTCATCTCTTCCTCTGTAATCTTGGCTTTACCCTTAGACTTGGTTGGTCTCTTGCTTGATGTAGACATATGTGGATTTGAACTCAATTGCTGATCTGTAAGAAGAAGAAGTGAAACCCAACGCAGAAAAGCCATGTCAGCTGTTAGATTTCCCATTAAAGCGTCGACAGAAGGAAGAGTGAGGAGTTAGCAATTTTAAGGTCTCAGGGCGCAGGGTGCATGGACATTGCAGGATGCAGGGTTAATATTATGGCACACGGAAGAAGGGTGTAACAAGGGACAAATTAGCGCCAAAGGGTGTAGGGCACATGAACATTGCATATGACATTTTTGTTGTTGTAAGCAGAAGTGTGCCTGCGCCATTCATGTGTTTTATACTAGGTGCAGATAATTTTCATGTTGCACGGGGACAAGGTGCACCAATGGCGCATGTATTTTTCATGTTACAGGGAAGGTTTACATGACATTGTGTTGCTGTAAGAGGGGATGCGCCCATGCTTTTGTTTTAGGATTTACTCAGTTTCGCATGGCGCGGGTAATTTTCATGTTGCAAGCAGGATCAGTGCGCCGATGGCGCAATTGTATTTCATGTAACAGGCATGGTGAATGCGCCAAGAGGAAAAAACATAGTTTAAGCTAATCTTTCAAGTTTTCTCCTTCCCAACAGGTTCGTGATCTTGTAGGCCTCTTTTACAGGGTTTTTGGATAGTAAAGGGGGGCACAACAAAGAGGTCTAGGTGATTTTTGAGGCAAAGCCCTCCTTACCAGCAGATCTGGAAAGAGGAGGAAGAGCATGGGGGAGAAGGATAGCAAGAACAACAAAAGAGGGGTTTATAAATCCATGCCTTCTACTACACAAACAAACAACCAACAGTAAAAACACAAGAGGAAAAAGGACCACCTACCTGGAATATATATAATGTGAGAGATGAGGCGGGGTCCATGAATGCGATACAAGGACAACAGGTGTGTTGACAGGTGCAGAGGAATAAAATCTATCACATGCTTATAATTATGAAAGTGACAGGGCGGATGCGCCTATATATAGGCAAAGGTGCAATAAATGCGCCAACCTATTTTTAAGGGGCGCATCAAAACACCTGTTGACACTTCAAACTTTGCGCCCTTTGGCACACCAAAACACGTGTTAACACGTGATTATGTGCACCTTCGGAGCAACAAAAATACTGTCAACACTGAAATATGTGTGTCTTTGGCGCACCAAAACGTGGCGCAACAATCATGTTGTTGACACGAAGGTGCATGCACCTTGGCACATGCAAGAAAGGCGCATCACGGGGAGGTGCACCAAAACATGTGTCGACACTTCAAACTGTGCACCAAAGGAAATGAAGGGGGCACATAATTACTCTGTGTTGCACAGACAAAAGGTGTGCCCAACCAAAAAAGGCTAAATTTGGGAAACTAGATTTCCCGAAAAAGGGATTTTACACCGTTTCGAACGCAAGGGGTCCCTGATGAGGGACCAAAAAAAAAATTTGATTGGGTTACCCGTGAAATTTCCCTTGTCAATTTTATGGGATAACACGACCTTTGCCTATGAATTGCTTGTTTTCTCTTCAAAACCTATACCCTGGTCGCACTACTACATTTCAATGTGTGTCGGCTTCCTTGAACTTACCCCACCATCTTACCATCATCTCATCATCATTCACCATTTATCAACCCTATCCGTGATTTCATGTTGTCTCAATCTATGATAGATTTTAGGGGGATTACCTATACCCTTAACTGGGGTAACCACTTTTTATTATTGTCAGTGTAGCTTTACAAGGCAAGCTACACGACAACAAGGGGCAAATGTAGACACCAAATTTGGGTCTTATGACACCCTGTACCCCGTATCTCGTCCCGCAACCTAACCCTACCTCACCACCTAAACCTTACACACTGAATTATTTATTAATTACCTTATAATTAATAAATCCACATCTCCAACCCTGTCACCTCACCTCGCCACCTCACTATGATCTAGCCCTAACCCTAAACTAACCTAATTAAGACCTATGACTTGGTCCAAACCCACACCCATGACTCATCACCCCTCAACCACATCAAAACGAACCTAATAATGACTTGACCAAGCCCACAACTGATCCCTCAGGAGAAAAGGAGGGAAAATTGACTATTTTACTACAAATAGCCAACTTTGACCTAACCGACATCGGTCCCTACTCGACCGGCGTCAGTTACGTAACCACCATCGGTTCCCTGTAAATGACCTCCCCCAACCAAAACAAAAGGATCTGGATTCATTTGCAAGAGAGAGACAAGTGAGAAGGAGAGAAGAGTTTGCAAAGAGGAGCATCGAGCCCAAAACTGGAACGGAGCAACTAGAGCATTGTCACACTCATCCAAACCTTGGGAGAGTCAGAGGATAACTTCATCAAATCACTTCTGATTGCTGGATCATCCCAACTAAGTCTTGCCTTCACCACTGCATTCTTTGGACCTGCATCCCCATCAGAAACTAGTAAGTAGTCTCTTTTATCACCTAGTATGCTTCTAGACACTACTTTATGAACTTTTAATTCACAGGGATTATAAACTCACTCCTGGATCTACTACCCAGAAACAACCTGCACCTAACCTTCAGTCATCCATCTCTATATTACCCCAAAGGCAGCTCTCTTACTCTCCGAGTCTTCTCTATCACCCTACTACTCCCCTTAACCATCTACCAACCTTCCAAACCTCATAACCACCTTACACCAACCTCCATTTAAAAATCCCTAAATCACTGCCCCTACTGATATCGGTTATTCCTTACTGGTACCGGTTGCGTAACCGCGATTGGTTATCCAGTGACCGGCATCGGTCACTGTGACTTATACCAAAACCAACCTTTCACCTATTCACCTCAAAAGAATTTCGTGTCCAACCTGGTCTATCCCTATAATTTGATCAGAATATATCAATAACCAATGACCAAACAAACAACATGACATTCTATTGTTGGTAATTTAGTCTTTATTGCTTTTAGTAACGAGATACCTAAATCATGAGTTCACAATAGCTTCTTTATTATCATTTGCATCAATTTGTATTAAAGAGGGAACTAACCACCTTTGAAAGGAATTCTAATATTTCCTGGGCCCAAGGTAGTTCCCTCACTTATTGTTTAACTAAAATCTGGTGGTCTTGCATTCTTATTTACAAGTAGTCCTTCCCAGACAAAAAGGAGCTCTTCAAAATCAGTCTGATCTCTCTACGGTACACGCACACCTTCCCAACACTCAACAGGTATTCCTCCTAACCCTAACCCCTATCTGTTTCTCAAGAGAATGAAAGGATAGAAGTAACTCTATTCTGAAACTAAATTCTGTGCGAAACAGACACGTACACTCCTTTGGCACTCAACATGCATGTATTATACCTTATTTTATATTTTCGCGTTGGATATGACTGGATCAAAATGGATTAGATTTGAACACACCATCTACAGTGGTGTTTACTCCTTGGGAAGTAGTCAAACGATGGAGAATAACACTACACCTTTATTCCTACACTTATTTCGTACTTGGCATAGTTGGTGTGAGATCGCAAAAAAAAATCGTACTTGGCACAACTGGCATTAGATTGCTAAAAAAATATTTATTTTACTAAATCTTCCAAATCATTTATATCTCTTTCACTCATCACAAATCAGGTGCAATATTCCTTTTTTACATTTTTACATTCTTTCTTATAGAATTTTTACATGTTTTGATCAAATTTTTAATATACGCATATTTGACTACTTGTTCATTCTTCTCTTTTGTAGGTCCATCCTTATGGGAAGTGGTAGAAACATCAACCACACATTCTAAGTCATAAATCAACATCAACAACAGGTATAATGTGACACATTCATACATACACTTTCACCTCTGGTAATGATTTTTACTTCCTCTTCTCTAACATCAACGCTTCATATTTTTATCACTCCATGCTTTTTCTAGACTCCTCGACACACTTTTCACCATTGATATAAATGGTTATGAGGTACACATATCTTATCTACTTTATGTTATCAAGAATTCTCTTAACAATATAAAGTGGGGAAAAACGTAGATATTAAATCACATACTTTGGGTATATTTATGGTCTTGATCATATACTACTATTTGTATGATTCCTAAGAAAGAAAAATAGTAATTAACCATTGTCTTGGGCCTCTTTTCTTTATTTCTATTTTCTTTCTTGGTCTCACACACCTTCTTGCCTAGTCTGAATTTTGAAACTTTATTTTTTCTGAGTTTCAACACTAGCACCCAACTAGGATGCAAGCTCTCAGGTGCCCCCATCCCCTCTAGGTGCCCCCAACCTCTTTGTATCTTGATCACATATTTTGGGACCTTTCTAGCTATTTGACATCTTATTTTCTTTGTGGTCCACATTTTAGTGGTTAATTACGGAATTCAAGCAAGGGAATCATATAAATATAAATCTATGTGACAATAATAACAGACCAAACACTAAACATCTATTACTATCACATAAGGTTGAATCTAAAGGGATTTTAAGCGAATCAAAACATCCATTTAAGGGACAAGTGAATGCATTCTTTGACATGCACTTTATAGGAAGGGAATTTCATTTTTCCATGCACAAATCTACTTACATATAACTATTTTCTTGTTATCAAGTGTGACTCGCATAAGAGCCACCTAGGGCATGATTCCACACACACACACACACATGAAAATATACATGGAGTCTGGTATGTAGTACAATGCTTAGTTGTAAGTTCGTTTTGGTGATAGTCGAGGACATGCTTACTCCCCATTTTACATTTTTACTTTTAGGATTTGATCTAGTGTGGGAGTTTTGCAGGATATTATGAGTGTTGCAGATTCATAAGTACCCTTGCAATCCAAGTGCGACATATAGGTGATCATCGATGAAAAAGAGTGAAAATTTAGCGACACTGAAAAAATAAGGTTCCATTGTTTTCTGCACACTCCAATGCCCTATAGAGGCATTTGGTGTGCTAGGAACCATTGTCCCTATGCAGGTTCCCTAGTCCCAACCTTTTTGGCATTCTTGCATTTTTCTTGGTTTATTTTTGATGCTCTGAGTCATTGTTCCACTAGTTTTCCATCATGTCACAACTGCAACATCACTGCGAATTAGATAATTATTTTATTCCCTTCATTTGTAACTAGGGTTTCAAATTTAAATTTCTTATTACCTTGGCTAAAATTTTAACTTAATTATTTATATCATTGTGTTGGTATGTATTTAGATTTAGCATTTATTTATTTCAATATTTTCTTAATCACACTCCTACAATCGTTGCATGTACCCCAAATGAGGGGGCATACATTGGGTGGAAAAAATAACCCTAGAGCATCTTAAAGATACAATACATACCTACACAATACAAAAACATACAAGGTAAATTTTACAACACTGATTCAGAATCAAACTTGGGTGACAATCACAACACAAACACCAATGCCTAGACTTACAAAACAAAACCTGGGCCTCGTGTCCTCCCATTGGTGATAATGTCCTTGGGGCACATATAATGAGCTTATCAGATAAACATAGTACATAAAAGTCTTCGAATAAATTCTATAGTTATAGATATAAACACCTAGTTACATAATGCATACAATGTTCTTTGATTAGTACAACTCAAAACTAAATTTGGAAAAATCGGCATAATAGGAACAAATTGGGATGTACCATCTACATTGGTGCTTATTCGGTAGAGTCTTGGATGGAGAGTAACACTAGAAATCTCTCACCAACACTTTCTCATTGGCATGAGATCTCCCAAAAAACTCGTTCTGTGCATGAGATTTCCAAAAAAAATAGTGCTTGACATGAGATCGCCTAATAGAATCTCTCTAGATGTGAGATCACAAAAAAACACATTCTTCACTATATTTTACCACACTTTTTCTATCCTTTACACTCTCTTATATATAATGTGAACACTTTCCTTTTTACACATTTTTACATAATTATGCATACTTTACACAAAATTTTCATAAACACAACTTTGACTACTATTTCTCTCTTCTTTTACATTCCAGTCCTTAACACGCAATAAGAAGTAGTTTATGACAACAAGTACAAACACAATGATAGGTATAATGCAACACATACGCTTCACCCCTAGGGTCACTTTCCTTTCGTAGTCTCCACAATTCACTTTTCATCATTCCATACTTCACTTGTCCGCTCGACACGTTATTTTCCTAAAACTCTACATGATCATAAGGTACGCATATTCTATTTACTTTATATTATAGAGTATTCACTCAACAACATAAAGCGAGAGAAAATGTAGAAACAAAATCATGCACTTGGGTACATTTCCAGGTCCTAAAATTATAAACACATTTATAGATTCCTAAGCAAGAAAACTAGTGTTTTAAAACTATCTTTGGCATCTTTTCTATGTCTCTTGTTTCCTATTTGGTCTTACACACTCTACAACCCAATTAGAACTTTGCTTGTTTATATTTTATGGCTTCAGATACTAGCACCCAGCCAAGACAATATCACCCAGGTCCTCATATCCCCTTTGGGAATCCCTGACCATATATTATCATAATCAATTCTTTTAGGTCTCTTTTATATTTTGGGCATATTTTTTACTTATGGTTCGACCTTCCATTTTTAAATTATGAAATTAAAACAAGGGAATCATATAAATACATTGTTATGTGTTGAAAATGAGGGACCAAAAACTAAGCATATATTATCATCACCTAAAATTGCATCTAAAGGCACTAAAGAGCACTATGGGAATCCATATAACATCCATTAAAGGGACAAGGTATTGGATATTCTACATACACTGCATAGGAAGGGGAAGTTCATTATATTTCATTCATACATGCTATACATTTCTACATTCTTGATCTAGCCCACTATCAAGCACAACTTAGTTATTAACATATGTTTCCTAAGGTTCTTAATAAGCCTAGGTCACCAATGACCTAATCCAATATAAGAAGACACCTTCCTAATAGATTGGAGATAAATACTTTCTTTAAAAAAAAAATCATAATCCATACACATGTCGAGATAAGATAAAAATGGTGGCACGGCCTGAAATACCTAACAAGGAGGACTACTCACATTTATGTTTCAAGGGAGAAAAACACGACTAGAACACCACACTATTAACAATGTACTCCATTAATCACAGTAGGTGGAAATATTTTAAGGTTCAAATAGTTACCAATTTTGGCATGATGGAACGTAGGGTCCATTGATATGAACATAAAAACTAACCCAAATAAACAAATAATACCCTTAGCAAACCCTAGGAGAGGGATGCAAAGGAAAATAAGCAAAAAAAAAAGTGTGTATCCATCCAAGAGCTTGAACAACCTTTCATGGCCTCCATCCTCCTCTTTCTCCCAAACCTGCAAGGTGAAAATGAGAAAATAGGGTAAACAAAATGAATAAGAATACCTCATAAGGTTGATTATGGTTAGAATGAATACCTAAGATCTAAGGGATCTAAATGAATCAATCTAAGGGTAGGGAATCAATCGTACAATTGTTAGGTGAGGATATTTTGTGGGAATATGTTTTAAATTAAAAGTGTGTGTAATTTGTAAATGGGGCTACTTGATGGTTAGGGTAAGTTGTGACCTTAGCCTTAGGTTATTTAGTAAATAAACGACATTAAAACTATAAGGATGAATTAAATAATTTTGATAAAAGGAGTTAACTTGAAGAATGATTTATTAGAGTAATTTAATTCCGAGTTAAGGAGAACTGGGAGAAGGACTCTGGTACCTAAGTCATTTGACAATTAGCCCCCATTCAAAACCGTGTTGTGGAATCCCCTCGAGAAACTAATTCACTTGTTATGGAAGAGCTTCCGAACACTACAGAGAAGAAACCTCAAGATCCCTTTTCTTAGGGTGTTGATGCTAGTGATAGGTTGTGACTCGACTGCTCGAGGGTGCATGCTCCTCTTGATCAAGTCAATTGAAGATGTCCTTCCAATCTCAGCTGTTGAAGTTGGAAATGAGCTTCTGGACTCAGTGGTGGATAGGAAGAAGAAGTGGATACACTAAATCTAAACCTTCCATTGTCTTGAACAAGGCATCAGCCATGTCTTCCTGTGTGTTCTCACTCGCCATCATCTGGTAGTTGTAGGCACTTGTTGTGTTCGTTGATGTTGGAGTGACAGTTGTTTTCTATTATGGCTTCATGTTTTCTTCAGTTGTAGGGTTCCTAATGGTTTTAGGCTTCATTGTATCTTAGGCATAATGCTTTCTGCTAAAATGGGCTGATTTGTTTTATCTAGGATTTTGATCTCTTTTGGACACCCTCGTTGAACCTAATTCTAAAATTTGGCTTTTAAGCCATGTAAATGTACAAGGGTATAGTCCCTTTCGAAAAACCTATTTGCCAAGGTAATAAAAACCCAGGATGGGAACCCTAGAAGGAATTTATAATATTTAATTATTAATTTAGTTACAGTAACTTAGCAATATGGAAAATTTATTAAACATGAAATAATTAACTCTTGTTGATGAATACCTTGTAGTAACCTTCTAAAACAAAAAAACATATTTCGTAATTTTTCCTATTTAATTATTGGGTTTAATCTTGGGTTTTGTTCATGGAAATTATGGGTGTTATAGTTGAATTAATCTTTCTAAAAACAAGAGATTGATTCCTTAATTTTATCCAACCACCTTTGGACCCCCCTCTGACATGAGTCAGGGGGAAACTCCTCCCACACCCCCTTTAACAAATGAGGTACAAACCATACTACAAAGGGATCCAAAATTTAACTTTATTGGCACATATCTAAAAATAATTGAGGAAAAAATAGGATCTCTCATTTAGCATCTAGAACTCTTTTTGAAATTCAGAATAAATTATGAAATATGATAAATTGTTTCTTCTAGTTGACTATACTCGAACTTAGTACACAATGAATGACAAAAATTGCTTAACTATACTCAATCCTTTTGTTTTTTTCCATAATTTTCAATAACCATATCAAAAAAGAATTTTTTTTTTTTGTGTTTTCCATCATCTTATGTCCAGTACAATGTGATATATTTATATAATGTTTTGTGTTTGTGATTGTGTGCTAAATATGTAATGTAGCCAAATTAAACAGAAATTCAATACACTACAAAATATCTTGAACTCAAAGAAAATAAATCTTCTTCTTCATTATTGAATCATGAATTGTAATGCTTCACAAATAGGAAAAAAACTCCCAACTCAAGTGTCGAAGAAAAATATAACTAACTTGGACTAAATATACTATGTGGTGGAATTTATTATTTTTAGTATTTTACTAAAACCTACTATTCTTAGAAGTTTGCATGCTTATTTTTACAGGCACATAAATCACCAAAAATATTCTAAATGCCTAAATTAGATGATTTTCCAACATTTTAACCTATTATGCATTCAAGAGATGATTATTTACTAATGCCGTAAAATATATAAAAAATGAATTACAACTTAGATCCTAGTTTTTGGCATTCAGATAGTGGATTTCGGGCTCGAAAATGTGTCGAAACGTGCTCCAACTGTTATGGTTGGTTGACAGTTGCATTTTTCTCATTAAAATAGGTGGTTTAAAAAAATGAACTCAAACAGACACTTGAAGCACAAGTTATGACCTTTTTAAGTTCCTGCTAAAAAGAATGCATCATTCTCCCCTGCTTGTAAAAAATGTAGCTTCGGCAAGTTGTCTTCTTCAAATTTATGTCATTTATCTTTATCCAGCTTCTTAATCTCCCACTTTGTGACCTATGTGTTGTCCTCTTATTCCAATCCTTTCTAATGTACCAAATATTTTTTTATTGTCCATGTCGCGTTGTCAATGTTTTTTTGTCCAAAATTTGATCCACTTCTTTGTTTTCACCGAAACCCGCTGCCTCCAATATACTACTTCTTCAATAAAATTACCTTCTTCATGATCCCCACAAAAATAATATAAGTATGAAACATTAAACACTGGAGAGATATCTAAATTTCTTGGTAATTCTACCTCATAAGCATTATCATTTATCTTCTTCACAAGTTTACAAGTACCAATCTTTTTGTACTTCACCTTGTTATAGGTTTGTTTTGGAAACCTTTACTTCCGAAGGTATACCTTAACCAACTCACCCAATGTAAACACTTTTATCCTTGTGTGCACATATACTATTTCTGTATACTAATAATTATTATTCCGCAACTTCTTCTGCACTTTTTCTTACAATTGTTGTATATGTTCAGAAAATGCTTCTACATCATCATTGACTCCGCCATCCATTGGTAGCTGCACTAAATCTAACACCCCATTTGGATTACTCCCATACTTAATATAAAATTGACACATTCATGTGGATTTTTTCACTGAGTTATTATAAGAAAACTCATCTTGTGGTAATGATAAGTCCCAATGTTTTGTATTTTCCCCAACAATGCATTTTAAAAACTTTCCAAAACTCCTATTGACCACCTTTATTTTCCCATCAGTCTGAGAATGATAGGTATTGTTGAATTGTAGTTTAGTTCCCAAATCCTTTCATAAATTCCTTCTCTTATCCGAATCTGATGGTAACCACTTCAAAGATCAATCTTAGTGACATACCTAGATCCATCAAGAAAATTCATCATATCATAAAGGTGAGGTATTACGAACCTATACTTGATTGTATTTTTATTGATTTATCTGCTATCCATGCACATTCTCAATGTTCCATCCTTCTTTGGATTTAATAAAGTTGGAGCAACACATAGACTCATGCTCAACCTTATTACCCCCTTTCTCACGAGCTTTGTCACTTGCTTATTCAATTTTGTACACAATGTCGGGGTCATCCTATAAGCCACTTGATTTAGGAGTGAAGACCCTGTGATAAAATGAATATGGTTTTGAATATCTCTTTTGGTTGGCAACCCATTTGGTAGCTCATCAAGAATAACATCAGAAAATTCTCTTATTAATTCTGCTACCTCTACATGTATTTGTGCTCTTGTCGGTTCATCCTTATTTGCGAACAACGTATAGCAAAACCCAATTACCTTTGCCTCCTTCACAATTTATTTTGTAGAAATCATATTTTCAACCTTTCCATATTCCTTAAGAGGTAGCAAAACTATTTTTGTGCCATCCTTCCAAAAAGTATATGTATTCTTCCCCCAGTCACGAACACCTTTTCTATTAATTTGCAATGGTCTACCTAGCAACATATGACATGCATCCATAGGAATAACATCAAAACAAATCTCATCCCTCTAACTTTTACTAATATAAAAACTTATTAAAAATATCTTATTAATAGTAAATTTATTACCCTTCTTAAACCATGCAATACGATAAGGGTTAGGATTCTTCTCACAATGCATGCCCAATTTCTCAACCATCTCATTTGAAACCATGTTCTTGCAACAACTACCATCAATACTAACATTACATACCTTTCCTCTTGAAGTGCATAATTTCCTAAAAATATTTTTACGTAGTCATGCATCACCCTTGACCTCCTTTCTTAGAGAATTCATCGTCCTTTAGAGAATTCATCGTCCTTTTCATCATCAAAGTTTCTCCCACATCGGGTGGAATTTTGAGGTCCTATTCATCTTCTTCTTTCAGATTAAGAAATATTTACTCTTGGAAGATCTACTTGGATCTTTTTATGTGTGTAATAAAGTAGGCATTCAAATTCCTTGTGCCCATCTTCACCACACCTATAAAAAAAATGGTCTTCGTGGAGCCTCCCATCTTCTACGGCTAGCATATCCTCTACCCCTATTAAATACTCTACCTTTTTGATGATTTGGGAGATCTTGTCTTATATCTTCCTAATTTTCCACTCAATGAGGTGGTTCTCCTCTACCTTGATTGAGACCATCTCATCCCTGAAAGGAGGATGATCCCACCCTATTCATCTCAAGTGATCTCCTAAAACTTTGACGTTTTTGTTTTTCTTCGGCCTTTAAAGCTAGCCGATAGGAATCCTCCATACTTTTAATCTTGTGCATGCTTATCTCATCTTGAATAGAAATTTTTAATCTATTTACATACCTTACAACCATTTATTCCTCGGTTTGTTTAGGCTCTACCCAAATTTACAACTTGTATAACTCATCTGTGTATTCTTACATGGTTTGTAAGTTTTGTATGATATTCTAAAACCTCTTGTCAAGTATTAATGTATAATCCACAAGGAGAAATTTGTCTTTTAGCTTCTTCTCCATCTTACTCCAGGTCTTAATCCTTTCTTTCCCCTTTATTGACTTCTATTTTTTTAGTTTATCCCACCATAACATAACATGACCTTTTAATATCGTGCATGCAAATTTTACCTTCTTTTCCTCTGACATAGCCTTCGACTCAAAAACATTTCTCATGCTAGTCAACTAGTCTATCATCTCCTCTAGTTTTAGTATACCTCTATACTCTGAGACATCAACTCTTATCCCATCATTATTTCCTTCTAATTCTTGCATAATCCTTTCTTCAAAAGCTAAAGGTGATCTTTGTGATTCCTCCTCTTTACAACCTTTTTCATCATTTGTGTCATCTCTACCTTGTTTTCTCTATGGGCTATAATTGCAGCAAGCGTAGTAACTTGCCTCTACAAATCCTACATGATTATATTCATTTGAGGAATAACTCCTCCTCTTCCTCTTCCTCTTACTCTTCCTCTTCATGCCATTTTTTTTTCTTCTGCCAAGACTCAAACTTACTCTGATACCAAATAATGTAGCCAAATTTAACAAAAACTCATTACACTACAAAAAATCTTGAACTCAAAGAAAATAAATCTTCTTCTTCGTTACCGAATCACAAATTACAATGCTTCATAAAGAGGAAAACATCCCAAAACTTGATTTTCCAGGAAAAGTCTAACTAACTTGGACTAAATCTACTTTATGTGGCGTAATTTACTATTTTTAACAATTTACTAGAACCTGCTATTCTTAGTAAGTTCACATGCTTATTCATATAGGCACAAAAATCACCATGCATCTTCTAAATGCCGCAAGGAATTCCTTTAATTCTTCGTAAGACTAGGTAGTCCACTAGGATCCTAAGGAAGTGTTAGTTTTGATTGTACCAGAATTTAGTTGGACCATGTCGTTGCTAACCGTCGGATTTATGAAAATGTCACTAAACATACCGACTATGACGGTAACTCAAAAGTGGGAACTTATTTACTTAAAATAGAAGGTTTCATTGAGTGCAAAGTTTAAGTTCATTCTACGGTTTCAATTTCTTCTATGGTAAGAAGGATCACACATGATGATAAGTTATGTATGAATCTTATAATAGGGTTGAGTGTTTCATTTACATCTTTTTATTACATTTACAAGGTAAGAATACAACACACTAATTTATTAATCATCTATTGAACACTGGAAGTGCACTACAAGATTTTAAATTCAAATTCATTTAGCATACATATTTAAATTTTATAATACAAAATTTGAGGATCAAGATAACACCCATTTTTAGAGGAACATTTCCCTTAAACCCTGGCATCTAACATTTTACAGAACTTCAATTATAAACCTTTTCATACTTCACAAATGTTGAAATATCATCTACAATTTCATTTAACACACACACACACACACACATATCCAACCTTTTTACCATACGTAAATATGAATTAAAATTGCACCTATGATTAAATTCCCATTTCCCAAGGTATCTGTAAAACTAAAATCTCATACATTTTACCAAATTTTAGATATAAACATTTCTATGACATGACAATACATTATACAATGACCTATATAAATTGTAATAATAAACAATTAATTACACCACACCTTTTCCTCATATTTCTTGCATCCTACAAAATCATGTGAGTATGAAATCAACAATAAATCTTTGGCATGGAGTCCACATAGATCTAGCATAATTAAGGTTTTTTGGTTTCCATTTACATACTAATAATACTTTTCATTCGAAAGGAGAGGGTTAGAGACACATATTTATTTCATTTCACTTCACTTCATTTTTTAAACCAAGAACAAAAAAGGAAATAGGGAAGAGAGAGAAACACTATTTTGCTAAAATTTCAATTTCACACAACAAGTCACACAATAGATTTTCAAATAGTTACTTACAAGTGTCAACAAGTTTTCACGGTGGTTTCTAAAACCAACAGGGGTCCTACAACTTTCTTTTTATGTTTTCCTGCTAGTTGTAAAAATGTTCAATCTAGGCTCACAAGCTAAGAAACCACTTTCAAACATTACCACGGGTAAGTTTCTACATGTCCTCCTATAAACCAAGGATTCACAACAACTGAGGGAATTCAGAACTGGCGAACGATTTATGATTGGCGGTCAGTTTTCTGAGTCCATTGGTCGTAATTGGCCTAATTGTAAATGATCAAAAGTTAGCTTGAGGGCTCAAAAAACCACATCCAAAACTAACGTTCGATGGATGAACGTGCAACAATAAAATTCCTAAAATTTACCCCATTTATGGAGAATTCATGAGATTTTACAGAACTCAGAACTAGCAAACGGTTTTCAAACGACGACGGGTTTTTCTGAAACCACTGGTCGTAATTGGTCCAATTTTGACCTAGTCAAACTGCGACCGAAGGCCTACAAAATTCCTTTTCCAAACTATCAAGAAGATTTTTTTACCCAAACTAAAGGTCCCAGGTAATTATCTAGTAAATATACTAGTGGTTTGCGAATGCGGGAAATTATTTCATTGTTTAGGGTCCAAATGACGAGGTGATATGCAACCCAACTTTTTAGTTTTAGTATTGTCTTGAGAGTGCAAAAATAGGTAGTGGGATTGCTAGAGGAGTGGCGAAAAGAGTACAAATAGTCAACTCGAGTCAATCTAAAGCTTGATGTGACTCTCCTCATATCAATGAACACATACGACGCTTGACCTCTCTTTTACAGGGTTCCAAAGGTTCTTAAACAAGTATCCAAATGTGGTGTTTTCCCAACTTTGCAAGTAAAGAAAAAGGTTGTGTTTAGTTGATGATTCGTCTAACTCTCGACAATATTAGCAGACATGAGCACTTGATTCGGATACTCGAGTTACATCGTCTGAGGTTATGGTAATAACCATAGTTGATGTTCAAATGGTAAATCGGTTTCAAAAATCACAAGGTGCGGTTTTATTGCTTTACACTATTTAAGTTTTGTTACATATACAATTGTAAAATTATTTAACAGTTTAATGTTTCTAATATAATCTAAATGAAGAACCAAATTATGAAAATTATAGAAGATGGAGGTAAGGAGACCATGCCTAGCTATACTAGTATCCGTAGCCCAAGTAGTGCTCCAGGTGGGGTTTACTCACATTCTATAAGGCGCCATCCCTCTTCCAGGAATTTTGTCAAATGGTTCGCGTGCCAAGAGCAAGGTTTCTACATTTTTCATGCATGTCCTCCCAATAGAAGAAGCTACAAGCACTTGTCAGAATACTTCCCATCCTCTATTACACTTTGGCGGATGTCCATACTCTATGTAAAATCTCCCATTATGGCACAACTAGAGACATTTCTGGGAAGTTATATGGGATTCAATTTACTCCACCAACCATCAATTTTTGAAAATAAAAAACTATACAGCTGATATAGTGAGAGTTTTCCAGAAGTAAAAGAAACCTCAGCGAGTTGTTCATAGCTTAAAAATATTTCCATAATACAAAACCCAACCCGATTTAGATGGCTAGCCCCTCGAGCCAAACAACTAGCTAGAGAAAAATTGACAAGATGAGTCATGAAAAAGGCGAGATAGGTATTGACCCAATAGAAATCCCATCGAAAAGCAAATGATATTAGAGTTGGGTAGTAATAGAAACCTTCAAATTTTGAGAAGAAACAAAGTTGAGTTACAGGGAACAAAACTAAACCTAAAATCCCATGGAGCTAAAAAAATACATGGCAACATAGATCTGGAAATGGCCGAGCCATGAGAATAAACCAAAATAGTGTTCTAGGTACATTAAAATTGGTGAAAGTGGCACAAATATACAAACTAGAACAACAAGGGAGGGCCTCCTAATACGTATCAGATCTAAATCCACCCTTTTACTTAAGATAATTCGCCAAACAGTTCACGTGATTGTCTATGCTCCCACATTTTTGCATACAGATTTACAAGACCATTTGCAACTACAACATCTGAAAAGGTTCCTCTAATTTTCTTATGCTTTGAAGGACGTCCATGCCCTATTTTAAATGCTCCATTTTTGCACAGGGTAGAGGGTGCTTGCAAAGGATGTGAATCCTATGTTTGCATTTAAAATGTTACAAGGCCTTTTCATCAAACCCACTTTAAACACATCCTTCTATCATTGCAGTCCATGGGGCCACATTTCAGGCATAAGTCAAATAGTTCACATGTCAAGCGCATGCATTTGCATACATTCCTACTAGGGAACTTACAATTACATCGCCTAACAAAATTTCTCTATCTTCTATGATTTAATGGATATCCATACCATGTTCATGAACACGTAGATTGGAAAAAGATGGAAAGACAAGATGGAAGGATAATGAAAGAAGCAATTCCATTTTGGGAGATTAAAACCATGTGGAGGTAAAGATTCAGATAAAAAATAGTAGAAAATGGGAAGATATTACCCGGCAGGGATGTTTTAGAAAAGATAAAGGCTATTGGTGGGAGCTTCATTTTGCACAGTTCCCTGCATCGTTAGAATCGCTAAAACTATCCAATGCTACTAAATTTACAATGTTAACTTAAGTTTCACATTGGTTAAGCTGATGGGTCTTAAATAAAGTGCGTGTATTATTATGCAAGGAAAAAGGTAGGTTTACAGGCTGTATAAGAGCCTATACACTCGTCAGGAAGGCCATGCCTTCACGGCGTTACACTCATTTGGTTAAATGTCTCCAAGACATTTCAATAACCCTCCTACTAGCAATCTACACATGCCATCCTCTCCAACTACTCCAATCACAGCCCATCAATCTCCTTCACTTCCCTTCCACATCACTAGACAAAACATATTTATTTTATTCTATTTTGATTTTATTTTACGATGGGCACTACACTCTATAAGTATCTTTTGTGTTTCTTGTCACATATGCACAATACAATGTGGCTTGATGCATTCTCATTCCTCCCATCCATAGACAATGTAAACTTGGGACTTTTCATATTTTGTTTAAACCACATTCTACTCATATTGGTCATATTCATGTAATGGAGATCTGTGGAAAGTACAAAAAAGTTTTGGGGTTGGTGCATTTATACCATTCCTCTCCTTTTCCCTTTGAAGGATGTACATTGTTTTTCTATACATTATTGTGGATAAATCACTTACATGGTCACTGTATGTCGTATCTCTAGTTGCAATGGTTTGTGTTGTGATATTTGTATAGTTCAATTTTGTGTTTTGTATGTAGGTTGCAAGGCATAAGAAAGGGGAGAACAATTTTATGGATGCCATTCATAGCTCACCCAAACCCCAATGGTGAATATAGTGCTTTTTTCCCATGATATCGTTTGCATATTAGTAAAGGAGAATGGTTTTTCATGATCAGTAAAATACTAAATGAATTCCTCTCTACCAGTGTTGTGACGCTGATGTCACGTAAAAGTAGCAGTGTTGAACATCATTATGGGAATGTGTTTTCCATGAGGTTTGATATGAGAAATGATGATAAAGATGTGAAGTGGCTTCAAGATATGGTTGAGTGATTGGGTTATGTATCTATGCCTTTCGTATTATCTTTAGAAAAATAAAATTCATTTAATTGTATATGTTATGCTATGTAGGCATATCATAATGAATGGTGACCAAATACAAAGTGGAATACATATTAGACATTTTATTTTATTAATGGACTTGTATCGAGTTTTCCTAGCCAATTAATGGAACTCACAAGAACACGTCTTATACCTTTTTTCTTGTATAGGACAAGTGTGCTACAAATTCATCAATCCTGACTAGGGTAAGTTATCCTTTCGATCAATCATAATATTATTGGTACAAAAATGGATTAAATGAGGAATGTGTTCAGCTATACTAGATTGGCCAAGTGGACACATAAGGTCTTACTCAACTAAAGTGATGTTGAGGAAAGAAAGGAAGACCACAATAATGAGATCTAAGAAGTTTTTTTTTTGTTCCCCAAATGGATTAAATTACGAACTTGTTCAACTATACTAGATTGGCCGAGTGGACACATAAGATCTTACTCAACTAAAGTGATGTTGAGGCAACAAAGGAAGACCACAATAAAGAGATATAAGAAGGGGTGGTTTTTGTTCCCCTCATGATAGTGTCATTCAAATACTAATTATCAATATCCTCTATTTTCCATCTTCTTTTTTTTTTTCTAAAACAATATTTTGAAATTTCATGGCGGGTGAATATATGTAGATGTAGGTTTCCTTCTAATTTTGTGAGAGACATTGAGCATTCAACTCTTTAACTATTGCCCTAACATTATTTCCTTTGACATAGCCAAAGTAATTTTACAATTAGTCTTATTTGGATTAAATTTAACTTGTGTTCTTATAAATGTGACCTATATTTTATTTAAAATATTAAATTTATCAAAAAAATTGAGTTCTTTAAAATATGTATCAAATTTTATTCCTAATATACCATGTTTTCATGTTTCAAGATATTTTCTATTTTCATCATTTATAAATTTTTTTGTGTTAATTTAATGTTCGTCTTATTAAACTACACAATAATGTAATTGTGGTAATTATAAAATGGTACAATGACATTAAAATGTAATGATATTGTGAAGAGTCCATGGTTATACTGAGAGGGGTGAATTGGTATTATACAAACTTTTACATATTTGAAACATTAACATCCATAACAAAAATAACCACCTAAGATATAACAATTAAAAGCACACAATTTATGTAAAAATCATTTCACAAGAAAACCACATAGAAGAAACTACTTGGATCTACCATCCAATTCCAGCCCCAAAATATATCAATATAACTACGTAGGCACCAATGTACTAGAGAAAGCAATCCACAATGTTGAGGACCAACTTAGCTAATTTGTGAGTACTAACTTAGTGGAGACACCAATCCCCAATGGCGAGCACCAACGTAGCTAATTTGTAGGAACTAACCTACTCGAGACACTAAACCCAAACTGTATGAGGAACTGACCTCAACAATAAAAGGTTCCACCTTCTATAGTTTCTTCTTTAGCCTACTGATGTAAATCAAATCACTCTTCTACCCTGATCATTTCTATTTATATATAATTTCTTCCTTTATCATTGTTCTGTAAATCTCTCTATCCCTCTTCTGTTATTTTTGTTCTCTTTTCGCTAACCTACTTTTAGTGATATCTTCATTATGTCATTGTTTTAAATAATTACCCACTCTTTCTCTCTTTACACATATTTTTAAAGTGAAATGACTGGCCTAAAAATGTAAAACCCAAACCATGACAACTAAGACACGATGCATATTTTTACCTTCTAACTGTATTGAATCTCTCCCCTGACCAACCTACCTCTATTGTTAGATCATCATCTTGACCTTGAAGGTATTCCTAATCCTTTTGGTTAGCATGTAACAATTTGTAATGAAATTTAATAATGTCCACCATTTGATTCATTGAAGTACAATGTAAGATTAGTTTTCCTCGAAGCCTATTAAAGCTAATTTAGGAAATTTTAGAACCTGAGTACACCCCTATGAGAGAAATGAAAAGGTATTCAACATCTAAAGATGGTATTGGGGAACCTTCAAGGGATTGTAAGTAATTCATGCTAGTTTAGGAAAGGTTTGATCATTAAGGGATCTTTTTCTCAACAACAAGTTTTTAGGTGGAAGGAATGAGTAGTCCAATGGTGAATCTTAACTTCTCCAGATGATTACAGGAGATCTATAAGGATTCGAGAGAAAAAAACAGGAAACAAAAATATTGAATAATTTTTTACATGGTGGGAACATTCATTTTGATCTAAGGTATGAAGTTTTCTTGAGACTATCCAAATAGTGCAGTTGCCCCTCGTGATTTTGAAATAGAAGGGGCCACATTTTGAATTTTATGAAGATTTAAGCTATGAAACTAATTCTATTCATCTTATAATTTCTTTTGGATTCCAAATCATATATTACTTGGCTCCAAAATAACATCATAATCCTTCGGGATGAAAGAAGTAAGTTTTTTTTGTTTCTGGACAGTTAGTGTGAAAACTAACTTTCCATTTATGAATCAGGCACACTTTTTACCTCTTTATGTCCCCTCTATCCAATGTGGGACAAAGAGGACATCATGGACACAAAATTCCATTTGCATCCTCCTCCCATATGCGCACTTAATGTTCCAAAAGTCATGTGTGTCCCATTTGCACCAAGGTGAAAGGGGGACATGAGGGACACAAAAAATATGCCCTCACTCCCTCACCATGGGAAAAATTGTTTGTATTTTATGTAATCCATGTCTCTAAGGGGATAGAGGGTAAAGTAAATTGTTATTCCTATCAAAAAAAACCCCTAGACTTCTAAGTGACCTTCTTTAAATGCTCTGCAAGACTTTTTCAAGTCCCTCCTCTTAGCCACACTTGCATCATTTATTCTACTTGCTTCACTCCATTGCCATGGGAGAAATTTTTTGTCCCCATTATACCCAATGTCTATGGGGAAAATAGGGACAAGAAATTGTTTCCATACCCAAGCTTAATCCCTAGATCTCCATACGACCTCTCCTGACTCTATAAGTGGTTTTCACAGCCCCTCCATCTCATTCCCACTTGCTTCTGTGATACCACATGTCTCAATATTGATCCAAGGTGTACTTTGGATCTAACATTGTCCCTTTTTTTCCCATTTCACCATTAAAACTTTATTTTAACCTCACACAAACTCTCCTTTGACCTAGGTTTCAACAAGAGTTGTAGGGAAGTTAAAACATAGTTTAAACCCATTTATTCAACATATGTTTCCATTCCTCTATTGTTTCCATTTTCACACTTTTAAAAACACCATTTTATACTAGGCATGCTTCCCAATTTTTTCTGTATCAACCATAGGCATCAAAAACAAGTTTTTTCCGTATCTCTCAAACTGGCAACCCGGTTGTAATTAAAATTTTCTATTTTGTTCTTCTCTGAAACACCTTTTGGAAGATTGTAGGTACATATCCTATGATGGTCCTATCATTTTTTATATATCAATTTCAAAACATAAACCATAATGCTTTCTTTTTTGATTTCCGAGAGATTCAACAAACAAGAATGATGAAAATTTGAGCTTGAGATCTTAGTGCAAAACAAAACACAATTACAGTGTTTTCATTGTAATCCAACACTAGTAACTCAAATTTCTAAAAATATTATGTGATAAAAAATGTGAGACTCTAAAAATATAAATATTCCTAATGTATCCATTTTTCAACATTCAGAACATCCTGGAACAATTAGAAACATCAAAAAAGGGTCGATTGTGCAACTTTATTAAAATAATAGGTTGGAAAAAATCAGATGTCTAAAAATATTAACTTTATAAAAATGAAAATTCATCATCAGTAAAAATATCTGAGTTAGGATCTTCAAAAAATAAGGATTGTATAAAATTTCCTAAAATTTTAAATATGACAGTTTTCGACCCCACCTATTAAAAATAGAAAGTTTGAGATTTGGGTGTACAAAGTTACTGCTAGCTCTATTTTCACTCATCTTGTTAATTTTTTGGAAATATGAGGTTAAAAAACTTGGATATGGAGCCTATTTGAACCCTTGTTACTGAGTCTCCAAGTTTGGGTGACAGTGATTTCACTCACATGGATCTAGAAGACATAAAAAATAGGATTCTCAAAGGACAAAGAGAGCATGTGGAAGATAAAATATTCACGAGTGGATTGTTTAGAAGGATTCTTGTAGTGTATTCAGATTCTAACGAGCAATAGTGTGGTCATAATATCAAAATATTTTGCATCTTGATTTAACAAAATTTTAAAAAATATGCTAAACCCTTAATTGCATATGTAACAGTAAATAAATAAACAATGAATTACAAATTTTGGCTTAAGAAATAAGCATGATAAATGTAGAACCATAAGTACAAGAGGGAGGAAAGAAGACTTAGCATATTTTCAATAATCTTGGAGGTGTGTAGAGGTGAAGAACTAATAAAAAAAATGTATAGAATGCCCAAACAAAACACAAAAAAATGTAAAAATGTTAGATTAAGCTGGACTAGGGTGCGTGGACTTGGTTTGGGGTGCCTAGGATTTTTGGACTGCCTCTAGGATCCCGTGACTACGTAAAAGGTCAAAATATGAATTTTACAGTATCGCTATACTTCACTCTTCATCACCTGTATGTCATACTAAGTTTGCAAGAGTCACCGGTAACCTGCAAAGAGAAAGAGTGCCTATAAAACCCCAATTAACATCAAATCCTAAAAAGAAAAATATGAAAACGGGTAGTAAAAATTACCCTGATGCTAACCCAACTGAGAGATCTTACGATCCAGGTGTTGCATTACATTTAATACTCCATGTAGTTCTACATGTGTGTGTGAAGAATCATTCCCTAGTTGGCTCTTGTGCAAGACACAGTTAAATAGTGAAAGTAGCTAGATGTAGAAATGTAAGTAAATGTTTGGATGGAAAAATAAACTTCCCCTCCTATGCATGTATGTAGAAAATGCAGTCCCTTGTCCCTTGAATAAAGTTAGATAGATGCTTTGATCCTCTTAGAATTCCATTGAATGCAACCTTAGGAGTTGATGGTAAATGCTTAGTGTTTGGTCCCTTATTATGGTCGTATATTTTTATATTTAAATGATTCTCTTGTTTGAATTTCGTAATTAACCACTAAAAGGAAAACTACGAGGAAAATAAGGTTTCCAAGGGGTAGAAGAGAACCAAAATATGTAAGAAAGATAAAAAAAGGTCAGGGGTTCCCAGAGGGGATGGGGGCGCCTGAGCGCTAGCATCCTTACTTGGCAGTGTTTAAAAACCATAGAAAAATAAAGTATCCAAAATCAAACTGGGTAATATTATGTGTAAAACCAAGAAGGAAACCAGAAAGTAAGCAAAGAGGCCAAAGATAGTGGTCAATTAGTACTTTTCAATCTTAGTAATAATATAAGTAGTGGCATCTGATTAAAACCTAGAAAATGTACCCAAAGTGCATAATTTATTGTCTACATTTACTCCCACTTTATGTTGTTGAGTGAATGATTGACAAGATAAAGTAGATAAGAGATGCGTACCTAGTAACCATGTAGATCAATGGCGTAAAGTGTGTTGAGGAGACAATAAAAAGCATGGAGTGACAAGAATTAAAGCATGGAAGCTAGAGATGAGGAAGTGAAAGTGAGTTTAGGGGTTAAATTGTATGTGAATATGTCACGTTGTACATGGTGTGGATATCACTTGATGTGTTTAATGGTGTGAATACCGCTTCCCATAAGAATGGACCTATAAAATAGAAGAGAAAAACAATAGTAAAATATGTACATGTGAAAAATTTGATCCAAATATGTGAAAGTGTATGTAAAAATGTGAAAAGGAACATGTGCACATGTTACGTGATGAGTGAAGGGAGTAGAGAGGATCCTAAAAATACTATATAAGAATGAGATTTTTTGGCGATCTCACACCATGAATGATTTTTTTGGGTGATCTCATACAACTTTCACTAATTGCAAGTTTTTTGGGTGATCTCACACCATGAAAAAAGAAGTGTAGGGAGAAAGCTCTAGTATTTTCCCCCAACCTTTTACTTCTTCCGGTAATGTATATACCCCTACATATGGTATGCTCAAAATCATTCCATTTTTATCCAATTCAATCAAATATGATAATAAGGAGAAAACATTCTTGCTTATTGTTGGAGGATTGTTCCTATCTTGTGAAATATATTGTGTAAATTGTTATAACTTGTTACAATCTATGAAAAATTATGTAACTTTCACCTAGTCATAGGTTCCCATGAAGGGTAAGGGGTGCCCAGGTGTTATTGTTTAGTGTTGCGTGATGGTGTCTGTGTTGTGCGGAGGACCCAAGTCAAATTATGATACCTTTCTGTAACTTAAGACTATGTTGTACCGGTAGTGAGCTGTGATATAATGTTACTTTGAAATATTGTATTAGGTGAATAATTCACCCAAATGATTCCACCCCTTGTTTGGGGTGCATGCAAAATCGCTAGGAGAATGTGGCCCAAAGGAGGACCAACCATTGAACTTAAACTGATTTCCTGCATGGGGAGTGAATGTGCTTGGTAAAAACCAAGGCACACACAAACAAATTGGCTAATAAAACAAGTGTTAGTGCAAACAAAATAAATATGCATGTATAGAAAACAATATATAAGATAACACACAAGAAGATAATGTAAACAAGTAATAGTGTAGAAAAAGTAAATTGTGAAATGTGGGTTTATAACATGGGACATTAATCAAAATGTCGCAAGACAATCAATGAAAAATCAGCCAAAAACATATATTGTGCGCATAAGACAAAGGGAAAATCCTATAAACAATGACATACAATGGAAGAAAAGAGAAAAGAGTAACAAGCAATGTATCATACAAATAGGGACGAAAATAGACATGCAATAAAAATGCTACACATGATATAAAGAATGTCAAATCATCTATAATCCAATATAATACTATTCTAGTATGAAATAGGTAATGGTACGAAATGAAACAATAACACCTATAGTGTGTTTATGAAAGTATATGCCGCATGAGACACTACGGGACCGGTAAATGTTATAGTGTAAAGCATCCACACCGAGTGTAAATATCTATGCAAAGTTTACATTCACAACATGAAGGAAAGTGAATGTGAAGGTGTATATATAAAGAGATAATGACATACAAAATATCTCTCTAGAATTCATAATAAAGTGTCCATGTAAGCATGAGTAAGAAACAATAAATGTGACCAAGATATGTAGTATGATGTGAGTGAGATGGAATGGCATGCGGAGTGAATGTGATAGGATCAAAATTCCCCTCGAGAAAATGTGAATGAGTATGCATGTGATGAGGTTCATTTATACATTCCCCCTCAGTAGTCACAAATGAACCATTGAACAAGAGTGCGTCTTTGGGAAATGGTTTGAACATGTGAACTAGAAAGCTATATTTTTCATATCATAGATAATAGAGAGTGGGTTATAAACATGAGGTTAATTTTAGATTTAGACCCTCAACTTTCAAGTATGAACCTTTTAACTAGAGTGCGTTAAAGGGAAATGAGTGTAACATGTAGAAGTAGATGCAAAGAAGATGCATCGTGAATGCGTAGAGTGTGAAGTGTGTATGATACATAAGGGAGATGTCTAGAAATATATTTCCTCAATTCATGATGTGTAAAGTGTGTAGTGTTACCCTCAAGAGTCAAGTGTGAATAGTAGCACGAGAGTGCATCATTGGGTGATGATGATACAATTGTGTATTAGGATATGTATGAGAAAGAGTAAATGTGAAGTAGTAAGAATGAAAGACACCTATCAATGCTACTAGGGGGGAGAATAAGCATGATTCCCTCTAAGTGTGGAATGATGCAAATGATCAAGTAATATCATCTAAAGGATAATCATTGTCATGGTCAAAGCCAAATGGAGCCGTCAGAGAGTTGGTAAGCTTTAGTATGAGGTTTATCATATAGGGTGCCATTGCGGAATAAATTTTACATGCCCATTGCATATTATTCATTAGTCAAAGGTGTTGGCAGACATCTATGTGCATAGAGTGAGTGAGTTTTGGTGAATAGCCAAGAAATGAATCATTGCAAATAAAAACACGGATGAAGGGCATGGGGAATTAAATGTCGATATGATCAGGATCCAGAGTACCGCTAATGTAATCAAGCAAACAATTCCCTCGAGTGAGTGGAGAAATGTGAGAAGTGCATGCAAAAAATACTTAGAGATGAAAGACGTGAAGGCCATAAGAAGCCGTGGTGCGAAAAAATCCATGCTACAAATGAGGTGGCAGTAATAGATCATTAAGCATGAAACCAAACTTGGCTAGGCCATCATGCATGTAAATAGCATAAAAAAAGTAAGATCGAGTGGAATGTGTGGCCAATAAGAGTCATGGATGAGAAGAGTACATGTAAAATGAGGAAGTGCAAACAAAAAGTGTTCTTGGAGAACTAAAGCAGAAGGCATGATATACAATACAAGAATGAATTCCTGCAGATAAATCATATTAGTGGTAGGGGTAGGTGGCTGAGAAAGTTTATAATTATTTGTAAGGTATATAATAGGATTATCAGAATGACCATCATAAGGAAGTGGAGTAAGAAAATCAGTGAGCGGGTCTAGAGTGCAAAATTTGAATGGGTTACGGTCAACCGGAATAGTATACACAACCATCATGTAAGAACTTAACATAACGATGAACTATAGACTTGGGATTTTCTGCATAGTATGAAGCTACATCCTACCAAGTAATAAATTTTATTAGAGTTTGGTGTCGATGACAAATATAATCATGGGGAGGGTCTTGGGCCCTATTGTGAAAGGTAAAGTGATAAGACACATGCACATTTGTGTCAAAGAATAATATCGATGAATAGAAAAAAAATTTAGAGTGATATTAGAAGCAGAAATGCCAAGCTACTGAAGGAATGTAAGATTACAAACATTGAGATCAGATCCGTTATCAACTAATCCATGCATACCTATTATGTTTAGGATACAAACGTTAATATAATGAGGTGGATCATTTTCGTAAACTGAAAGAGCAGTAACTACATAAGATGAGAAAGTAATGTGTCTCAAAAATACATCTATAAATAATTGTTATACTTTTTCCGGGTGAGTATCAGATGGAATCCAAGTATTAGGAAAGAGATATTTCATGGTGAGCCTATTAAAAGTTGTAAATGGAAATAGCCATGATAGAAGAGAGTATTCGAAGGTCGGGTTCACCAAATTATTTAACAAAATTTTAGAAAATATGCTACACCCTTAAGTGCATATGTAGGAGTAAGTAAAAAACCATGAAGTATAATTTTGGCCTAATAAATAAGCAAGATAAATGTAAAATGATAAGTGTAAGATGAAGGAAAGAAGATTTAGTTGATTAGTAATAATACTTGAGCTATGAAAATTTGAAGAAACTATAAAATAGAGGTAGAGATTGTCACAACAAATCCTAGAAAAATGTAAAAAGTTTTAGAAGAAGCTGGACTAGGGTGCCTGGACTGGGTCAAGGGTGCCTAGGCACTATAAACCTCCTTTGTGTGCCTATGACTATGAATCTAGTCGGAATTGGAATTTTAAAGTGTCATTTTAATGTCACTAGACTTCATTAATTGTCACCACTATGGTGCACTAAGTCTACAAGAGTTACTTGTAACTTGTAATTAGAAAGAGTACCTTCAAAACCCTAAAACACATCAAATCCTAAAAAGAAAAAGATGCAAATGGGGAGTCAGAAAGACCTCGGTGATCACCTAAAAAAGTGAGCTTTGGATCCATGCGATGCACTACATTTCTGAATCTATGTTGTTTTGCATCTATGTGTGAAGAATCACACCCTAGGTGGCTCTTATGCCAGATGCATGTGAATAGTGATCAAGTAGCTAGATGTAGAAATTTAAGTAGATGTGTGGATGGAAAAATTAACTTCCCCTCCAATGCGTGTATGCCAAAAATACGGTCGCTTGTCCCTTGAATGAAGCTAGAGGGATGTTTTGATGCTCTTAGAATCCCTTAAATCTAACCTTAGGTGATGATAGTAAATGCTTAGTGTTTGGTCCCTTATTATGGTCACATAGCTTTATGTTTATATGATTGTCTAATTTGAATTTCGTAATTAACCACTAAGAGGCTGACCACTAAGAAAATAAGATGCCTAATGGTTAGAAAATACCCACAAGATTTGAGTAAGATACAAAGAGGTCGCGGGAGCCTAGAGTGGATGGGGGCACCTGGGCACTGGCGTCCTCACTGGGCATGGTGTCTAGGCATAGGAAAATTGAAGTATCATGGGTTAGACTAGGAAAGAAGGTGTGTAACACCAAAGAAGGAAACTTGAAATAAATCAAAGAGGACATAGACAATAGAAATAGTACTTTTCTTGATTAGGAATCATATAAATAGTGGTATATGATCAAGACCTAGAAATGTACCTGCATGATTTAGTGTCTACACAACTCATAAATAGGAAAATGTTGAATCATATCTCCAGGGCCTCACACTTGCGTCATGGATGAAACAAGGAAGGAAACCCTCCTGTGTTTCAAAGAGTTTTTCAAGAAGTGAGTTCTATGAGGGTTACTCAAATGCGATCATCCTATATAGTAGGGTAAAGGGTGAAGAGATGAGAAATGATTTTCATGATTGGATGGCCAAATTAATCCTCATTCCCACTAAGGGGAACCTTGTATTAGATTGGACACAAATCATAACCAACAAAATTCACCGCCAGCTACTCCATTTTCCTTCTACAATAAAGTTAACGATAACCTTGTTTTTGGTGTATGCTCTCATAGGCACAAGAACCTTCAAAAGCCTAACTCTCACTCCAATTTTATCAAAAAATCATCAATCTATATAAGGTATCCTCATCTCACTCTCAAGGAAAGTAACCATCACTTTACCAAGGTTAATGATGCATTCACCAAGTTCCTCATTTGATTGGTGGAAGGAAATATGGAGTTGATGTTATCTTCTCTAGATGCAACATTGATAAAGAGATATGGATACTTATTCACTCATTTCTACACTTTCTCCTACATTAGGGTTTCAGGATTTGATTCAGCTCCTCGCAAACTCCCTAGCTAACTTAATGAAAAAATATTGTTGTTTATGTTGTGTAGGAAGCTTTCTCAAGTCCATAACAGATGTAACAACTCCAAGAAAAAATGTGTATCATTCCCTGTGTCCTTTTTAATTTACTCATACAAAAGTGTTTTAGATGCCTCAAATCTTAAATCTTTCTTTTCCTCCTTGACCCTCTATTCATTCACATCCAGGTTTGATTGTGACATCTCAAACAATCCTAAAATATTGAATCTTACTGAATCGCATCATAGTCCCTAGATTGAAGATTATTGGGTCAACATTCTGGATGATTTTTAGGTAAGGAAAAGAGATCATATGCGGATGAATATTGACTAAGTGAGGAGCTTCTATTTTTATTGGTTCATTGAAGTTGTGGAAGATGAGAAATCTGATTTGGTACATCTTGAATATCAAGTGGTAAAGTCTTTGCCTTTTCTACCTATCTCATGGAGCATTCAAGAATCAAGTGATATCAATGAGAAACTGTAGCAGTGATCAAAAGGTCTAATAGTTATTGTGATAAATAATGTATAAATTCTAAAATACAGTAATGATAGGAGAAAACAAGTAGATAATTTAAAAACCATAAGCAAGAACGAGATATATGAAGACTAATTTGATATCTGAATGAAAAGGAAGTGATATGGGCAGGTGAAAGTGTTGGACATGCCATAAACAATATCGTTACTGGTAATTTTAAATTTTGGGACTTAGGAATAGGGGTGGAAAGGGGTGCCTAGTGTAGGGTAGAGGAACCTTGGCGCTAGTGACTAGCTTTAGGTACCAGTGGCAATGTAGTAGCTAAGTATCTTCTTTCATCTGTGTCGTAATGGTTTTGCTATAAATTCTTGTTTGTCACCTTCTATTTTCTTTTTATTGCCAAATATGCCTTTAACATGAAAAAAATAATTTCATCTGCACATACCCAAAAACCACATCTAAGGTTCATTTAAGAATTATATCCTAAGTAATCTAGTATGCACCATACATCTAGAGTGTGTCGTAGGGTAATGGAGATACAATGTATGTATCAAAGGGTGTGAGAATGCATATAAAGATTAGACATGATGCTCAGAGCATGAATCTTAGTAGTATACACTACATATAACTAAGAGTAATAGAGGGGGAGCAAGTGCAAGGCCCCCATAGTTTGTATTTGGAGAGGTATCAAGTAAACTCATCTAGGATATCATCATTATTGAGATCATAGTCAGTTGAATTTATATTAAAGACTTGGTAAGAAATAGTGTGGGGTTGAGAATATAAATATCTGGTTCTACGTAAATTGTATGTTCTCATAACATATTCTTCATCACTAAAAAGAGGTTGGGGAAATTTTGTGTGCATACCAGCGAGTTAGATTTTGAGTTATCTGAGGAATGAATCATTGAAAATAGAGATGCGGAAAAAAGGCATGGGAAATGTGATATAAATATGATTAGGATGCAGAATTCCACCTATGCAGTCAATCCAAGTATGTGTGGAGAGGAGCGGAGCATACGTGTAAGGAAAAATAATAAATAAAAGTCAAAGATTCCATAGAAAATGGTAACAAATACACATCTACGATACATGTGAGGGGAGTGAGCCAGGGGGAGGACATCCGTAAATGTAAATCATATGCATGCTAATCCATCATGTGTGTAAAATGTTTCAAAGAAATTGGGGTCAAATGGAAAATGAGGCCAATAGGATTCATGTATGAAGAGAGTGTAAGTGAAAGGATCAAGGTGCGATGCCGAATGAGTTTGGGGAGATGCAGTTTTTGGTAAGATTTCCAATGCATGTAAGGTTACCTTGAAAGGCACCATGAAATTAGTGGAAGGAGGAAGTTTTTTGAATTGATATTCATGAGGGACAATAACAACGAAAGTATCTTGAATTGATAAGATTCATCTATTTTAGGAGGAGTAAAGTTAAGATTGCACAATGTATCATCGTTAACCTCTGTAGCGTTTACCTCATCATCAGAATCATGAGTACTAAAATTATCTTGTTGGATAACATTGTCAAGTATATTGGAAAGGGTGGAGCCAAATGTAGGATTAAGAGGAGCCATGGCATGTGTGGTAGAGGTGGTGAGAGAGTTAAAATAGTGGGTGATAGGAGATCAATATTTTGTGTAGGGATGGATGGGATGCATGTGGAGGTAGAGGATGGATGTGAAGCACTAGATTGGCCCACATCATATGTACTGATAATATGATATGGAATAGGTTGTAATGAAGTTATGGGAAAGGGGATAACTGGGTCTATGCAGTAAAAATTGAATGGATTAGGGTCAACAAAAATGGTAATCTCATAGCCATCATGTACGAATTTAATGTAGTTATGAAATTTATAGGAAAAAACATGCACAACAAGAATCCATGGTATTCCGAGTAAAAAATTAAACTGAAATGATGCGTGGATGAGAAAGAACATGGTAGGAATGATTTTAGACCTAACTTCTAGAAGTAAGGTGATAGTTCTCGTTCATGTTTGAGTATTATAATCATATCCATGAATGAGAGTAAATTGTTTTATGGATTATGGTATCAAATATTTCTATTTACCTGAGAGGATATAACACACATAAATTTAAAGTAGATCCATTTTCTATTAGTACATGCTTCATACAAGTGGAGCCAATAGTAGCGGTTATAAGAAAAGTTGAAAAAGGATTGTTGGCAACAGAAGGAGGGATATTAACATCGCTGGAAGATATGACATGTGGTATATTTTTGAGGGATTGAATGATATGAGTAAAGGAAATAGGAGAATTATTACTTTAACTATGGATGGAGTGAAGGGTGGCCTCTAATGTATGGTAATAATAAAAAGAACGATAACCTGATTGTACTAAGACAAGAACACAGATGCTAATCAAACACCATGATCAATAAGATGAAAGCAATTCTCTGGAGTAACTTTACATAAAACCTTTGCGAACAAATGAGTAACAATATCACATATTATTATGGAACTCAATGCAATACAATGAGAATGGGCCTTGCTTAAATAGGTAAGGAATAACAATCCAAGAACCAGTCAAGGTCGTAGATCAAGCCATAAATCAAGTAAATAACTAGTCATCAAAGAACTAGTCAAGACCATAGATTTAGGAGAGAACTAGACATCAAGGATCTAGTCAATACCATAGATCAAGGAAAGAACTATATCTAACAACTAGATAATATCTCTTAGTATCTAAATAAGATAAAAGAAATATCCACACACATAAGTGGGTGAGGATAAATACAATAAAGGTAAATAAAGTACCTAGGTGAACATGAGCTAAGGTAAATACCTACTCTAACACCCCCCTCAAGTGAAGCTAGGGGCCAAAATAGAAGTGGAATGTCCATAGTATGAGTCCCAGAAACTAGGCCTGATAAGGTACTGATGTACAATAACTGGGAAAAAGGGACACCGCAAGGTACCCAAAACCAGTAACAACAAAGTAAAGAGAGTAAGGACCCACTCCAAGGCATCCCAAGAAGCTCAGCTCAAAAAATCGTACAATGCTAAAGAAGTTTGGTGTGCACTATGGTCTGAATCCACTGCTCGATCACAAAACTCAAAAACAACTGACACTGGGTTTCACCAGAATAGCTCCATATAAGGAGACTGTCAATGGAGTGATGTCGAAAGTGAAAAAAAAACACCAAACATAATTCGATCAACTGATGCAAATAGGTGTGTCATGATCCAAGAACAAAAACCAAAGCAACAAGGCAAGGACACAAAATCCAGAGTGTCACGATCCAAGAAAAGCCAAGGTAACAAGGTAAGGACACAAAACCCGAAGAAGCAAGATCAACACCACACCCTCCCATACTACTTAATGGTTGAAGTGGCACTACAAATCTATATGAGTTGTCAAAAAAACTACTTGAACACTGACAAACTAACACTGGAATGCACCAAAATAGATCCCCCACAAGAGATATTGTCAACATGCCAAAAGTTTCAAAAATACAGATACAAAATCTCTCAACAAACAAGAGAGATACCCTACACCTACTAAAGAAAAATGCTCAAAATAAGAAGCATCATAATGTAGAAGGTATAGAAAGTAGAGTAAAAGGCTGAATGGTGGAGGAGGCACACCTGTAGAGTCCTCTAAATGAATGCCTATGTCTCCACCATGAGTGATCATATATCCACCCCAAATCAACACGGATGGATGAAGAATATGCCTGCATATGAATTGGTGCAAAATGCACAATGGGTGCATGTAAAAGAACATAAGAATGTGTGTCAGATTGATCATGTTTGACCACTGAAATCTCAGGTTTGTCAAGCCTGAGTGAAGGTGCATAACTCATGTGTTGCTCATGATCCTTCAAAAGAGTCAAGCGAACAAACAAAGGAGCTCTGTCAATGTGTGATCCCAATGAATTATCTGCATGAAAACCAATGTCATGGTGAGAATTCCACTTAACATGTGAAAGAGGGGAAATAATACCCTGTGAGTGTCTACCAATACCTCCGCTAGTGAAACTCATAAAACGGGGCATGCGAGAACTGAAGGTAGTGGTACGCTTCTCAAAAGGACATGCAGTTGAGCAGAATTAGGATACACAACATGTGGTACTGTAATAGGCACATATGTGGAAGAGCATGCAGTAATAAGCCTCATAGGTTTAGAAGCATCAAGAGCAAGAACAGACTCAAAGACTAATAAATCAATGTCAGTGGGTACAGGAGCAATAGCTGCAAGTGGACTAGGAGCATGGATATGGCTATCCACAATATCATGGTGATGTTGTAGGTTAGCAAGTTGTTACTGCAAGGAGTGGATTATTGTATCCTTATCATGAATGAGTGATTGTAGAAGATAATTTGGCTTCTTGAGCGATCTATTTTCTTCCACAAATTTTACAATATCCTCTTGAATTCCACACACTTCAGAGAAAAGCATATCATTCTCAAAATTCATGATAGAGAAGAATGTAACTCCCAAAAGTTTAGGACATCGGGCTCAGCCAAAATTGCGTCCACAAATGATTACAACACTCCTCTGTATTTGGCACTTTATAATTATAGTGCAAGTCTCAAAATAAACATTTCCAATGGAAAGAGCATGAAAAAAAATCACTTTTACAAAAAACAGCACTCAAAACAAAGTTACCGATCAAAAGATACGAGCTTTTTAAATATTTTGCTCTATTATTTATTTTAGTTGCCACTAAAAAAAAAATGTTGTTGCCTTCACCACAGAAAATAAAATTAAAGGGGACTGGAGTTAAGCACCTACTAGTAGGAATCACAATCTTTAAGCCCTCATATGACCATACCATATAACCAAGGGCTAAGGATTTTAATGGGTGTCATAGAGAGATATTTTGGCTGGCGTATTCTTAAGTTTCTTAATGATGTCATGACCTTTAGTAGTAGTGGTGATAAAAGTAGATGTAATAGGCAGTTGGATAGAGACAGGTGGAGCTATAGGAAGACGAGTACGGTGAGTAGTGACTACATTGATGGTTATATTAGGATTTGGAGTAATAAAGTGAGGAGGGTATTGAGTATGGACCTGAATAAATTAGTAGCGGTGATAACTATGCTAGAATACTTGGTTGGGTTATAAGAGGAGTAAGAAGCTTGATCCATTAATTTAGAAGAAGGGGATATATTTTGATTTATTCTCATAAGGTTTTGTTAGACAAATTAGGTTAACCAAATGATTTAATTGAGTTTCAATGAAATCTATATTTATGAGTAACTATTGTGATAAATAATATAAAAATGCTAAAATACAATAATTACATAAGAAAACAAGTATTTAATGTGAAAACCCTAAGAAAAAAGGAGAGATAGTAAAACTTAGATTATTTCCAAATGAACAAGAAGTGATCAGGGTAGGTGAAATTATTGGACTACCTGTAGATAGCTTCATTATTACTCACCATAAATTTTGGGACTCAGGAAAAGGGTTGGACAGGGGTGCCCATAGCAGGGCAGAGGCACCTTGGTGTTGGTGACTAGATCTGGGAACTAGTGGCCATTCAGTAGCTAATGATATGATTTCTTATGTGCCTCAAAGTTTTCGTTGTTGATTCCTATTGGTCACATGATATTTTCTATTTGATCGCTGAAGGTACTATTAGATGCAAGAAAGAATTTCACTTGCACATAGTGACAAAAAGCATCAAACCTAAAAAGGAAAATATAAAATGGGGAGTCACACTGATCTCAGAGGTCACCCGAAGATTGAATTTATGACCGAGCACTACACTACATCTTATACTTCATGTATTTCTTGTGTGTGTTTGTAGAAATGATTCCCTAGGATTCCCTTATGTAAATTACACAAATGATAGTGTGTTAGATCTAAAATGCAACAATATAATAGTATGTGTGGATGGAATATAATAGATTTACCCAGCTATCTAGATTATGCAAAATTATGTAGCCCTTGTCCCTTGAATGAAGACTAGATGAATTCTTTTGAAGTGCTTTATTGTATTTTGAATGAAATTTTAGATGATGATCGTAATGATTATTTCTTGGTCCCTTATTTTTTAGAATATATATATGATTCCCTTGTTTGAATTTTGTAATTGAAAACTTGAAGTCTAACCCGTAATTGAAAAACATTCCCAAAAGATAACAAATATCCAAAAGAATGAGTAAAGGTAAGAAAGGGCCAAGAGAACCTATTATGGATAGAAGCATTCAGGCATTGGTGTCCTAACTGGGTGCCAATGTATGAGGCCATAAAGGATAAAGAGGTCAAATTCCATTAGGGATGTACAGTGTGTAAGACCAAAGATAAAATGAGAAACAAATAAAATATGCCAAATATAGTTTTCAACCACTAATTTAATTTCTTAAGAATCATATATACATTAGTATTCTTTTGGACCTATAAATGCACCCAAGTGCATGATTTAACATCTACAATATTTATTCCTTTGCATTTGAGTCAACGCATATAGTGTAATGAGGTGGTTCCTCTACATGTACCTAAGGGTGCAATCATACCTAGTGTTTAATATGAAACCATATAAATATTCCCATTGATCTAAGGGTTGAGAAGAAGTGAGCCAAGAATCATTCAACAAGTATTGGTCTGAAACTTTGAATCCATCTAAATTATTGTGAAGGCCAACCAAGGTAAGAAAGAACAATTAACTTCTCATTTTTTCAGCAATATTTCTAGTAATCAATATGTAGAAATAGCCCAGAAAAAAGAGGTAAATCCTATTGAGGAGATGACTCAATTGGAATATGAAATGACAATAAATCCCTTAGGGCAAGCAACACATGAATCAGATGTTATGAATAAAACTTAGCTTAATTCATCATTAGTTGATATTTGAATAAATGTAATAAGTTAAAGTATTTAAATAAATACTTTAAACTTATGTCAATAGATATTAGTTGTCCTTAGTTGTTAGTTAACTAAGTGATATTGTTCTCATCCCAATGTTTGTAGGATCATATTCTATCTTGCATATTTTGTTCCCAGATGATTTCCATGAGGGGAAATAGGGGTAGTTAGGGGTAATATGTTATTTCTGCATATTTTCTTAGATTATATGATTTGTTTCCATATATTGTGGATGAGATAGAAGTTGTTCAATATCTATAAATATTGCATCTCTCTCATTTGTTTGTAATGATTGAATTTGATATTAATAAAATATACAAGCACCGTCTTGTTTCTGTGCAAAGCTTCTATTTCAAATATTTTTTTCAAGTATTCATTGTCAAGATTTGGTATCAGAGCAATATTCTGATCTAGAGAGGAGTGTAGGAAGTTTTAGGGAAGTTTAGGGAGATCTGGAGAAATTGCAAAGCTAGGAGGAGCCATAGATGCCCCCATCCATTTCACAGCCCCTACCTGGCTCCACACCCTGAATCATGGTTGATTTGCATTTGAAGAACACCTGGAGCACAATCATAGGCCATTGTAGAATTGGATGCTAATCTGTTGTAAAATGTGACATTTTTCATTCTCTGGTATTTTTTTTTAAATTACCTATACGTGCATTTTTTTCTCTTTTAAAAAAAAAAATTGGAAGCTTTTAAAAATATATATATACAATATTTTTGATATGTGGGTACCTAAGCTTTTCAAGCTCCCCACATTACTTCTTCTTCCTATTCTATGTACTTTTTATTCTTCTTCCTCTTCTTTGTATTTGAGAATTTAAAAAAATGAGATCCAATCAAACGTGGAAGGTTCTCTGTGAACCTACACTTGCTAGAGGAGTAAAAGATTGGATCCATATTTGAATGATCTGCAACGTGCCTGCATCCAAAACGAATACTATAAATTGAATGGGGAGAAGATCTACAACCTACAAAAAAAAATATTGAGCTAGAAGAAGGATGAACAAGCTGCCTCCAAGAAAAAGAAAAACATGCGTACAAAGAGAAACAATAAAAGAAAAGTGTGGCCAAGGGTTATTATAACGCATATGCAAAGCAGATGAACTTTAATTGCGCCCTAAAATGCACTACGAATGCATGTAAGTTGTTACTTGTGCTCAATTTTTAAAAAATTGATTTTAAAAAAAAATCATTTTTGGACGACGTGAAAAAAATAAAAGGGAAATAAGAAAATTTCCATTTTTGGAAAGGGGCCCGGAAATATATTAAAATTGCAATTTAAAAAAGGCATAACTTTCAACTGGTACCTCGGATTGAGGTGCCGTTTTTTTTTTTGAAAGTGTGTGTTTTTGTGAGCTCTATGTCTTGGTCTAGTTTATTAAACATATTTGGAAAAGACTTATTTTGTAAAAATTGCAAAAACAAGATTTTTGTATTTGAAAAGAGACCAAAAAGTCCAATTTTTTTTATTTTTATTTTTTCAAATCGGCCAAGAGTGCCATTTTATTTTTGCAAATTGGCCATAGAGCCAAATTTGTAATAGGGCCAATAGTGCCAAAAATTCATTATACATGGCCGAAAAGGAGCCCAAAAATAAATTAAATAATATTTTTTTGGAGGGAGTTTATGCTTTAAGGGGGGAAAGTGTTCAATTATTCTTCTTTCATTATTCAATTTTCACAATGGCTACAATTGGCGCCAAAGTTATTTTTTCCATATTCTCAACTTTTACGTTCTAATAATTATCCAGCATGGAAAACAAAAATTCGTGCACAACTTGATTTTGAAAATCTATGGACCATTGTTTTTGGTACATTAACAAGATCTACAATAGATGTTACACAACAAACTACATTTGATTGTGCAAATCAAAAAGCAAAGTTAATAATCTTGTTTAGTGTTTCAAATGAGGTACAACCTCATATTCATGAGTCCACAACAACAAAAGAATCTTGGGACAAGTTGAAAATGGTATATGAGTCAAAAAATAAAAACACGATACTTCATCTCCAAAGTCAACTATTAAACTTGAAAATGCAACCAACTGAGAAAGTTAAAATGTTTTTGAGAAGAGTGGAAACTTTACATGCATCACTTCAAGCTTTGGATGAAGAAGTAATTGACACATCACTCGTGCCTATAGTATTGAGAGCTCTTCCTCCTTATAGGATTTTTGTGACCACGTTAAACATAACTGGTCAAACAACAACTTTTGAACAATTAGTGAATATGCTCCAACAAGAAGAATCTATTCACTCAACTATTGAAACTGAAGAGTAGGCACTTGCTTCTAATCAAAAAGGGAAAAATAGGCAAAGTCTATTAAACAACCTCAGAAGCAAGATAATTCTCAACAAGGCCAAAAGGACTAACAAAAATGTCTTATTTGTGGTCAAAAAGGACATGAGTTAAAATTTTTTGGTATAACACATTCCAACAAGGATCATCAAGTGGTAAAAAATTTTAATTACCAATAAACAAAATTTAGTCCAAGAATAGAGTAAATAGGGAAAAAATTATTAACAAGTGGAAGAAGAAACCAACTCAACAAGGAAATGTAGCCAAACAGGAAGATCAATTTGATGATGATGAATTCCTATATTCTGCATAGTCAAATGAAGTATCCAATTCTACAAATCAAATTTTCTATGTAGATTTGGGTGTAACTCGACACATGACAGGAAATAAAGATTGGTTCTTCACAATGAGTAAAACACCCACCAAAAATCATGTCTCTTTGGGTGATGATAGACCATATAATGTTGAAAATATTGGTTCTATTTCACTACCACTCGGGCGTCATAATTGTAAAATTAAAAATGTTCTTTACGTCCCTATTTTAACAAAAAATATGTTATCCCTGAGTCAATTATTAGATCACAATATCAAAATTGACTATGATTGTAAAGGTGAGTAAAAATATTTGCCTAATTTGAGATAAGTCACAAAGCTCCAAAATTGTTGCAAAATTTTCAAATGTGGGAAGAATGTTTCAATTGTATTTTTTTTCAATGAAATGATCAAGCACTTATAGCCAAGGATACATCATCATCTCAACTATGGCATCGAAAACTTGTACATGTGAGTTTTGGCTATCTTGACACACTTCATGTCGATATGACATGCTTAGGGGTTTACCACCTCTAAAAAAGGGTACAGATAAATGTCAACATTGTTTGGTAGGAAAAAAAAATAGAGCACCATTTAAACATAGTACATTTCAGGCTAAGGAAAAACTTGACTTGGTGCATACCAATCTGTATGCTGACCAATGAGACCTAGCCACTATGGGTTTCAATATTTCATGCTCTTTGTTGATGATTTTTCAAGAAAAATGTGGATATACTACCTTTCTATAAAATATCAAGATTTTGAAACTTTCAAAAAGTTTAAAGCCCTTGTTGAAATAGAGTCTGGTAGGAAAATAAAAACACTCCGCTTAGATCGAGGGGGGGAATACACTAGAAATGAGTTCAACAATTTTTTGGAAACACATGGCATTCGTCATCAAATGAATCCTCCTCACACACCACAAAAAAATGGTGTTGTTGAAAGGTGAAATTGTAATATCATGGATATGGTGTGATGTATGATTGATGATGCATGTTTATGAAAAACATTTTGGGTCGAAGCAGCTAAAACGATAGTCTATTTACTAAATAGAGTTCCCACTGTAGCTCTTGATGGAGTAACACCTCAAGAAGCATGGTTGGGGAATAAGCCATCTATTTCACACCTTATATTTTTTGGATGTAAAAAAAGTATGCACATTCCTAAGAAACAAATAACTAAGCTTGATATGAAATCAGAAAAACTTATCTTCTTGGGATATAGTGATGAAGCACTGTGAATATAGACTTATAGATTCCAAGAACAAGGAGGGTATACACTAGTCACGATGTTGAGTTCTTTGAGAAGAAAGAATAAGATGCTCCTTCCATATACTCACATGATGAAAAAATCATCCCTACAGTGAAAACAGAGGATGGTAATCGCTTTGATGATGGTAGTGGTGATGGGGAAGATAATGAAATTCAATCTCCCATAGGAACCACAAAACGTATGCCTAAATGGTATAAAATTATGATTAGAGATGTAAAAATTGGATAGTGTCCCCTACACATCTACCCACCAGAATGAGGACTCATAATATGGCTCGAAATCAGGTCAATTTTTCCTTAATGAGTAAAGTTGTTGAAACTATTGAGCCATCCTTAACTTTTCAGAATCCCTACAGTCTAAACCTTGGAAAGATGCTATGGATGCAAAGTATAAGTCACTTATGAAAAATAACACATGGCAAATTACAGATCTTCCACCTGGTAAAAATCTGATTGGATGCAGATGGATCTTTAAAATGAAGTACAAAGCAGAAGGAAAAATTGATAAACATAAGGCTAGACTAGTTGTTAAGGGATATGATAAAAAATAAGGCATTGATTATGAGGAGACTTTTACTTCCACAACTAAGATAAAAAATTTCAGGTTAATATTTTCTCTAGCTGCACAATTTGGTTGGAAAATACACCAAATGGATGTGAAAAGTGCCTTTCTTAATGGTGATTTACAAGAAGAAGTTTACATGACTCAACTAGAAGGTTTTTTCATACCTGTTAAAGAGGAAAAAGCATGTGAACTCATCAAATCACTATATGGTCTAAAGCAGTCTCCCAGGGCATGGTACATAAAAATCAATGAGCATCTCATTCAACATGAAGTTCATACAGGACTCCATATGATCCTAATATCTATCTCAACAAGAAAGGGGGGGGAGATAGTGATTGTTGTATCATATGTCGATGATCTAGTCATCACTGGAGGATCAGTGAGGATGATTGAGTCAACAAATATAGATCTATCATGATCATTCAACATGGCCAATCTCAAGCTTCTGCATTATTGTCTTGGACTTGAATGTTTGGAAAAGAATAAAATCATATCTTTGTGTCATAATTGAAATATGCTAAGAAAACACTCTAGAAGTTCAATATGATGGATTATAAGCCATTTTCCACACCTATGGAGACAATAATTCAACTATCTTGAATAGATCCATCACCACAAGTAAATGCAACTCTCTATTGGTATTTGATCAAGAGTCTCATCTACTTAACTTACACTAGGCCAGATATCAGCTATGTAGTCAGACTATCTTTCATGGTTCATGCAAGAACCAAGGGTTTCTCATTGGAAAGTAGAAAAGTGGATACTGATGGTTCATAAGAGGTACTATGGACTATGGCCTAGAATACAAGAAGAATAATAACCTCTTCTTGATAGGATATTCAGATTCATATCATGCAGGAAACATAGATGATAGAAAATCCATTTCAGGATTTGTATTCTTTTTGGGATCTAGAATGATATCATGAGGGAGCAAGAAGCAGACTTGTGTTTCAAGATCTTCTATAGAATCAGAATATCATGCAACAGGTGGAGCTATCTGTGAAGTGATATGGCTCTGACGTATACTTGAAGGATTGGAAATACCACATAAAGATCTAACTATCCTACATGTTGATAATAAAGGAGTAGTAAAACTTGTTTAGAATCGATAGTTTTTCATGAGCACACCAAACACATTAAGGTGCAGGAACATTTCATTCGCATGAACATGTTTCATAATAAAAACATCTAGCTCCAATATTTCCCAACAGATATGCAACGTCCATATGTATTCACAAAGTCACTTGCTCGAGGTAAATTTGAGGGTTTTTAGAGAATTTCTCTCCTATTCACTTGAGAGCATGCTGAATTAAGGGGGGGAATGTTGGGAATAAAACCTAGCTTAATTCATCATTAGTTGCTATTTGAATAAATGTAATAAGTTAAAGTATTTAATTAAATACTTAAAAATTATGTCAATAGGTATTAGTTATCCTTAGTTGTTAATTAACTAAGTGATAGTGTTCTCATCCCAATATTTGTGAGATCATGTTCTCTCTTGCATATTTTGTTCCCAAATGATTTCCATGATGGGAAATAGGGGAAGTTAGGGGAAATATGTTATTTCAACATATTTTCTCATATTAGGTGTATTTGTTTTTCCATATATAGTGGATGAGATAGAAGTTTTCCAATATCTATAAATATTGCAACTCTCTCATTTGTCTGTAATGCTTGATTTTGATATTAATAAAATATACAAGCACCGTCTTGTTTCTGTGCAAAGATTCTGTGTCAAATATTATTTTCAAGTATTCATTGTCAAGAGCATATGCACATTTTTTCAAATAGTTTGTTGCTCGTTTTCTTTTAAGGAATGAAGAGTACAATAAGATAATTGAGGAGTTGATATAAAATTCGAGAACCCTCATCTCTTATGTTCAATCATTCATAGATCCAAGGATTTTTCCATCTCTCTCAGTTGAATTTGTTACTCCTATCAACAGTTTCAACCCCGAGTTGATCAAAAAAGAACAAAGCTACTAAATGAAAGGAAGAGCCAATGAAATATGGGTTGAAAATATTCTTGAGAAAGGGAATACTTTGTTTCCTGAGATCCCTTCACTATTTGAGTTTTTTCTTTCCATTGTTGTGAAGGTAAAGATGACCAAAGAAGAAATTGAGAAGGAAAATGATCGTTGGGAAAAATTTATTCCGTGGGTGAAAGACATTTTTAATCTTGAACCTTTTGTGTTGGTGGGAAAAAATGTGTTCAATTTAATAACTGAGAACATGTCCCCAATTTGGTGTTCAAAATTGGTTGCCTGATTTGAAATTTTGAACAATTCTCGTGAGGAACTTCATACTTGTCAAGAGATCACTTTCCAAATTTAAGGAAATATAAGAAATGGAGTGAAAAATCTTGGAGCACCTTCAGTGAATGAGAATTCAACTGTGGAATACCTTCTGAATCCATTCAAGGAATTGGTTGCAAAAAATTTAAGGGATCCCTTGTCATTCCATGACGAAATCTTAGAGTCTCTTGTGGAAATCGAGTGTGTAATTTATAATACTAATAAGGGTCATAAAACTTGGTTTAATAAGTACAAGAACATCAACATTACTTCCTAAATTTGGATCAAGGTGCTAAGCTTCATGCATATCCGTTAAGTAGAGAAGGTGGCCCACCTACAGTAGTATGCTTCAACAAGGATTTCAAAAATGAATAAATTTTCCCGAGAACATTCCCACAAAGTTAATTTGTAGGTGGTTCTTCATCGAAGGATCCTACATCCCCATTGGCATGATCTTCACTCCTCTTCTTTTTTCCTATGTCCTTTCTCTCTCATGTTCTAATTCTTCATAGGAAATGAATTTTTTTATTTTTTATGGTATGCAATTAAATGTGGCTTATAGTCTAATATTATATTGAACTTCCACATTGAGAAATTGAACAGATCATTCGGCCATTGGAGCTCACATTTCAATTCTGACGGTCAAGTTGTAGGAGGGCTCAGAAATGGAAATGATTTCAGAGGAAATAAATTGAAGGAAGCTCAAAGTCAAGATCAGTGAAAAATGGGGGCCCCGAAGTTTGAGTTTTTCAGACTTTGGAGGTTTTACAGTTCAGAGTTTCATCGAACAAGCAAGGAAAAAACAACTTAAAGGTCTGAAAAGAAACAAGGTTTCCATGGTCAACTCCCCTTTTAGATAAAACAACACCGTAGATCAGGGCTAGTGGATTCCATACTCCAAAGTCTGAATTTTAGACTTTGGAGGTTCAAAGGTCTCGGTAGGGTCGAGCAGTGAATAGTGCCATGTGGAGGAGAGTCGAAGGTCTGAAACCCGAAGTCTAAAATTTGGAATTTGGAGTTTCAATGGTTTCATGTGTCTGGTTGGATAAGAAAACCCCTGAAATCCCAAAACCTAAACCCCCAAAATCCCGAAACCCGATCCCCCGAAATCCAGAAACCTGAACCCCCAAAATCCCAAAACTCGAACCCCTGAAATCCTGAAACCTGAACTCCTGAAATCCTGAAACCCCAAACCCCAAAATCCTAAGGGTCCAAAATCTGAATTCTGAATTTCAGACTTCGAGGTTTTGGCATTTTAGAACCTTGAACCCCTTAGCTCAAAAAAGTCATAACTTGAAGTCTGAAACCCAAATTCTGAAATTCAGACTTTGGGGTTTCATAGTTTCGGAGGTTTCGCGAACTCAAGCGAATGAATAGTAATGTAACATTCCCATTTTAAGAATTTAGAAACAAGGGAAATTTTATTATTATTATTATTATTTACATAATGTTCCTTGTTCTAAATTAACATGTTTTAGAACATGCATTCCAAAGCCAATCAATCTCATAAAATAAAACCATATGCAACTATAAATGACTAAGTGAAACACCGATCTCAAATTTCTTGACTCAATATCATTCTAATCTCTCATGTTAACCTTAAAATGTGTATACTGTTGGTGCTCAAAATAGTCTCGCCCCATTTTTCCATTGAAAATATATCCATTTACGGTCTCTATCACATTTTATTTTCCTGTGTTGTATCTGAGAATTCTCTTCCTTCCTTTTGTTGACATAATCAATCCATTCCTAGGCTGAAGATCACTTATGGATCCATAGCTCCTCGCTTCTCTGTTCCTCTAAAGGGGTTTGTAATTTGGGTCTCCCATTCTCTGTTCATCTAAAAACTTAGGATTTTGTGTTCTTTCCATTTTCCATAGTCGGGATTTTCTGCTCTTGTCATTTTTGCCCTAAATACTTGAAGAAAATTGAATGGATGTAGTACAGAGGAATTTATTTGAGCCTTGTAACATTTCTAAATTCTCTGCCCTTGGAGAAAATTTTATCTCCGGGCTCAAATGGTCATTTTTCTACATTTTACGGTTTTACGGGCGTTTCTCCCGGTCAAATTTACATCTTGGCATCAACAGGAAACATGGCCTCTTTTGGTTGGACGTGGCTCGGCAGGGTACTTCAAAAAATTTATGAATCACCTCAACTTAAAAACCTATCTATGTGGAAGAACGACACTCATTTGAAGATTTTATTTTTGGTTTGGCCTTGGAGTAGCGCCGGGAGGACACATGGAGGCTTCCGCCTGGTCTTCCCATACTTAGTATTTTTTCAAAAGGTTTTGAGAGGCCTAGGACACGTGAAGGGACCATGCATGTTTGAGGACCGTCCCTTGAGTTTCATTTTAAAGAAATTCCAAGAGGAAACTTAGAGGCCTCCACTCACTTTGCATTTTACTTGGACTTTTCAATGGCCAAAGGAGATTGCCTCGGACCTTAACACATGGCGATTTTCGCTTAGCTTTAAGCCTTCAAACAAATTTTTCTGGGCCAGGACACGTGGTGAGTCCACACTCATTCAAGGTCTCAACTTTTGGGGACCATCTCAAGATGTGCCATTGTGACGTGTGGCAGTTTGAAAAGTCAAAAGGCAGGGAAGCAGACCATTGGGGGAAAATTGGATTTTTTGCCTCTTAAGGATTAAAATATAAAAATGGACTGTAATCCTGATAAAGGATCAGTCAAATTTTGTTTCAAGTCAATGGCAGAGGTGTAGACTCTCGAGGGAAATTTAGAAAATTTTCCTTTTGGGAGAAAGGAATTAAAAGTGTAAAAGGAAGTGTGGTTCCATTGGGATCCACATCAGAAACTAGAAGCGGAAGGGTGGAGCTGCGGGGAAAACTTGGAAAAATTTCCCTTTTCTAAAAAAGAGGTGAAATAGTAGAATTTATCCACGGTTCCTTTGGGACACGTGTCTGGTGCATTTTTTGAAGGTGAAGGGGTGGAGAAAAATGGGAATTTTTTCCATTTTTTCAAAAGGTTGTAAAAAGTCAAAAGGATACCCCCGGGCCCATTTTAAAGTTGAATCTTCCACGTGGACAACCCAAATTCAAAGTAGAGATCAATGCCAGCTATGTGTCTGAATCTGATTTTCCCCCCATTTTTACTGAAAAGCTCTTGGAAGTGCGAGTCTTCATGATTTCCTCGTATTTCCTACATGCCAAACAAAGAGGAGAGTTAATTTTGATATCTAAGTTTTGTGGGGGAGATCTGGAGACATCTTTTGCCATTAAAATGATTTGACTATTGGGCTTGATTTGATCTTACATTTTTCCTTCCCGGGCACACAAAGAACTAGATTTGATAGATTGTGGGCAGAAGTGGTTGGCGAATAGAAAGAAGAGTGATTTACCAGAGGAAGGAGTTAAATGTGGGAGATATTCGAAGAGATTTGCCCCCTGAGCATCTGACAACTTTTTGTAGATCTGATCCTGGGAATTGCGATTGAGATCATGACGAGCACTGGTGCACTCAATGTGTGGATTTTTTGGGGGGGGAAATTTGTTGTAAAATGTTATAAATGGCACAAATTTATTGTGCAAATGATTGGAGTGTTAGAGGTCAGGACTGATTTTCTAATAGAAAAAAGCTTGATAGAGCTCGTCTTTTTGAGAAGCCTTCTGAGAAGCCTGTATATATATTTGGTATTAAATTTGATCATGTCAAGGTGGTTGTGAGTGTTCAACCATTGACAAGCTCTAAGATTGTTCTAGAAACTTTCCCCTACTGATAAATTTAATCGAACTTGAGTTATTTTGTGTTGATCTTGAGCAAAATATGTCTGTTTCATTTCAGAATGTCTACAAATAGTTTTTCTTATTCCTATAGAAATCTTGTATCAAAATATTTCTAAATCACACACATCTCAATATTTTTGATAGTTTAGTGGCATCTGCAATTTCATTTCTTAGAAGAGCTTTCATCTGGGAGTGAAATAAATGATTTAAAATCACTTTTCTTTCATTTGTTGACAGATATTGTCTATAACCCTCTAGGTGTACCTCAGGCATGATTGGGCTTAGATCTTGATGCTTTGTTGGGTTTTCTAACTCGATCCTTCATGCTCTAATCTCATAGATTGTGTGAAAAAGTGAAAATCTAGGCCTCCATTGATGCACACCTTCTAGTTGGAGGAACATTTAGCTATTCTGTAGCATTTTGTTTGTTTCGCCTTCCATTTTGTAAAATTTCTCAAAGATCTGGAAAATCACGTCCATCCTCCCTCACCACCCACCAAAAATCTACTTAAAAACAACCAATCTTACCCGTACTACCCCTTTTTTCCCTGTGTGTATAAAAATGCATAATTTCCATTACCAAAACATGCAGAAACAATCAGGATTCCAAATGTCTTTAGTAGCCTGAACCTTGCCTAGGAAATATCTCCATTATCCAGAGTGATAACTCGTGAGAGGTGGGTATTGTTGTATTGATCACATTTTCTCCAAGGTATCATTCATAACCTCACAGAGAATGATATCTCCATCTCCTTCATAAACAACAGGCTACAGAAGGGTCCTCTCACCCTGGTTGAAAGGAAAAACCATAAAGTAGTGAGGATAGATCAAATCCTCTTGAGGGTGGTATCCATTTCTCCACATATGAGTGACAAAAGGACAGTTAGATCCCATCCCCAACTACAAAATGACTAATTTTTATCTATGTCTCTAAGCTTCCTATCAAACCTGTGATGCTGCTCAGAATTTTAGGGAGAATCAATTTGGATACCAACATATACTACATATACTTGGTTCTGTTACCCTTTTAGAGGTATCAAGTGTTCTGTTTAAGAGGCATATCTAAATATCTAGTACCGATATTCATCTGAAATCCTGCTTCTTAAACTAGGTGTCATAGGACAACGCAACCAACAGCTTGCAATACTTTGGCCAAATATTTTAAACGTAATGTTCTTGTTTATATTCTTAGATGGTATACTCATCAAACGGAATATGTCCTTCACCCTACTTGATCTGTTATCTATAATGGTCTTCACTGACTTCTGTCAGTCCACTTGTTCAAGGTTTAACCCTAGCCAAGGTTAGCAACATGGCCTAGTGCGGAGGACTACTTATGGTGGCTGAGGGAACTTAGACATACTCAATTGACTTATGTTTATTGGGCATGTCTATTTATCCTAAGATAACATGAGTTGACCCTAACACTAGGTCATGCCCCTATCTATGCCTAGGGCAGAACCGTGATCAAGTTGGAATTTAGGTTAGTCTAGTTGAATAAAATTTGAAGGGTGTTGAAACATGTCAATTGCAACATAGTATCCTCGTGAAGACCCTAGTCATCATGAAGGTACTACACTGCAGTTGGCGTGTGTCAACATCCACCTGAGTTTTCCCCATCTAGATGAACATACCTTAGATAGAAAGTTATATCTTATTAGTTTTCTCGTTACAAATTAATTACAACAACCCTACTGAACAACTAGGTTCCTTAATTGTTAAGATTCAGATATAAAACTGCATTAGATGAAGTTATGCAGATAAATCTATTTTCTATCCAACTCACATGCTATGATTTGAACTATTAACAACCTGATTCAAATTTTACATTAAAGGTCCAGTCATACCTGGAAGTGTCATTTAATTTACTCACTTAATACAACCTTAGCTTATATAATTTCTTAGCATGTCCTTTTTCGATATTAGACTCCATGGAAATGAAGTCTAATTCCCTTTTTAATTGTCTTTTCTTGCATTCCTTTTTTAAATTAAGGAATTCTGCATGAGAAAGAACACCTTATCTAATTATAGATAACAATCAGGATTTATATCAAAAAGGTCTTAAATTAGGACTATGATTCATTTCAAGGGTATTGTCTTTCCTTTCCCTTATTAAGGGTTAAAGTCTATTATAAAACCATTGTACATTATAACTATTATCAAGGTTTAATCCTCATAAAAAACATTTGATTTAAATATAGTCATAGAGATATATTTGAGTATCAATGCAAGAAAGTCAACTTTATAAGTTGCATCCTCACTTAGAGAGGATAATACAACATTATTTCACATATCTATGTTTATTCTCTTCCAAACCATAAGGTATGTTACTGTCTATAAAATAAACTATTAATTAACATTTTCATTCAATTCATACTAAAAATAATTATCTCAAGTGCAAACAAATATCACGCATCTTTTATTCAGCAAGGAGGTTTCATACATTTACAATGTCCAAAAACTTCAAACATTTTTAATATAAAACAACAACATTAAATCCATTTCAGATACAACTTTCTTTTCTGTCAAGTACATTTCAATAATGAACCATTTTTCATCATAAAAAGATCCATTTTCTTTTATAAACAAATGTAACTTCCTCAAGATCTTTTTCCTTTCATCACTTATGAATTCCATCTACAAAATTTCTAGCACGGGTCAGTTCATTGAATTGATCATGATAAGCACTAAATCATTAAAATGATGTACTTTTAACCAACTATTTCATAAAAAGAACTCTTTCTGTTATGAAATAGTCCTGAAGAAATTCAGAAAAGACATAGCCAAAAGGAGTTACAATGATCTTAAAAAAAAAAGAGAAACGAGAGATGTACAACAAATTAAAAGTAAGGTTAGGTCATAATAAATAACAACTTCAACCTACCATACTATTGACTTTTTTATAAAAAGAATTTAAACATGAATTAAGATAAGTAACATTTCATCAGAATTTCACTACTACTTTTTTACATATCTTTTCATGATAAACTCATTCAGTTAATTCCTTTAATAGAAGAAAGTAACTATCCTAACTATCTTTTAGGCATAGTTCAGTAGTAGATCATTTACAACATTACTTACATCTCAATATTTCATTAACTTAAATTCATCCTAAAATCTAAGATGTCAACAATTGAACTTAAATATAAAAAATAAATAAGTTGGGATAACCCAAATCATCGTAACATTTAAGTGTCCCAGGTACTAGAGTATCCTAATACTCAAACTCAGAACTAGGAACCTATTCAAGTTAAAAACCAAACAAGATAAATCGGACCATTTAAAGATGATAAGGTTACTTCCAGCAAGAGAAGGAGTTACACTCCAATCTCAAGAGATATGCAACATTTCATATCATTACCCTAAGTGGTTATAATGGTTAAGTTTATACTCTAACCAGAAAAACTAATTAAACCATCCATATAATTTCAGCCAAACATAATATTACATCCAATGAATTTCAACTTCAGCTTATACCACCTTAACAACATTCTGCAAACAATCTTACTAGACATTCAAGAGGTTGCATAATGAAATAGACCAGAGGATAAGGACAACACCTTTACCAAGTGTAAAGCTAAAAGAATAATAAAGGAAGGAGAGGGAGAAATATCACTACCCACTTAACTCTTGTATGATTAAAGGAGAACCTAAAGAAACCAATAACCTATATTGACAAGGTTATTATCTAATGTCTCAAACCAAATTCTGAAACAGAGATCTAATATGGGTTCGTATTGAATGATACAAAACTAGGAGTAAGGAAAGAATGAAGAAATAGCCACAACATTCCATTACCTTTCATAATTCTAGGAGACAATAAATATCAGCCTATATTTCCACAAGATAACAAATAAAACATTACTCCAAAAGATACAAATATGTAAGGAAATAATTTTTAACAGTATGGATAAGTCTGAACAATCTTCCTAACTTAGATCCGCATAGGAAAAGAAATAATCAAAATGATTTAGCCTAACCGAAGTCATCGTTCCATTCCCACGAATAAGACTTTTCCTAATGCATCTTGAAAAGAACTAGAAGCTGATTTTAATGGCCCAAGGTATAAGAAACAGGATAACACAATACATTTTAACAATAATGTCGATAGAACTATCAAGAAGTGCAAAGTGACCACCGTAACCAAAATACAGTAATCCAATACCCGATAGGGAGTTTTTCCCTTCTTATCACCTAGATGCCATAATTTTATAGATTATCTAAATAACCCAATAAGAGTAGAAAACTGAATAACATTTCCATTACGAGATTCCAAAAACTAGGCCTTCGAGAAAACAACTGAACAATTCCAAAGAAATAGTAGGAGTATACATTAGCGAGGATTTAAAATAACAATTTCCTTATTTAATTTGTTAAATACAATCTCTACATCCAATTTGTAAATACCAATTTCATTCAATCACTTCCTTCGACAAAAAAAACACATACAATCAAAAACCAACATTCACATTATAGACACATTGGTCACAATTTACGCATTGAATATGATTGGTTTTCATTTACAAGAAAACCAACTACACATCCATATTACTAAAATGTGATATGAATGTGAAAAAAGGGACATTCATGACTTGAAATGTTGTGAACATTTACATTTCCATAACCATTTTCCATAGTCCATCCATTACTGTTTCCAATTAAATTTATCAACAGCACTTGGTTATGAAGTTTACATTGTTATCCTCTCTGACATAGTTTTCAACTCATTTTCAGTTGTTAGTATGTTAAGTAGCAGTTGCAAATTACATTGGAAGAGATGTCCATGCATAATATTCAATGTGTAATTCAATTTCATACAACCATCAAGAGATGTTCTCTCCGTCATCTCCAACTATTATATTTATTGTAATCCCTTCTCTAATATTCTTTTTTGCGAAGCATCTTTCCATCTCATTTAGTGGAAATCTTATCAACTTGTCTATTCCAAAGAGCAGAGTTATTCTTTTGAAACACTTAAATAAAAAGAAAAAATCTTAATGGTATAGAGCCTTCATGCCTGATAGTGTTTTTGCCTTCACTGATTCGCAATTTAGCATTCTAGACATATATTTTTTTAAATAAATTATAAATAAAATATAGTCCCTTCTATATCACTATAGGTTTGACATGGTGCACCTTATTATCCTCATTCCTACAATGGCAATCATGGCTATAATGTAGTGTGTTGTTCACTTTTATCACTGAAAGTAAACTTGACATCCATTTAACTGTCACATGAAAAATCATTCATAAATTTAACTTCCATTGGATTGTTTTTTTCTTGGAGAATTCAATAAAAATACTAATATCTAGCATAGCTAGATAGGTGCCTCGAGATTTATATCTCTCGACATATTTTAGATAGAAGTATTTAAGATATATATACTAATTATAGTGCAAGTGTATGTCTACATATTTCTTTACATAACATTACAAATAATCTCCATGAGAACATTATATTTTTTTGAAATGATGGAGTGTATTTGCAACTTATCACATAATTTTTTAACTACCTTTTCCAAATTTAATGTTGCAGATAGAGATAAGGCATAATAAACTTTTCTTCCTTGAATTCAGTTCCTCCAACTTGCCTCTTTCTCCCATGTCATTTCAGATAAATTTAGGTTAGTCACAATGTGGTAGTTAGGAATAGATTATTTTCCTCTTTGGAAATCCACATCGCTCAATACATGTTTCAAAATTTTAAAAATATCACGTCCTTCATTCTTTTTCAAGAAAATTTTAAAAATATATGTGTTCCATAGGCACCAAACAAACAAATCCATAGAACCACCATAGGTGTGATTGGCATGTTGACGATAAAGCATATATTTTCCTCAAGATATAAAACATGGCCAAGAATGTCAACCATGTAGATGTAGTGATCAATTCTAGGTGTAATGTTATAAGAGACACACATGTTGTTGAAGTATTTATAACCCTCATCCACCAAATCTGCGTGGATGCATGCTAATAAAAAAATCTCTTTGAGACATTTTTTCAATAGTTCACTTGCCTTTTGCATGTTTCCACATATTTTATACATATCTACCATGACACTTGAAACTAAAAATATTACAAAATTCAAATCTCCATAATTCTTTGGTGGATTTCATTACCTTGTTTCAAAATCCTATTTTGGCAGGTTGGGGGGTATGCTAAAAAAAGTGATCATATTGAAAAATTGTTGGTTGTATTTAGAGAAATAGTATCAATGTTACACGAGGATGCTCATGTATTCACTTAGCTTCAATTATGATATTCCATGAGAAGAGGTTTCAAATTAAAAACAAAAAAAATTAAGCATTAGAACAACTAATCCAAGGATTCTGTCAAATAGTTCACATGCTTTATTTATGTTGCCACATTTTACATACATTTGTACAAGGTCACTTGTAACTACAACAAATAAAAATCAGCTCCCCATTATACTATGATGAATTTCCATGCCATGTTCTAAATCTCCCATTATCACACAGGCTAGAAGGATTGTGGAAAACCATGTGGGATTTGGTTTTACACTGCCAATTGCATTTTTTGGAAAACTTGCAAGGCCTTTTCAACAAACCCATTTTGTGCATATCCCATAATCATTGCATCTATGAGTTGCAATTCTACAACATTTGATAGTATCCCCTTCTCCATAGTTTTTTTTTCCTTTTTTGGACATAGGTTGAGTAAATAGATTCTTACGCAATTTACACTTGGTGTTTCAAATTTCCTTTTTTGGCATAGGTTGGGTGTATGGTAGCAAAGGTGAGTTGATCACGCAATACACTTGGTGGTTGTATTTGGTGAAACACTTTTAATGATTCTTGAGGATTTTGATGTCTTATATAAGTTACAATTATTATATTTCACATGGTAACATCTTGTTCAATCACTTGGTGAGTATGTACTAAACATTTGTATTTGTTTATATCCATTTATCCTATTAAAATTTCTAGGAATAATAAAACTTGTTCATTTAAACTATTTAAAACACTTCTAAAATTTTCACTTTGAATTAAAAAATTGATCACTAAAAGATATATCATTTCATGTAAAAATATCTGTGTTGAAATTATTTAGTAGTATTTGTACGTTATTTTCTGTATTTGTACGTTAGCATGAATTATGTTGTGTATCTAAACACAACTTATGTATATTATGTGTGGGTATGTGTGTGTAGTTAATATTATTTTTTATTTTTGGGTAACTTAGAGTTTAACCCCCAGGGTTTCTAGAGATTGAAGCTACAAAACCAAGAGAAACCCCTAGTTGGGTGATGTCATTAGTTAATCATGGGTAAATTAGGGTTTCTAGAGATTGAATACAAATGAAGAGAAACCCCTAAAGATTGTGCCTTTTTCCATATATAGTTTTTAATGAAAATTATAGCCACCATTGTGTGATAGCTATTTGTTATAGTCATATTTGTAGGTGCAATCCACCCTTGGGAAACAAGTGTTCCCGTCATTTTTTGGTTATCAAGGTTTTTCTATATATATTTGTAGCTCTATTTTTATTGTTATTTTGGAGCATAGAGAATTCTTTAGGGGTTGGCTAGGGTTTCTAAAAATTAGATAGAAAAGGGAAAAACCCTAAAAAATATATTATTAATCTTAAATCTATTTGATATCAAAATTAATTGTAAGAGGCAATTGTCATTTTGTGATTGTTCTTTTGTTAAAGTAAAATTTGTAGGTGCAATTCACCTTTTATAAAGAAGGCACTCCCATATTTTCATCTATTATTATTTATAACCTATATTTTACATTTATAAATTGTCTAGTAATGTGTATAATATATTATATACTAAATTAAAACTTCACATATATTAGTGCTATCAATTTCTTATATTTTTATCTTACATATGTACTACCCAACATTTCTTTAAATCTTGTATACAGTATTGAAAAAAAGTTATACAAACACAAAATATGTCACAATATTCATTTTTTAATATTTTGTGGCTTAATCCCTTTTAGGTAATGACAATAATAATTGTTATATATGATTCTTGTAGGAAACACTCACACAAATGACAGCTTTTTTGGACAACACACAAGCAAAATGGTCCTTGAAGAAACCAAATATATCAAGTGTTGCATGGGAGGTAGTGAGGAGGATGTTCTTCTATTTTGTGGAACCGGTGCAACTACTGCCATCAAACGACTCCAAGAAATTTTAGGACTTGCAGTTCCATCCATTATGAGATCACGACTTCTACAAGTATTGACACCTAATGAAAATTGGGTTGTGCTTGTGGGACCTTACGAACACCATTCCAATTTTCTCTCATGGCGTCAAAGCCTTGCACAGGAACTTCTCTCTCTCTCTCTCTCTCTCTCTCTATCTCTCTCTCTCTCTACACACACACACAACAAAATATTAATTAGATATTGTTGCCAAATTTTCTTATTTATAACTTTCCTTTACACAATTTTAGTGAAATATAATTTCATTTTTTACTTAAAATATTTACAAGTTGACGTGTGTTTAAGCACATTATATGATTAGTTTATAGAATTTTTATTTAGATAGTTATACATTTTTAAATTTTTAAATTATATTAAATAAGTAATTGAAATTCATGAAAGGTTAAAACATCAATTAATTAGGGTTTATCCTAATTAAATCCATATTATATCCTCCAAGATATGAGTTTTTTTATGATGCCCAAATTAACCTAGGAAATATATTATATCTTGGAAGCTTGAGTAAACAACACTTGTTGTGTTTATTATATATTTATAAGATATATTAATTTACTTGCCTCTATTGTCTATTCTTTATTATTTGAATATTTAACTCAATGTAAATTGTAAAGGAATTATCTAAAAGGGATAATTTCTTTGGAACATAGATTGTATTTTCTGATATCTATTTATGTATGAAAATATTTATTAAAAATTTAATTCAAAACCTTATATTATTATTTAAGAAATAAAATATGTATTACTAACAAATCATTGCATGTGTAGGTGGTGGAAATACAAGCAACCAAAGATGGTTTGATTAACATGACAATGTTGAAGTGTGCAATGGAGGATCCTATGTATAAGCAACGCCCAAAACTTGGTTCATTTTCTACTTGTAGTAATGTTACAGGAATTAAAACCGATACTCAAACTTTAGCAAGACTCTTACATGAGCATGGAGCATTTGCATGTTTTGATTTTGCTACTAGGTATAAATAAATTCTAGAATAAATGTGTTAGGAAATAAGGGATAAAATATGCAGAATAATCCCTCATAGAATCACAACAATAGAAACTAATATGCAAAAATTATTAAAGATCTCAAATAAAATAACACAACACAAAGAGACAATATTTAACGTGGTTCACCCAATTTGGGCTACGTTCACCAAGAATCACTTGCTCAAATTTTATTACAAGCCACCTCTCTCTTAATACAATACCCAAATCCGTTTGGAGCTATGCTCAACAAACTCTATAGAATTCATAGCCGAATTCAAAACACATCTGCAATGTTCTTCATGTGTCTATCATATGCATAAAACCATATAAATAGACAACTACTTAAGCAGTTTTACAAAATAGTGGGTATCAAAACCATGGGAAAAACCCGTCCCATAAACATATGGGTCAAAAATCTCACCCATATGAGAAGAGCACGTTTCCCGATATGTCGGGTGCATTTTTTTTAGGCCAAAAAAATTTACGCCTAATTTTTTTTTTTTCAGGGTCTATGCCCCCGGACCCCCGCTCAAGGCCCAGCCTGGCCCCGAACCCCGGCAAGGATACATGAAAAGTGTACATTCTCTCTTATTTTATAATCTTCAACACTTTCACACATGAAAACAGGCTCCATAACCTAACAATCTCCCACTTGGAGACTAGTTTTCCTCTAAGCAAGCTTCTCAACCCTTCACTAGTTTCTCTGAAGACCAACCAAATCTGAACACAAATTCAATTTTTCCCTTGTGACCACCTTGGTCATCATGTCTATAGGATTCTGACTGGTATGAATCTTCTCCAAATTCAACTACTCTTCCTCCAAAGCTGTCCTGATGAAATGGTACATTAACTGTATATGCTTTGTCCTAGAGTGGAAAGTAGAGTTCTTAGCTAGGTGTATAGCACTCTGACTATCACTATGAAACTTTCCTTCCTCTTGCTTATGCCCCAACTCCTAAAGTAATTTTTGTAACCAAATCATTTCCTTGCTTTCCTCTGTGGCAGTAGCATACTCAGCTTCTATGGTTGACAAAACCACCAACTTCTATAGTCATGAAATCCAACTTATTGTTGTTCCACCTACAGTGTAAACATAACCTGTTGTGCTCCTCCTGTTGTCTACATCTCTAGCCATATCTGAATCTACATAACCACACAAAATGGTGTTTGATCCACTGTAGCAAAAAATATCCCCATGGTCCCTCACAAATACCGAAGGATCCACTTTAATGTCTGTCAGTGATCTCTACCTGGATCACTCATAAATCTACTCACCGCTCCCACTACATGGGAAATATCAGGCCTAGTGCACACCATGCCATGACATACATCAAACTTCTAACCGCTAATGAGTAAGGTACCTTATACATTTGGTTTCTCTCCTGCTCTGTCTTAGGACACTGCTCCTTTGATAAATTGAAATGGCCTGCCAAAGGAGTCCTAACCGATTTAGCATCCTGCATATTAAACCTCTCCAAGACTTTCTTAATGTACTCTTCCTGAGATAAAGTCAGCTTCCATTCCTTCCTATCCCGAGATATCTTCATACCAAGGATTTGTTTGGCTGCCCCCAAATCCTTCATAGCAAAGGATTCACTTAGCTGCTTCTTGAGTACTTTTATTTCTTGCATGTTTTAACCTGCAACCAACATGTCATCCACATACAGACAAAGGATAATATAACTGCTATCCTCAAATTTCTTTGTATACATGTAATGGTTAGAATGACATATAATATAACCTTGCTCCATCATGAAGCTATCAAATTTCTTATACCATTGACGTGGAGCTTATTTCAAGCCATATAATCTTCTTCAGTTTGCACACCATCTCCTCTTTACCTTTGACCTCATAGCCCTCTGGTTATTGCATATATAGTTCCTCCTCCAAATCACCATGGAGAAATGCAGTCTTTACATCAAGTTGTTCTAAGTGCAAGTCTTCTGCTGCAACTATTCCTAGAACAGTTCTAATAGAAGTCATTTTTACTACAGGAGAAAAAATCTCATCAAAATCTATACCTTTTTTCTATGCAAACCCCTTGACCACCACCCGAGCCTTGTATCTTTTCTTTCCTCCTTCTTCCTCTTTGACTCTGAACACACACTTGTTCTGTAATGCTCTTTTTCCTTCAGGTATTTTTACCAAATCCCATGCCTGGTTCTCCATGAGAGCCTGATGCTCCTCATCCATGGCTTGCTCCCACTTCTTCCTAGCATCTACCTACATTGCTTCATCAAATCTCTCTGGCTCTCCACTATCAGTGAGTAATAAATAATAAAGAGAAGGAGAAAAATGTTCATGTTCTCTTCTTACCCTAGACGACCTCCTCAATATAGGATTTTGGGGTTCCTGTTGAAGGGGTTCCTGAACTGATTCATGTGTCACTTTCCCATCCGGAAGATCCTCTACTGTTGCATATTCTTTCTTGGATTCTTCCCTGTTTTCCTGTAACTGTTGCTTATACATGACTTTCTCATTAAATACCACATCCCTAGATCGAATGATTTTCTTGTCCTTAATACTCCAACATTTATATCCAGAGTCATCACCACCATAACCAATGAAAGTGCATTTTTCTGATTTAGCCTCTAGCTTGGTCCTATCATCCTTGTCTATATAAACAAACACCTCACATCCAAAGACTCTAAGAAATGAATGATCAACTTTCTTACCATACCAAGCCTCCTCAGGTATGCCTCCATCCAAGGCACTTGAGGGTCCTCTGTTTATCAAGTACATAGTTTTGCTCACTGCTTCTGCCCAAAAAGAAAGAGGCAATCCTGCATGTAACCTCATTCTCTTAGCATGTTCCATTATTGTTCTGTTCATCCTTTCTGATACCCCATTCTGCTATGCGAAGTTCCTGGAATCATGTCTTTTACATGCAGATTCCATTCTTAGAACAATAATCATCAAATTCATTACTATAATACTCCCCTCCATTATCTGACCTGAGACATTTTAGCTTAAGAACCGTTTCATTCTCTACCAAGGATTTCTATTTAACAGAAGTGTCAAATACATTAGATTTGTTTCTAATACAATAAACGCAAACTTTCATTGTTGCATCATTAATAAAAGTAGCATAATAACTTGAATCCCCAAGAGATGATACCTGAGCTAGCGCTCACACATCATAATGCACCACCTCTAACTTACTCTCTTTCTTTGTAGGTCCAACCTTTAGAAACCTTACTCGCTTCTATTTCTCATATATGCAGTCCTCACAGAACTCCCAACATGTTTCTATATATCTGATCAAATCCTTCTTTATGATCTCCATGCCCTTATGGCTCATATGACCAAGCCTATAGTGCCACAATGTTGTATCTACTTCTGAAGCCACAAGATTACAAACATTAGTGCTATAAGTGGTTAAATACAAGGTTCCAACCTTCTTACCTATTTCCACCACAAGATAACTCTTAGTAACCTTCCAAGAGTCCACTATAAATATCACAGTATAACCATCACTCCCAACCTGCCCTGCCGATATCAAATTTCATCTTCATGTAGGCACATGTCTGAAATCCTTTAATAGCCAAGTATTCCCATTCTGCATCTTAACTTGAACAAAAAAATTTCCAACTATGCTGCAAGGCTCATCATCACCAAGAAAAACATGCCCAAAATCTCCTTGAATATAATCAAAAAATAATTTCTATGTGGAGCAGCATGGAAAGAAGCCCCTAAATCTAAAACCCAAGATTTAGTAATATTGTGCAAAGAAAGAATCAAAGCATCCTGGCTTACATTACTCATTGCCACATTCATCTATTCGTTTTCTTCCTATTGTTTCTTCCTGTCTCGAAGTTCCCAACAATCCTTCTTTGCATGCCCAGACTTTCCATAGTGCCAACATACTATCCTTCTTTTGGATTTTGACTGTGCCTGATCCTTTGATTTTTCATGGCTTCCTCTATTCTTCTGTCTCCCTCTAATTTACACTGTCAAATCATTCCCTGAAGTAGAATATTCCCCAAAACTTTTTCTTCACATTTCCTCGCTTAGAATCACCCCTATAACATCCTCAAACTTCAACTTTGAATTAGCTAGAACCGAGTTGCTTACTGCCATTACCAGGCTATTCCAACTCTCAGGTAAAGAACACAGAACTAATAAAGCCCTAACTTATTCATCAAAATCTATTGTAACCAAAGCTAGCATATTTACAACTGTATTCAAATCATTTAAATGATTTGCTACTGAACTGTTCTTAGAAATCTTCATATTAAACAAATTTTTCATTAAAAAAATCTTATTAAAGGCAGAGGGTTTTTCATACAACTTCCCTAATGCATCCATCAGTTCTTTGGTAGTCTTTTCCTTTAAAACATTAAATAATACCAAAGATGCAAGACACATCTGGATTTTCCCAAGTACCTTCCTATCAAAAAAATGCCATTCAACATCTTTCATGCTCGAGGGTTTTTTCACCTTCTCAGACAACAGAATATAAAGATCCTTCAGATAAAGGTAATCTTCCATCTACATCTTCCAAAAACTGAAATTCTACCCGTTGAATTTATCAACCCTTGATCTGCCATCATCTACCATATCTCCCACTCAAGATAAAAATTTCCCTGCGATTCAACACTTTAACAAACCAAACCAGGATCTGATACCAATTGTTAAGAAATAAGGGATAAAATATGCGGAATAATCCCTCACAGGATCGCAACAGTAGAAACTAATATGCAAAAAATATTATAGATCTCAAATAAAAGTGCAAAATAAAATAACACAACACAAAGAGATAGTATTTAATGTGGTTCACCCAATATGGGCTACGTCCACCAAGAATGACTTGTTCATATTTTATTACAAGCCACCGCTCTCTCAATACTATGCCCAAATCTGTTTGGAGCTATGCTCAACAAACTCTATAGAATTCACATCTGAATTTAAAACACATTTGCAATGTTACATTATCTCTACCATATGTGCAAAACCCTATAAGTAGACAACTACTTAATCATTTTTACAAAACCATGGGCCAAAACCACCCCATTAACATATGGGTCAAAAATCCCGCCCATATGAGAAAAACACGTTTCCTGGTATATCGGGCACGTTTTAAGGCCAAATTTTTTTTCTCGAGGGCTGCATCCCTGAACCCCGGTGAGATAACTGTGGAAAGTGTAAAATACTCTTAGTGTACATTCTTCAACACTTTCACACATGAAAACAAGCTCCACAACCTGACAGGTAGGTTTGGGTCTACTTTCTTAAAATAAAATATGATATTTAAAATATATGTAAGCAATTTAGAGATTTGTTTGAAAAGCACACTGGAAGGTTTATCAAATATTTAAGAACATATAATGGAGGTGAATTCACATCCTTGGAGTTTTAAAACTATTTCAAGAAAGTTAGGATTGAAAGGAATAAAACAACCATTCATAAACCACAACAAAATGGGGTTGTTAAATGCATGAATACGATTCTTCTAGAGAGATTAAGGAGCATGCTCAACAATGTAAATTTATATCACCATTTATGGGAAGAAGCATTTTGTACATCTTGCTATCTAATAAATCGTTCACCATTAATTACAACAAACTATAGTATTCTTGAAGAGGTATGGAAAGGTTATCTATGTGATTATTCAAACTTGAAAATTTTTTGTTGTAATTTTTATGCTCTTAATAATAAAAATCAATGTTTAAAGTTAGACCCAAGATCCAACAAACACATCTTTATAGCTTTGGTGAAGTATATGGTGTTAAGGGATAAAATATTTTTGATCCTACTATGCACAAAATCATCATTAGCATAGATTTAGAGTTTGATGAATATCCTCTCCTATAATCATACATACTTAAATCAAAGAACAATAACCTAAACAAGAACATGTGAAGGTTGAAATTTAGTCATCTTCAGATACTAGAAAGGAAGAAAAATGACCATTTGCACATGTTGAAGACATTGAAGATTCAAAACTTGAGAAAGCACCTAAGAAGTTGGTATGGAGGTCACAACCAAATGAGGAAACACCACCACAACTAGTTTGGAGATCTACATGAGTTAAAAATCCTCTTCGTAAGTACCGTCCCAATATTTCAAGTGCTTTGATTGCTAATCATTCAGAACCTAGTTATTATTAGGAAGAATTGAAATATTTGGATAGTGTCAAATAACAAAAAACAATGTAGAAGGATATGTATTCCTTATAAAATAATATGTCATGGGACGTAGTACAACTTCCAAAAGGTAGAATTTATACAGGCTGCAAATGGGTTTACAAATGGAAGATAGGTGTTGATGAAAAATTTGAAAGGTTCACGGCTAGACTGGTAGCAAAAGGATTTACACACAAAGAAGGTATTAATTTTATTTAAAAAATTCATCAGTTGTTAATTTTTGCCAATTCAAGTGGTCTTAGCACTATTTTATTTACTATATTTGGAGTTAGAGCAATTAGATGTAAAAAAAAAAATATTAAATGGGTATTTAGAAGAGGATGTGTGTGTGTGTGTGTGTGTGTGTGTGTGTGTGTGTGTGTGTGTGTGTGTGTGTGTGTGTGTGTGTGTGTGTGTGTGTGTGTGTGTGTGTGTGTGTGTGTGTGTGTGTGTGTGTGTGTGTGTGTGTGTGTGTGTGTGTGTGTGTGTGTGTGTGTGTGTGTGTGTTTGTGTAATAAAAAAAATTATTTGTAAAAAATAACAAAAAAGGATTTTTTTGCAAGCCTAGTAAATCATTGTAGGGCCCGAAATAGTCTTGATGCTTTCATGACGAGTCATGATTTCTGAGTGAGTATGACTATTGTGTTTATTTCAAGTTTTTTTACAATGGATTATTCATTATATTGCTATTTTATGTTGATGATATGATTTTGCAAGAAAAAACAGGGTAGAAATAAAAAATTTAATGCCTCATTTGGCTAGGACATTTGATATGAAAGATCTTAGAGCTTCAAAACAAAACATAGGTATGGAGATACATAGAGACAAGATAAATGGTAATATTTGGTTATTATGACATAGGTAATTAGAAAATATACTAACCAAATTTGGTATGGAAGATGTGAAACCAGTTAGAATCCCTTTTCCTTCCCACTTAAAAATTTCTTCAAGTTTGTGTCCTAGAGAAGAATAAAAAAAGGAGCATATTTCTCATATATGATATGTTAGTGCCATAAGAAGTTTAATGTATGGTATCGTATGTATAAGGCCTGAAATTTCACATGTAGTTGAAGTTGTTAGTAAATTTATGGAAAATCCATTTAGAGAACATTGGTCAATAGTGAAGTGGGTGTTTCTCTGCTTGCGAGCCATAAGTAATTATTGCATCACCTAGAGTAATAGTGGTCACTCTATTTGTGGATATGTTGATTCAAAAATTTTAGGTGATTTGTATAAAAGAAGATTGAAGTTTGGTTTTTGTTTTAAACTTGCAAGTGGACCTATTAGTTGTATGTCAAAGCTTCATAATATTATTGTTTTGTCAACTGATAAGGTAGACTGTGTGGCTACCTATCATGCTTATGAGGAAGCAGTTTGACTAAAAGGACTATTGGGTGGTTTGGAAGAGATAAATACAAGATGAAGGATTTATGTGATAACCAAAGTGTTATTTTATTCGGCCAATAATCCAGTTCATCAAATTAATACAAATAATATTGCAATTAAGTATCATTTTATTAGACATGTTATTGATGAAGGAATTATAAAACTAGAAAAGGTCCACACCACAGATAAACTATGCTGATATGTTCACAAATAAAGTATTATTACATAAGATAAAATGGTGTTTGGCTTCACTTGGCTTTCATAAAAGGTGATGAGTTGGTTGTGTAAGATATCAAGAGGATTTATTATCAAGGTGGATATTGTTATATATGTTACAACAAAGTTAAATTTTAGGTCCATTTGTGGTGTGGTTTATTACTCACTTATAGAATGGGAGTGAGGGGACTTACCCCCCAGTCATAATGTAGGGGGATCCATTGGGGTGGTGATATGCTATGCAGTCCTCAAAGAAAAAATTAAGGAGTTGGTCCCTTATTTCTAGAAACACGAATTCAACTGAATTCTATTTTTAGAAAGGAAAATCCTAATGGGATTTTTCCACCCTATTTTTAGGAGGAGGAATCCTAGTTGTACTCTACCAATTAGGTGTATTTATTTTTGTGGAGATCCAAAATATCTCAATAATGAGTTTGTATGTAATATGTTCATCTTGAGTTAATAAAATCTTGATATCTTGCATTGTGGATGTTTCCTTAAGCACCCAAATAGGGTTTTAACATGTAAATCTAGTGTTCTTCTCTTGCATGTTTGGTATGTTTTTATATTTACATTTTCTCTAACTTTGTATTTAGTTTTTGCTTATTTAAATTTGAATGTATTCATTTCTGCAAAGTTTATGGTTTCCTAATAGTAGCAACATCCCAAGTATAAATAAATCCTAAACAATTTTTTTTGAGTGTGGGTGCACATAAGGTTTTGGAGCATGTGTAGTAAGGAGAGGAAGCACATTGAATTGAAAAGGTGATTTCATAGAAGTGTGTGAAGATTTTTTGTAATAGCTATATTAAAGAGAAATAGGAATTGTGTGGCTATAAATAGAGGATGAGTTCACCATTTTAGGGCTACCTAAGAAAATTTGTAAGGTTTTTGAGTGGATAAAGGAATAAAGAGAAGGGGTTGATGAATGTACATGTGAGATCATAGAATCTATTTGAGAGGGGATAAATTATTATAGGCTATTAGATTCGAGTAATAAAGTGTAACGTCTAGGTTAGTTCTTTAGGAAAGATAAACTAGAGTGTGTAAAGCTCCAAGAGTGAGTTTTAAGATCCATAAAGAACAATGTATATTCTATGAAGGATTGAGTAATAGAAGGAAACCATTTCATTTCATTCCACTGTGTGAACTCTACAAATGAGGTTCGGCCATCTTGATTTGCTACCCTGTATCAATATGTAGAATAAAAAATTTCATATGCCTATTTTTATTTTGCTTTTTTGTTGAAACCACAAGGAAGATTATTTCATGTATTGTTTGGATAATATAAAATATATCCTTTAAATGCTCCCCTTTATTTTCCTTGCGTATTTCATTCTCTCACTTGGTTATTGAATTGTATGTCGTTGCACCTTTTGGTTTTGGGTAACCATTTTCAACAAGATCCACCACATCTTGAGAGAAATACTCTTCTTTCATGATGATACATTGATATTCATAATTTTCCTATTAAAATGGGGTTTTGGGGGATTAAAAATGTTTATTCTAGCATTTAATGCCATTGGTAAACTTAAGTGGAATAAAAAACCTAAGGTTATGATACCAAATGAAAAGGAAAAAGGAAAAAAGATAATAAACAATAAAAATCAACTTAAAAGTTTAAACTTGCATATCTATATTCAAAATGGAGCTTGAACTCAATAAATAAAAATAGTTTGGATGAGATTCAATGCTTCTTACCTTACTAGTAAATGATTAAAGATAACTACTTAGATCTATAGAAACTTGTTAGACCACCTAGTCATTAATGAACAATACTAGGAAGGATACATACAAAAAATTCCTAATGCCAAAGAAAGATGTCTCCTAAAGTTTCTTGGAATCACCCATATGTAAGATAAAAACCTAGGGGGATAATTAATATCAAATTTAAATACACCAAAAATTGTCAATATTATAAAAACTAGAGAATAATTTTTAACCTAAAAATTAGAATCAACATTTGAAGCAACATACGTGAACTCCTATTGGATAGAATTATCATCCTCATCCTCAAATGATATCTTGATCAATCCTAGTTGGAAAGTATTGTCCTCTTCTACCTTCCTCACCTCCTCGAGTTTTGCATCCCATTAAAATATTGTGGTTTTATTGTACATAATTGTGTTATTATCCATAAGATGGAAAACATTGTGTATAGGGGTCAAAGCACATAAGTGATTGTCCCACATTTTTTCATTTTTTTACGTCTAAGCGCATTGATTTTCAACATCACTAAAATTGTAGAGTTAATTGCCACAAAACTACATAGAACTGGAAATTGTTGTAAACTAATGAAATGTTGCATTTTGAATGTATCATTCATGTGGATTTTTGTTTTCGAAAAAAATACATAATTTTTTTACTTATTTATTTTAAATGTTGTTTCTTATTTTATAATATAGAGCATAGATTGTGATTACATCTTATAAAGAAGTTAAACATATTTGTTTTCTACGAAATTTTAGATATATATTCTAGACTTAATTATCTATGGGATGAATATTGTTTTGGATTTTTAGATATATATTTAATTTTTATTAATTTTTTAGTGAATATATTATTCTAGTTAGATATGTATAGATGCTTATGGTGATATATCTCTTTATTTATTTCAAAAAAAAAATCATGAGCGTAACGATAACATTAAAATTTAATAAAATATGTTTTTTTTAATTTTTTGGGAAATGATTTATATTTTTCATAGTGTCTCAAATGAGACGTACCAAATTTCCTAAAATACCGTAGTTTAAAAATAATATGAACAAATAGAAAAACACAGTTTAAAAATTTTAAAATTATATATTGAGAAAGATAATAAAAAATAATTTTTGTGTAATTTTTCATAATTTAATTCACTATTTAGACATAATCACGTGGCATCTGAAGTGACATATTTTGGCATATAATTTCCCTCCAAATGGATTAAGGGAAAAATAAGACACATAGGTGCCACCTAGGATCCACATAAGGTGGTTCAACTAAAGGGGGTTCGCCCAAACTCCCCTTAAGCCTAATTCCATTGAATTTCTCTCAAAAAAGTGTAGAAGGTAAAATTTGCCTAAGGAAGCTCGCCCAAACCCCCTTTTCCCAAAGGGGGTTCGTGCGAACCCATTTTTTTTATGCATGTCACAATGATAAAAGGGGGTTCATGTTAAGGGGTGTTCTCTTGAACACCCCTCAAATTATTGATGCGATAATTTGTGCGTCATGTTATTAGACCACGAAGTAGGACCCACTATTGTGCATTCACCCATAGATAAAAAAAAAATCTCTGATCTCATAGACATAAGTCTACTCTTTTTAACATAGTGTATTCAACAATACATAGAATAATTCTTCCCACAAGTAGATGATATAGAAACTTGAGAAAGAAGGTAAATTAGAAGTGTTCAAAATAGTCCTAGATAACCATATAGTCACTACCAACTCTCCATATTTACATGTGCCAATATTTCCCTATGCATGTTTGATGAATATTTGTACCCATCAAGTTTGGTAAAGTCAAGACAATCCAATGGGATCTATGAAGCCTCCTGTGGAAAATACAATTTTTTTAAACGCCTTCTTATGAAATTTCTTCACCTCATCATCATCTAAATGGATAAATCTACCTAGCCTCTCAACATACCATTTAGGATTCAGTACATATGCATCCATATGAAGTGGGTTGTTAAACATATTCCACAAGTATGTTTATTGATGGGATAAATATGTTAGTAGCATAACTCTAGATTGGGCTCCATCACCTGAATAGTTGCATTCATTTTCCAAAGCATGTTGTCCTTGAATTCATATCAATATCACTAAGATTGAGGTTGTTACAATGCACATGTTTTATAACACTAAAAATTTGAGTTATAAATTATGTAATGTATTTCACATCAACCCAAAAATGTTTACCTCAAGCCCACATCCTTCAATATCTTCTCTTACTCTATCTTAGACTCATGCCCCCTATTCTAGTTTTTTTTCATAACCAGAATTTGAAGGGGCTCCTGCAACTCAAGCATCTTTGAGAACAATTTAAAATAGGATTAAAAGTGGGTGTCAAAAGGTTATAGGAATTCCTTATTTGAAAATCTTCATAATAGTTCCAATAATTTGTGGTGATAACATATTAACTTCTCCACATCCCTAGCATCACTCAATATATTACTGATCTACTAAGTCCTCCCTATGTTCTTTAGTACATTATTTATGGCATGCATGTAACCCTTGGTCTAATAAATATGATTTTAGGTACAGTGCACTAGACTTATTTCTTCTTTACACCCATAAGTTTCATCTTTGATGACTTGTATAACATTTGGACTTCCAAACTTCTCCATGGATTCCTTAAAAATCTTAAATTAGAACTCAGCATCTTCTCACTTCCCACAATAATATTTTTTTCTTAAAAAATATGATCCATATTGACAAGATACAATGATATTGTTGAGTTGATAATGTATATTATCCTTCCACCCATCCATAATAATGTTTTATCAATGTGACACGTATGTGACCTTCATCTCCTCCACCAACATATTAACATTGGAATAGTTTCTATAAAATAGTGTCACCCTTATTATGGTGTCTTCAAGAGACACATAAATTATATCTACTTTTCTACCTTGGCCATCATATCCTTATAATAAGGTGAATGAGTGACATGAAATGGGATCATAGTAGCATAGAAAAAATTTCTGATAACATCATTTTCCTCTTGCATTCCATTTATATCAAACATGTCTAAAAATGGATTTAAGGCTATCGTCATGGCCTTTCTCTTCCCTCTACTTTCCACTTATTTCATTCAAAAACCAGAACTATCCAACATACTCTTTCCATTTCTATGAGATCTCAAAGGAGTTTTGGCATCACTACTATTATCATGAACATCTAGAACATTGTCTATAGTATTTCCATTAAAAATTATAAACATATACTATCTCTAATGTGGTGCAAGTTACTTACAAATACCAACACCCCTTCATGCTATGTGCAACAAGTGTACGTTGGTCTTGGTGATGTTGTCATGCCAAGTCAATGTTCATATGTTGTAATTCTATAGATTACTCCCACCTCTAGAATTTGGGTTCTCAAGTATCTCAACAAATTATTGCAATTGCATCTCCTTATCAAATTCTCTAAAGCCAAATCTAGAAAAAAATTAATAAGGGCAATTGATAACTCCACTAGTTGAACTAATAGATACCATTGGTAATACATTTTTTTCATACTTCTCTACCTCCCATTATTATGTCATCATCAACACTTCCACCTATCTCAATTTTAAGCATCTCCTCCTCTAATTCATAATTATGCTTAGAAGAGTAAGTCATGGTAATTTTTGTTGGGGTTGCAATTAATTAATAAACAACAATTGTTGTATGTAATGAATTGAAAAATTATAAGTATAGGAAATGATTATAATTTTAATTTATAAATGAGAAAAATGGTCATTACTATATGTATCATTCAATGATTAAAAAACAACAAGAGCTTTATATTATATGCAATGATTAAGGAAAAGTAAAATATTTATAACCATATCCATTGTGCAATGAATGAAAAATAGACATAAGTTATAACTACATGAAAATTACAATAAAAATGATTTAAGAAAAAAATTATATGTTATTAAGCTCATAACTTTATGAAAAAATATAAGAAAACAAAAAAATAAAAAAAACTAAAACATCAAACATAGTTGTAGGAGTATTAGGTATTCCATTTTTTTTTCCTGCATTCATGTGTATGAGTTTATATAAAAGTTTTTGAATTACTAATTTTATTGTTTCTAATAATGTGTATCTTAATATCATGGTATTAAAGTTAAATCTAGCCAAGCCTATTCAATAACTAATTGAATCAATGAATCATTTAATCAACAATAAGGAGTATTAGATTTTAAGATCTAATTTTTTTCCTTAATAAAAACTAACTAGTACCAACCAAACCCTATGCAATATACATTTTTTAAAATCCTAAAAAACTACAATCATGATTATATTGTGCATGGAGCTACAATTGTTTTTGAAAAAACCTTAAAAAATATAACTAAAATCTAAAATTTAAAAACTATAGACTATTATAAAGCATTGTAAGTGAATACAATTATAAATACCTCTTTCTTGCTCTTACTCCTTCCCTTCTTCTTCTGTCTCTTTTCTTCTCTTTTCCCAATTTGCTCAAGTGTGAATATTTAATATATACGAAATGAGGCATATCATAATTTAATAATTTAGAGTGTCAATTCTGAGGTCTGGGTTATATTATTATGTTTGTCTTATATTATTATTTCTTTCAAATTTTAAACAATCCAAAAAAAATTAAAAGAAAATATTTTTAAAACTTTGATGTGGGTTGATAATTTGGGATAGTAAAATTATGAAATGATTTGGGTTAATAACATCTGGGCATCCCCAAATGTCCCTCAACCATCTAATGGATGTCGTGATGTCCTCGACATCCCTGAGAAATCCCATATCTTTTATAGACGTTCGGAAGATGTTTCCCTTCTTCTTTGAAATGTAAGAAACAACAAGGAGATGTTGCTCCATGTCCTAAAATTCTCAAAACATTGGGGACATCCCAAACAACAGGATTTCGTAGGAGACATGCCCTAGCGTAAAACTAGTATAAAATAAGATAGTAATGTTTATAAAATATTCAAGTAACCTTCAAAAAATTTGTTAATGGTAACACCAATATTAAAGCATCCTTTACAAAATTTGTTAATGGTTATGCCAAGATTCAAGACATGTAAGAAACTGAATACGCACAATCTTAGATTGTAAATCTTCCAATGAAATTTTTAGAGAAGATGTTATACAAATCTGGATGACATGACTTTCAATATGGGTAGAAGAACTAACATCATGCTATACATAATTTTTTTATGTATTCGTTTAGTTTTGAATTCATGTTGAGGGCCTCATGTAATAATTGTTAGGAAACAATATATTATGCAACAATGAATACATAGAAATTAGAATAACAAAATAATAATTTACAAAGATAGAGAAAAATAAAATATCAAAAAGATTTATGTGGTAGAACTCCATCTAAGTGCTTAGGAAAATATCCACGATGCAATATATCAATATTTATTAACTCAAGATGAACATATTACATGTGAACTTGTTACGAGGAACTTTAGATATCCACAAAAATATATATACCTAATTGGAGACGTACAGTTAGGATTCCTCCTTAAAATAGAGTGGAAAAATACCATTAGGATTTTCCTTCCTATAATTATAATTTGGTTCATGTAGTTCCCACCCCTCTTCGACATTGATCTTACTGGGATTTTTGCTTATTTTGGATTGGAGACTTGGACCTTGTTATCATACCTGATCATTAGACATTGATAGATGGACATTATTATATGTGATTATTATTTTGATAGAAATTATAGATTTTTTTATTACAAATATGTGGTGACTTATGGTGTGAATTATACGTTTGGATTGATATTTTAGTATTGATGATGATAGTGTCACACCCACAATTTCCATGAACAAAACCCAAGATTAAACCCAATAATTAAATAGGAAAATTACAAAAAAGAAAATTTGTTTTAAAAGGTTTCTACAAGGTATTCATCAACAAGATTTAATTAGTTCACGTTTAATAAATTTCCCATATTGCAAAGTTATTGTAACTAAATTAAAAATTAAATATTAGAAATTCCTTCCAAACCATCTCAGGTTTAAATACCCTTCTAAGGTTCCCATTAACTCTCATTAATTTACTCTTATATATCATTATTTAAGTTACCCCATTTTCAAAATTATTTAATTCATCCTAATAGTTCTAATGTCATTTATTTACTAATCAACCTAAGGATAAGGTCACAACTTACCCTATCCATCAAGTGGCCCCATTAACAAATTACACACACTTTTAATTTAAAACATATTCTCACAAAATATCCTCACCTAAAAATTGTAGGATTGTTTCCCTACCCTTAGATCGATTCATTTAGAGCCCTTAGATCTTAGGTACTCATTCTAACCCTAATAATTCTTATGGGGTATTCTTATTCATTCTTTTTACCCTATTTTCTTATTTTCACCTCGCAGGTTTGGGAGAAAGAGGAGGATGGAGGCCATGAAGGCCATGAAAGGTTGTTCAAGCTCTTGTATGGATACACACATTTTTTGTTGTTTATTTTCCTTTGCATCCCTCTCCTATGGTTTTCCAAGGGTATTATTTGTTTATTTGTATTATCTCTTAGTTTTTATTACTCTATTTGGGTATGGCCATTTTGCCCCAATTTCATTTCTGATTTAAATGGTGTATATACATAGATGGTTTTTTAGTGTGTGTGTGTATACACACACACACACACACACACACACACACACACACACACACACACACACACACACACACACACACACACACACACACACACTAGTTTTTTATTTAATTTATGGATATATACCCAAATCAAGGTGGTGGCTTGGGATAATTTTATATATATTCATTGATACACACACACATACATATACACATATATATGTATATATACATATATATGTATATGTGTGTGTGTGTGTGTGTGTGTGTGTATTTATATTTATATTGGTTTAATAAAAGAGACTCAATAACCTATAATAAGAAAACAACGCAGTGATCTATGGCCACGACCTATTTACTAAGTGCATGTTTTAAATGTTATATGGGCTGCATTGAATCTATTAGGCTTTGATTTATATGGGGAGGGGGTGGCGCCCCCACCGCACTCCCTTATTAATAAGGGTTTGGGGTTGGGGCACCGCCCCCTCCCTAAATGCACTACGCTAAGCCATGTCACGACCCTAAATGGACCCTTCCTAATTAATTTGATATGTGTGTGTGTGTGTGTGTGTATTAAAATATAAATATTAATAATATTTATATATGTATATATAATATATATTATATATTAAGAATTTATATGTATAGTATATAATTACTCCATTGATTGAATGTCTTTGAACTTTGTGTAACTATATAAATCCCTAAATACAATTCTATGCAATGTAGGAATTAGTGATTACATATATATTCTTTGTTTAGTTATACACCATTTTATCAATTCAAGTTCATTAAAAAATGAAGGATAAATTCATATGTAATTTGTTAAATTTCATTTCTATCCTTATATGTGGGGTAGTAGTAATAATTTCCTTTTACATATTCCTTTGAATGGAATGAAAATAAGACATTCATAATGAAACTTATTCCTTTTCCTTTTAACTAGCTTACCAATAATGTAGGAAAGGAAATAACATATATTCCATACAAGGAAACTATCCTTTCAAAATCAATTTACAATTCAACTTTTAAATAAAAGTTTAGATTGGGGAGAACTCTATTTTCACTACAAAACTCTTTCAGGGTCCATACTTTAACTAAAATAATAAAAGTCTTAATAGTTTCATTTTAAAAGAAACTAGCCCAATAAATTAAAACATTACGCCAATGCACTCTTGGTAAGATCTTACAAGTTTAGAGGAATTATCATAATAACAAATACAACTTCTCTTGCCTCCCTTCCAAAAAAATTCATTTTTGATAATCCATACAACCCAAACTTACATAATAAATTCACAAGAGGATGGAACCCTTAAAATTAAAGTTATAAGCTCTCCACTTAGGTGGAGACAACATGGCAAAATTTTACAAAATTAACTCTTTTTCTTTTCTCTTGATCCTCCACAAAACAAATCTTTCAAAATGACAATTTGAGCTCCTTCATTATCCAAAACCCAAACACAACAACAAAATAAGGGGTGTAGGAAATGCTCTTCACCCAGCCAATAATCCAATGAGAAGGAGAAGCCTTCCTCCTCATTGGCCCCCGAGCCCCAACAATGAAACAATAAGAGGTATGAGAAAACCAAGGAAACTTTTACATGGATTCAACAATAACCATTAATACCAACTTTCAACACAATAAACACAATACAAAATCACAACAAACATATAATTTTCCTAAGCACAAAGTCTCAATATCCAAGCCAAGAGAGAGAAAAGAAACATGGGGATTCACTTATGCCTCCCAATGGGATTAGGTGCCCACATTAAAAGCCTCCAAAAACTTAAATCACATACCAACAAGACTCTTATGCCTCCCTCAATAAAAATAAGAAGATAATAAGAAATATTTCTTATTATCACAAGGTGGGACACCAAACCCAAAACTCCCTCCAAATTAAAAACATAAACTCTTATCCCTCCCCCAATAGATCCCCATTTTCTTTCTCCTAATCCACCTTAAGTCCATTCTACTCCCTAAACCAAAACACATAACATTCATCTATTTGCAGCCATTTGCACAACAAATAAAAAAAACCATGGGTTAAATCCCTACCTTGTCATTGCAAAATTATCCAATCCACAAGCACAAACTCCAATCTTTTCCAAGTCCAAAAAAAAGCAAAAACCAATCTTCCAAGCTTTAAACAAAGGCTCCAAAATCAAGCTCCTCCAAAAATGCACGAGTGAAAATAAAACATGTAACCCCAAAACCATAAAATAAACTTGTATATGTAGAATAAGGGAAGAGGAGGGTGAGGTGGCTCCATGTATGATCCCACATCACTTCTCCTCAACTCCACATCACATGGTCAAACTCAAAACCCAAAACTCAATAAATTCGTTGTTGAGGAAATAACAAGCCTCTTACACACACAAACTTTTACCCACACCTCTAAAGGACACAATTAAAAACTCATGTAAGAAAGTGCAATAAATATCACCTTTTACCTTATAAATCACATAATGAGGTCTATTTTTGACCCCATAACCCATTGGTATAGTTGGTAGGTGAAATTAAGATGTGTAGGACAAAGTTAACTTGTCTCAAAAGCCTCCAAAAATAGCCTTTATGCCAAAATACGAGTTTGACATGCAAGGTTGAGTACACAACACTTAAACCAATAAAAATCCTCTCAAATAAAAAAAAATCAAGGACAATCTACCAAAATAAAATACCCCTTGGTCACATCCCAAATTACTTTAATTAACAAGATTTATTAGCTTAAATAAGAGTACAATAACTAACACTAATAAAGTGAATCACCTTACTATAATAAATCACCTACTCACAAAATAATTAAAACAAAAGGGAAAAACAACACATTTACCTAAGGGCACGATTAAGGCAACCTAATACCTCATAACAATTTATCAACAGCATAACATAATTCACAAAACACAAGTTACCAAGGTGACTTGTTACCAATACCCAAAATTCTTTCATTGTTGGTCTCATATCTCCTTTTGTTTGTTGTGTTACAATTTCCTGCAAAATCAAAACAATACCTCTTCGGCCTCATGGCCATATCAAATAAATCAAAACAATAAATTGCACATATGCATATCAATTCACATCATCAATTAACAATGGGGACCTCCTAAAAATTTATCAACAACATAACATCATTCACAAAACACAATTTTCCAAGGTGACCTATTACCAATACCCAAAATTCTTTCATTGTTGGTCTCTTATACCCTTTTGTTTGTTGTGTTACAATTTCCTGCAGAATCAAAACAATACCTCTTCAGCCTCATGGCCATATCAATGACATGAAAACAATAAAATGCACATATGCATATCAATTCACATCATCAATTAAAATTACTAAATCATCACTAAAATCAAGTAATTTCACCAATTGTTTACAATTTCAAGATATTTCAATTCTTTCATTTCATTGACAAAATGAGGTCACAAGACTAGCTAGGTCATCTAAAAAAATCTATGTATTAAAATTCAATGTCTCAGTATACATATAAAGTAGTAACTCTAGATCATCATCAATACTGAAATATCAATCCAAACATATAATTCGCACCATAATTCACCACATATTCGTAATCAAAATATCTATAATGTCTATCAAAATACTAATCACATATAATAATGTCCATCTATCAATGTCTTATGATCAGGTATGATAACAAGGTCTAGGTCTCCAATCTAAAGTAAGCAAAATCCTATTAAGATTAATGTTGAAGAGGAGTGGGCACTACATCCCCCTCCCCTTAGACTCGTCTTCCTCCTGGAATTCATATAAAGAGGTAGGGAAACAAAGTATACAAATAGCAGTCGCCTCTTCTGTAGGGTTTCATTACTTCGAAGAAAATTATGCCCCTTAAAACTCTAGTTTGATTAAACTCTTTTGAAAGAAGACAAGGGAGAATATAAGGCATAGATACCAAACCTCCTCCAAACAAGATTACTAATGATCAAACATTTGGAATAATTTCTTCAAGGTTAACCAAGTTTACAACACATAATATTTAAACAACAATGGTTCATGGAAAACCAACGAATGAAAAATAAGGTCCATGAAGAATAGGAACATGTTATATACACAAGGTATCCACATAGCCACACACAGATACAACACATGATAAAAAGGAGATATGAGACTTCTACCTAGGTTGGATTTACACTACAAGGTTTATTATTTTAGATAAGGCTAACAACTACCAATCATGTCCATCAATTTTTCACGAAAAAACATGCCTACTCATAGGCCTCACAAATTTAGGATCACACAAGATGAGGTTTAACAAAAAGGAACACACCTACATTTAATCAAATATTTACAAGAAAGAATAATAATAATTGGTAGTAATGCATATAATTCAGAAGGTCTCACTTACATTTTCAGGGTAACACAAAGCATACTCTTGGCCACAAGGTTTCCATAACCTGAATTTGCACCTAAATATCATAACACACAACCAAACATCCTGATTTAGAAGCTCAATCAACTAGTTGACATTTCCCATCTCTCTCTCTCTCTCTCTCTCTCTCTCTCTCTCTCTCTCTCTCTCTCTCTCTCTCTCTCTCTCTCTCTCTCTCTCTCTCTCTCTCTCTCTCTCTCTCGTATAGGAAATCTTAGCTCATACTTTCATATCGACACAAGAGATACCATTCACTCTGCATAACAAAAAAAATTCATAATTTAATCCACCCTAGCTCAAAATAATCTTAAAACGAACATAGATTAATATTAAAAAACATAGGAACACTCAAGTGAGTTAGGGGAAAATTTAACAACAAGAGAGGTCTAGCTAGCAATTTATGGGATCAACACACACAAAACATTCCTGAAGACACTTACAGAAATATCTCACACCATTCTCTTCCCAAGGACAAGGGGAAACAACATCATAGTTCTCCAAAAGGAAAAAGGATTCCAAAATTCCTCTATATCATTAACATATGTTTCCTTAGCTTGTTAATAAGCCTATGTCACCAATGAACTACTCCAATATAAGAAGACACCTTCCTAATAGCTTGGTGATAAATAATTCTTCAAAAAATAGTCATAATCTATACACATGTCGAGATAAGAGAAAAAATGGTGCCACGACCTGAAATACCCAACAAGGAGAACTACTCACATTTTTGTTTCAAGGGAAAAAAACACGACTAAAACACAACACTATTGATAAGGTGATCCCTTAATAACGGTAGGAAAAAAGATTTTAAGGTTCAAATAGTTATCACTTTTGGCATGATGGAATGTAGGGTCCATCGATATGAACATAACAATTAACCCAAATAAACAAATAATACCCTTGGAAAACTCTAGCAGAGGGATGCAAAGGAAAATAAGAAACAAAAATTTGTGTATCCATCCAAGAGCTTAAACAACCTTTCATGGCCTCAATGGTCTCCATCCTCCTCTTTCTCCCAAACTTGCAAGGTGAAAATGAGAAAATAAGGTAAAAAGAATGAATAAGAATACCTCATAAGGATGATTATGTTTAGAATGAATACCTAAGATCTAAGGGATCAATCTAAGGGTATGAAATCAATCATACAATTGTTAGGTGAGGGTATTTTGTGGGAATATGTTTCAAATTAAAAATGTGTATAATTTGTAAATGGAGCCACTTGATGGTTAGGGTAAGTTGTGACCTTAGCCTTAGGTTATTTAGTAAATAAATTACATTATAACTATAAGGAAAAATTAAATAGTTTTGATAAAGGGGTAACTTAAATAATGATATATAAGAGTAAATTAATGTCGAAGGGCTGGGAGTGGTGCAATCAAGCCACGTGGTTGTTTACTTTTCCACCCATGTTCAAATCCCCCCAAGGCACAATCCTCCTCAGAGGTTATTCACCGATAGATTTGACATCTTTGCTTATGCTGATGCTGGTGGTTTCTCCTCTCATTGCTGACACTGGTGGTTACTCCTCTCACTGCTGATGCTGGTGGTTACTCCTCTCGTTACTGACACTAGTGGTTTTTCCGCTCACTATTGACATTGGTGGATACTCCTCTCACTGCTGACATTGGTTGTTGCTCCTCTCTCTGTCATCATTGGTAGTTGCTCCTCTCATTGCCATCACTTGTTGTTCTACTTGTTGTGGTTGTTGCCATTGGTCAGTGCATCTTCACTATGGCTTCATGGTTGCTTCAATTGGATTACTAATGGTAGTCCCCTTTATTGTAACCTAGGTTATGGATCCTTTAAAAAAATTCTCAATTGTACAAGGATGTGGGTCCTTTAAACACCCTTGTTTACCCTAATTCCAAAAAGTATAAGAGTAAATTAATGGGATTTAATGGGAACCCTAGAAGGGGATTTAAACCCAAGATAGTTTGGAAGGAACCTTTCCACATATCTTACCACATCTCTTTTCATATTTGGCCAATAGTACTTCTCTTCTACTAAAGTTATAGCCTTATCCTACCCAAAGTTCCCAAAAAATCCTCCGTTATGTATCTCTTTCACTATATTATCTCTCATAGACCCAACTTGAATACATAGTCATCGTTCCTTAAATAGATAGTCATCCTACAAAAGGTACTCATCTTAGACATCACCTGCATCATCTAAAAATGGACTACTTAACCTTTCAACAATATTCTTGAAATCAAAATCAGAAGTATATAAATCCTTTATTTCTTCAAAACCGACCACCTCATTCTCCATAGTCGTAAAGAGATCCACATGCTTACTCAATTCATCTGCAACTTGTTTCTATTTTCTTGATTTACTCTTTAGAGAAAAAAAAGAACCCTCCAAAAATAATATCCACTTTACATGCGTATTGTTCAATTTTATTTTATATTCACATACTTCAGGGATATGTGGTTCATAAATAACACAAGTTCATTAGGCACTAAGTAATACGTTAAATGCCTTGGTGCTTTTACAATTGCTTAAAATCCCACATCATAAGTGGAGTAGTTCTTCCTTACCTAATTCAATTTCTCACTAAAAAATGCTATTGGCTTCTCACCTTGACTTAAGATAGCACCAATTCCCACATGTGAGGCATCATAATGAACCTCGAACACTTTATCAAAATTCGGTAGTGCCAAATAAGTGCTTCTGTCACCTTCCTCTTCAAGAATTGAAACATATCCTTAGTTGCCTTTGTCTACAAAAACTCCCTTCCTTTTTTGCAATCTTTTATAGGCGCTCCACTACTGCTAAATTTTTTAATAAATTTTCTGTAAAATGTTGCTAAACCATGAAAACTTTTTACCTTTGTTATACTTTGTGGAGTAGGCCATTCAATTATTGCCTTTATATTTTCTGATTCTATATGTACCCCATTTTCGGAAATAATAAAACCTAAAAATAATGAACTCTATTGCATAAATGTGTACTTATTTAAATTTACATATAGCTCCTATTTCCTTGACACTTCAAATATCACCCTCGGATGCCTCAAATGTTCTTCTTTAGTTTTACTAAAAAGCAAGATATCATCAAAATAAACCACAAAAAAATTACCATTGTACTCCCACAACACAATATTCATTAAACTCATTAAAGTGTTAGGTGCATTAGATAACCCAAATGGTATCACCAACCACTCATATAATCCATTCCCTTTCTTGAATGTTGATTTCCACTCATCTCCTTCTCTTAACCGAATCTGATGGTAACCACTTCAAAGATCAATCTTGGTGAAATACCTAGATCCATCAAACACATCCATCATATCATAAAGGATAGGTATTAGGAACCTATACTTGATTGTATTTATATTGATTTATCTGCTATCCATGCACATTATCCATGCATCATCCTTCATTGGAGTTAATAAAGTTGGAGTTACACACATACTCATGCTCTCCCTTATTACCCCCTTTCTCACAAACTTTGTCACTTGCTTATTCAATTTTGTACAAAATGTTGGGGTCATCCTATAAGCCACTTGATTTAGGAGTGAAGACCCCGTGATAAAATGAATATGGTGTTGAATATCTCTTTTGGTTGGTAACCCATCTGGTAGCTCATCAAGAATAACATCAGAAAATTCTTCTATTAATTCTGTTGCTTTACATGTGTTTGTGATCTTGTAGGTTCATCATTATTTATGAACAACATATAACAAAACCTAATTACCTTTGCCTCCTTCACAAATTATTTTGCAGAAATCATATTTTCAACCTTTCCATCTTCCTTAAGAGGTAGCAAAACTATTTTTGTGCCATCCTTCCAAAAAGTATATGTTTTCTTCCCCCAGTCACGAACAAATTTTCTATTAATTTGTAATGGTCTACCTAGCAACATATGACATGCATCCATAGGAATAACATCAAACCAAATCTCATCCCTCTAAATTTTCCTAATACAAAAACTTATTAAAAATATCTTATTAACAGTAAATTCATTACCCTTCTTAAACCATGCAATACGATAAGGGTTAGGATTCTTCTCACAATGTAGACCCAATTTCTCAACCATCTCATTTGAAACCATGTTCTCGCAACAACTACCATCAATACTAACATTACATACCTTTCCTATTGAAGTGCATAATTTTCTACAAATATTTTTACGTAGTCATGCATCACCCTTGACCTCCTTTCTTAGAGAATTCATCGTCCTTTTCATTATCAAAGTTTCTCTCACATCGGGTGGAATTTCGAGGTCCTATTCATCTTCTTCTTTTAGATTAAGCAATATTTACTCTTGGAAGATCTACTTGGCTCTTGTCACATGTGTAATAAAGTAGGCATTCAAATTCCTTGTGCCCATCTTCACCACACTTGTAAAAAAATGGTCTTCGTCGAGCCTCCCATATTCTACCACCAGCATATCCTCTACCCCTAGAAAATCATTTACCTCTTTTTTGATTTGGGAGATCTTGTCTTATATCTTCTTGATTTTCCACTCCATGAGGTGGTTCTCCTCTACCTTGATTGAAACCAACTCATCCCTGAAAGGAGGATGATGCCCCCTATTCATCCCAGGTGATCTCCTAAAACTTTGACGGTTTTTTTTTTCTTTGGCCTTTAAAGCTAGCTGATAGGAATCCTCCATACTTTTAATCATGTGCATGCTTATCTCATCTTGAATAGAAATTTTTAATCTATTTACATACCTTGCAACCATTTATTCCTAAGTTTCTTCATGCTCTACACAAATTGACAACTTGTATAACTTGTCTATGTATTCTTGCGTAGTTTGTAAGTTCTGTATAAGATTCTAAAACCTCATGTCAAGTATTAATGTATAATCCACATGGATAAATTTTTCTTTTAGCTTCTTCTCCATCTTAATCCAGGTCTTAATCCTTTCTTTCCCCTTTATTGAATGCTATTTTTGTAGTTTATCCCACCATAACATAACATGACCTTTTAATTTCGTGCATGCAAATTTTACCTTCTTTTCCTCTAACATAGCCTTCCACTCAAAAACATTTCTCATGCTAATCAACTAGTCTATCAGCTCCTCTGGTTTTAGGATACCTCTATACTCTAAGAAATCAACTCTTATCCCATCATTATTTCCTTATAATGCTTGCATAATCCTTTCTTCAAAATATAAGGGTGGTCCTTTTGTTTCCTCCTTTTTACAAACTTTTTCTTCATTTGTGTCCTCTACACCTTGATTTTCTCTCTGGGCTATAATTGCAGCAAGCACAGTAACTTGCCTCTACAAATGCTACATGTTTCTATTCATTTAAGGAATACCTCCTCCTCTTCCTCTTCCTCTTCCTCTTCTTTCCATTATTGTTTTTCTTCCACCAAGACTCAAACTTGCTCTAATACCAGATAATGTAGCCAAATTTAACAAAAACTCAATACACTACAAAATATCTTGAACTCAAAGAAAAAAAATCTTCTTCTTCATTACTTAATCATGAATTACAATGCTTCATAGATAGGAAAACATCTCCCAAATCAATTTTCCAAGAAAACTCTAACTAACTTGGACTAAATCTACTCTAGGTGGCGCAATTTACTATTTTTAACAATTTACTAGAACCTGCTATTCTTAGTAAGTTCACATGCTTATTCATATAGGCACAAAAATCACCATGCATCTTCTAAATGCCTAAGTTAGAGGAATTTCCAAGTTTCTAACCTACTATGCATTCAAGAGATGACAACTTACTAATGCCCTAAAATAGAAAAAATATGAATTACAACTTCGATCCTTATTTTCGGCCTTCAGATGGTGGATTTCGGGCCCGAAAATGTGCTAAAACGTGCTCCAACCTTTGGGGCCAGATGATTGGTGGTTTTGTTTCATCAAAACATGTGGTTTAAAAAAAAGACTCAAATGGACACCTGGAGCACAAGTTATGACCTTTTCAAGTTCCTGCTAAAAATAGTGCATCAATATGTTTCTATGTATAATACAAAATTTATTGAGAGGTTATTTTATGTGTTCTATGTTGGAGAATTTCTACACACAATTTTTTTTTGTTTTCACAACTACAATAATCAGATCGTATCTTTAAAATGATAAATGCTGATATTTAATTTTATTTTGGTGTTTGACGGATATATATATATATATATATATATATATATATATATATATATATATATATATATATATATATATATATATATATATATATATATATATATATATATATGGTAAGAGTGGGCTGAGGGGACCATACCACGTTACAACATGTTTCACATGGAGAAAAAGATATAGCAATGAGGATTGAGAGAAGTTGCCTCTACCAGCGGCAAAGAGGATCAATATCACAGATAGAGAACCAAAAACAAAATTAAAACTAACTACACGTTCATCCCTGAGACTCTTTCCGATGGGACCTTAAATGCATATCAAGGGGATCAGAAACAAGTTTCCCTTTCTTATTTTTCTCCACATTAGTCCAACCAAAATCAATATTCAGATTCAAATTTTCTAGAGTGTGAACCGGTATGATAATTTCAAAATTCACCTTATCTTCATGAGGCATATGAGGAAAGGAAATAGTGTCCTCCACATCAGAATGCTAGGGGTAGCCTTACCTACAAGAGTAGGGGAAGGAATAACCTCCATGAGCATTGGACCAAGATCGACATCTATATGTTTGGAAGAAATAGTGTTTGACAAATATATGATTGCGAGGAAGAATTGTGTTTTTTCCTTTAAATGGCAAGAAATTGTGTTTGACGGATTTTAATTTTGCATTGGAATTTGATGCACCTTGTAATGGAAAGGATTTTAGAGAATATAGATAATGTTGGTCGATCTTAATCGTATTCAAAATTGTGGACAAGACCATTTAACCATACCTATGACACATTCTTAATCAAACTTTCAAACTCCATTAGGGTTAGTACAAATTCACTTTATAAATAAGAGTTCTCATACCCATTTTTATTCTATATTTATTTTGAGATCTTTCAGTTACATTTGCATTAGATTATTGTGGCTTATCTGTACCTCAATGAAGTTTGAAGCATGTTGGAAGGAATGGAAACTTAGCTTGGCAGATTGCTGTGTGTTTCCCATGCTTCAACCAGGAGTTATATTTTTTATTGTAGTGGTTACTGTGATTTGGTGAACAAGGGAAACAAATTTTCACTTGTTCTTTGATCTTATGGTGTTGAACGTTGTAAATTGGTGGAACCTGCTTACATCTTGATAGTGATTTTGTGACATTGTGATTTTCATTGTCATTGTAATTTTCTGACAAATTATATCTGCATTTGTTTGATTGTTCTAATTTAATAGATGGTAATCTCATTTTAAAAGATATCACTTTGATTGTAGATTTTCTGTCGGAAATGGTGTATATTGAATCCATTACATTGTTTGCAAGAAAGTACCCTAATAATTGAATGAATTTCAGAATGTGCTGTATGATGCATGATGTATTTCAGCCATAAAATTGATTTATATTTTTAAACAAATCAAATATTTTGGTCTTTCCAATCTCTCTGAGTCTCCCTCATACAATTTGATTATGAAATATTATTCGTTTTCAATGAGAAGTAATTAGAATAGGATGGCCTCCACAGTATTTTCTTTCACTTGGTTATAGATGAATTTGTTGTTAAAAGCGACATTGTTCTGCATTCCTTTGTAAACAAAACTACAACCGTTGTGATATTTTTTCACCACTATATTCATTTAGATTTGTAAAATTCTTACATGTTTTTGGTCATTCGAATCTCTTTACAAAATATTTTGACATTTATATGTTCTTTATTTTATATCCGAATAAAGCTTTTACTAACTGTATCTACAATTACTTTTATTATACTTTTTTATTTGTTGTTAAAATGTGTATTTGTTTTGTATTGCTTTGTAAATCATTGTTTTTATAACAAAGAGTTATGTTGTGTATTTTAATATTTTACTTCGCTATATTAATATTTTAACTTTATATTGAACTTATACTGATAATAAAATTTTACATGGACAAATAAATGTAATTAACACTTTTAATCTTATTTAATTTTTGCTAGAAATAACATGTTCATTAAATTTAGGTAATCATTTTTTAAGTGTAAAAGATATATTTATTATTTAAAAGGGTTTTTAGACAATTTAAAGAGGTTGAACATGTCCCAAAGTGGAACATTTGCATTTTTTTTCCAATAACACCTATTTCAATTTTAATATTACAAAATTCTTCATAAAAAACTATTTTTAATCTTCAAACTAAATAAACATTAAAATAAAAATATCTATATTCCAGAAGCTTTTTTTGCTCTGAAATGATTATAAGTGATAACCATGGAACTATTTATTTATATAAAAAACACTCCTATATTCGTGAAGCATCTTCTAATCACACATTTCTTGTGAATCTATATGTACAACATAAATTATGTGTGGCAAAGCATCTCAACAATCTCATGTATTTTTTTTAAGAATCTATGTATACACCATAAATTATATGCGGTGAACAACACACTAATTAAAAATTACTTACCACAACTAAAATATTATTTATATTGTTTTAACAATTAAAAAAATTATAATTGTATTTTTAGGAGGAATAATAGCATAAAAATGAAGTTATAATCGCTTCCTGAAATCATGGTTCAATAATTTTTCCAAATTTATCATACGGGAGTGTTCAGTAATATGTATTATATTATTTAAAAGGGATTCTAACACAAGAAAGTATAATTGTTTCTATAGTATCTTTTTCGATTATTGTTTCGTAAATATTTTCCAAAAGAAAAGTATTGTTGTATGGAAGAATATAGGTAACTGGTTTCAAAATTTTTTTTCTCATAGCTACTCGAAGAATGAATTCCTCACTAATATCCCATGCATTATGTGGTTTGGTACTTACATTCAGTGTCTATATGTCAATAGCATAGACCCAAGATGGCTGCATAAATAAATAAATTGATTGAAACAATCATATGAATGTTTTTTTATTCTTAAAATTGCGGTAATCATATCGGTCACAGTCAGGCCTAGACTGTCAAATAAAAATTTGTTGAAGGCCTAACTTTTTTATGTGATTGTAAATTCCATTTTTTCTTATATTTATTTTTATGATATATGCGTATAAATTTGTATATTTTCATATATTTATAGATGACTATTAAAATTTTTATATTGTTTTGTAAATTTTCAGCATGTCATTCTCTATGGTTAATTGTTTTATAAGTAATATATAACTATAATCATAAAAAAACAGCCCACATCCTCTCAATTTTTGGGCATGTGTAACACAAGCTAACCCCATGTTAAATCTGGGCATACATAAAAAATAATTTGCAATGGAAGGAGACCACAAGGTAATGTTTGGGTATTTTAAGTAAAACTTAGTAGTAAAGACATTTCTTCTATCTATAGTGCACTCTCTAAGCGCAAATTAAATCTAGGCGCACTTCATTGTTTAGTTAGGTCGATAGGCATTTCCTAAGTAGAACAAGAGTTCCTTTTATTGACAGGTGTGCAACATCGAATGATTGAGATTCTAATTTATAAGGAAGAGTTGATGTAAGGACAATAATTAGTCATCCATGTGTTGGAAGAAACCATAAAATTGCTATAAAAATCGTGATTTACTTACATGGAAAACATGTATTATAAAATTGTGAAACCAGGGTCAGTGTTTAGTGTGAATCATCTTTTTGTCATGACTACAAGAATATCTATAAGGATATTTTGTATTTCTTGTCACATATACACAATGCAATGTGGCTTGATGCATTCTCATTACTCACGTCCACAGATAATGTAAGCTTGGGAATTTTCATATTTTGTTTAAACCATATTCTATTCATATTTGTCATATTTATGTAATGGAGATCTTTGGAAAGTACGACAATGTTTGGGGTTGGTGCATTTATACCATTCCTCTCCTTTTCCCTTTGAAGGATGTACATATTTTCCTTCTATACATCATTGTGGATAAATCACCTACATGGTCACTGTATGTTTTATCTCTAGTTGCAATGGTTGTTTTGTGGTAGTTGTATAGTTGAGTTTTGTGTTTTGTATATAGGTTACAAGGCATAAGAAAGGGGAGAAAAATGTTATGGATGTCATTCATAGCTTACCCCAACACAACTGTGACTATAGATAATTCTTCCCAGGACATCGTTTGCACATTAGTAATGGAGAATGGTTTTTCATGATCAAAACAATACTAGATGAATTGCTCTCTACCAGTGTTGTGAGGCTGATGTCACGTAAAAGTAGCAATGTTGAACATCATTATGGGAATGTATTTTCCAGGAGGTTTGATATGAGAAATGATGATAAGGATGTGAAGTGGCTTCAAGATATGGATGAGTGATTGGATTATGTATATATGCCTTTCATATTACCTTTAGAAAAATCATATTCGTTTAATTGTACGAGTTTTATGCTATGTAGGCATATCAGAATGAATGGTGATCAAATAAAAATTTGAATGCATATTACACATTCTATTTTATTAATGGAGTTGTATCGATTTTCCCTAACCAATCAATGGAACTCAGACAAACATATGTCTTATAACCACTACCTTTTTTCTCGTATAGGACATGTATGCTACAAATTCATCAATCCTGACTACGGTAAGTTGTCCTTTCGATCAATCATAATCTTATTGGCACAAAAATGGATTAAATTAGGAATGTGTTCATCTATACTAGATTGGCTTAGTGGACACATAAGGTCTTACTCAACTAAAGTGATGTTGAGGAAAGAAAGGAAGACCACAATAATGAGATCTAAGAAGGTTTTGTTTTGTTCCCAAAATGGATTCAATTAGGGACGTGTTCAACTATACTAGATTTTCTGAGTGGACACATAAAGTCTTACTCAACTAAAGTGATGTTGAGGCAACAAAGGAAGACCACAATAAAGAGATCTAAGAAGGGATGTTTTTTTTATTGCCCTCATGATAGTGTCATTCAAATACTAATTATAAGTATCCTCTATTTTCCATCTTTATTTTTTTCTAAAACAATACTTTGAAAGTTCATGGAGGGTGAATATATGTACATGTAGGTTTCCTTCTAATTTTGTGAGAGACAATGAGCATTCAATTCTTTAACTATTGCTCTAACATTATTTCTTTTGACATATCCAAAGTAATTTTTCAATTAGTCTTATTTGGATTAAATTTAACTTGTGTTCTTATAAATGTGACCTAATTTATTTAAATATTAATTTAATCATCAAAAAAAATTGAGTTTTCTAAAATATGTATAAAATTTTATTTCTAATATACCATGTTTTCATGTTTTAAAATATTTTCTATTTTCATCGTTTATAAAAAATTTCTAATGTTCATTTAATGTTCGTCTTATTAAACTACACAATAATGTAATTATGGTAATTCCAAAAAGATACAATGGCATTAAAATCTAATCATATTTTTAAGAGCCCATGCTTATAGTGAGAGGGGTGAACTGGTATTATACAAACTTTTACATATTTTAAACATTAATATCCATAACAAAAGTAATCATCTAAGATATAACAATTAAAAGCACACAATTTATGTAAAAATAAATCTATGAGAAAACCACAGAGAAGAGATTACTTGGATCTACCATCCAAATCTAGCTCCAAACTATATCAATATAATTTCGTAGGCACCAATGTATTAGAGACACCAATCCCCAATGTTGAGGACCAACTCAAATAATTTGTGAGCACCAACTCAATGGAGACACCAATCCCCAATGGCGAGCACCAACGTAGCTAAATCGTAGGAACTAACCTACTAGAGACATTAAACCCAAACTGTATGAGGAACCGACCTCAACAATAAAAAGTTCCACCTGTTGATTAGTTTCTTAGACGAGCCGAGGCCGGTTGAGGCAAATCAAAGCGTCATTCTTGCGAAAGGAGAGGGTGAGCGGATAGAGAAGGGAGGATTCCGGCAGCGGGGGGGTGCGAAAAAGCGCGCGCGCGCGAGGCGCGCGCGTAGCGAAGCGAGCGAGAGAGAGCGAGAGGAGCGAGAGAGCGAGAGGAGCCAGAGAGAGCGAGAGAGAGGAAGCAGCGATTGAGCGAGAGAGAAGAGAGAGAGGAGCGAAGAGAAGAGAGCGAGAGAGAAGAGAGAGAGGCGATTGAGCGAGAGAGAGAGAGCGAGCAGAGAGAGAAGAGCGAGAGAGCGCGAGAGAGAGGAGGAGAGTAGTAGAAGAGAGAGCGAGAGAGATGAGAGAGGAGAGAAGAGAGAGAGCGAGAGCGAGCGAGAGGAGAGAGAGAGAGCAGATCGCGGAGAGAGAGAGAGAGCGAGAGAGGAGAGAGCGAGAGAGAGAGAGAGAGAGAGAAGAGAGAGAGAGAGAGAGAGAAGATGAGAGAAGAGCGAGAGAGAGAGAGCGAGAGCGAGAGAGCGAGAGAGAGGAGCAGAGAGAGAGAAGAGCGAGCGATGAGAGAGAGAGATAGAGAGAGCGACGAGATGAGAGAGAGCGAGTCTCTCTAGCGATCGCGAATCTATAGCTCTCTCTCTATCTCTACTATCTCTCTCCTCTCTCTATCTCTCTCTCTCTCTCGCGCTATCTCGTGCTCTCTGCTCTCTCTATCTCTCTCTCATCTTATCTCTCTTCTCTCTCGTTATTTTTGTTCTCTTTTCATCAACCTATTTTAAATGATATCTTCATTATATCATTGTTTCAAATAATTACCCTCTCTTTATCTCTATACACATATTTTTAAAGTGAAACGACTGGCCTGAAAATGTAAAACCCAAACCATGACAACTAAGACATAATGCAGATTTTTACCTTGTGACCATATTGAATCTCCCCCCTGACCAACCTACCTCTGTTTTCAGATCATCATCTTGACCTTGAAGGTATTCCTAATTCTTTGGGTTAACATGTAACAATTTGTAATGAAAGTTAATAATGTACACCATTTGATTCAGTGAAGTAAATTGTAAGATTAGTTTTCCTCAAAGCCTATTAAAGAAAATTCAGGACATTTTAGAACCTGAGTAGACCCCTATGAGAGTTATGAAAAGGTATTCAACATCTGAAGATGGTATTGGGGAACCTTCAAGGCGTTGTAAGTAATTCATGTTGGTTTAGGAAAGGTTTGATCATTAATGGAACTTTTTCTCAACAACAAGTTTTCAGGTGGAAGCAATGAGTAGTCCAATGGTGAATCTTAGCTTCTCCAAATGATTACAGGAGATCTGTAAGGATTCAAGAAAAAAAAAATAGGAAAAAAAAATATTGAATAATTTTCTACATGGTGGGAACATTCATTTTGATCTAAGGTATGAAGTTTTCTTGAGACTATCCAAATAGTTGCAATGGGCCCCTCACGATTTTGAACAAAAAGGGGCCAAATTTTGAATTTTATGAAGATTTAAGGTATGAAAATAATTCCATTCATCCTATAATTTTTTTTGGAGTCCAAATCATATATTACTTGACTCCAAAATAAAGTCATAATCCTTCAGGATGAAAGAAGTAAGTCTTTTTATTTCTGGACAGTTAGTGTGAAAACTAACTTTCCATTTATGACTTAGGAACACTTTGTACCTCTTTATGTCCCCTCTATCCCATGTGGGACAAAGGGGATATCATGGACACAAAATTTCATCTACATCCTCCTCCCATAGGCGCACTTTGGAGCACTTAATGTTCCAAGAGTCATGTGTCATGTTTGCACCTAGGTTAAAGGGGGACATGAGGGACACAAAAACATGCCCTGACTCCCTCACCATGGGAAAATTTTATTTTATTTTATTTAATCCATGTCCCCAAGGGGATATAGGGTAAAGTAAATTGTTATTCCTATCATAACAACCCCTAGACTTCCAAGTGACCTTCTCTATGTCCGCCCAGACTTTTCATCTCCCCTCTTATCCACACTTGCATCATTTCTTCTACTTGATTCACTCCATCACCATGGGAGAAATTTTGTGTCCCCATTATACCTAATGTCCATGGTGAAAATAGGGACAAGAAAATTTTCCCATACCCAAGCTTAATCTCGAGATCTCCATACGACCTCTCCTGACTCTGTAAGTAGTTTTCATAGCCCCTCCATCTCATTCTCACTTGATACTATGCTTCCACATGTCTCAATCCATATATAAGGTGTACTTTTGTTCTCACATTGTCCCTTTGGTCCCTATTTCACCATTAAAACTTTCCATTTATGACTTAGGAACACTTTGTACCTCTTTATGTCCCCTCTATCCCATGTGGGACAAAGGGGACATCAATGGCACAAAAAATTTAATCTACATCCTCCTCCCATAGGCACACTTTGGAGCACTATTAAGTGTTCCAGAGTAGTGTCCATCCCCCATCCCCCCCCTCCCCTCCCCCCCCCCCCTTATGTTTCCACCTGTTAAAGGGGACATGAGGGACACAAAACAAATGCCCTGAACTCCCATTATTTGCCATGGGACTAAATTGTTTTTATTTTATTTAATCCATGTCCCCAAGGGGATATAGGGTAAGTAACTTGTTATTCTATCATACCAAACCCCTAGACTTCCTCCAAGTGCGACCTTCTCTATGCTCTAAGACTTTTCATCTCCTGTTCCTCTTATCCCACTTGCATCATTTCTTCTACTTGATTCACTCCATCACCCAGGGAGAATTTTGTTTTTTGTCCTATTATACACTATATGTCCATGGGGTGTGAAAATAGGAATCAAGGAAAATTTTCCATATACCCAAGCTAATCTTCAAGATCTCAATACGAACTCTCCTTGACTATGTCAATGTAGTTTTCATAAGCCCTCTTTCCATTATAGCTATTATCAACGTGATTAATTTGCTCCCTGCTTCAGTACACGTAGTCTCATCCCTTATTATATTGAAGGTTGAGCTGCGGTTCTACATTTACCGTCCTTGTGTCCCTCATTCTTTTTTCAACCATTCTATCCATAATTCAACTTGTATTAAATTTCTCACATTGTCTCTTTGGTCACATGTTCACGGCATAAACTTCGATTTAACCTTCGCAAAAACTATCGTTTCCTATCTTTACAAACAAGAGTTAGTAGGGAAGTTAAAAGTGATTGAAACCTATAGTTTAAATCCATTTATTAAATATGTTTTCCATTCATCCATTGTTTCTATTTTCACACCTTGAAAAAACACCATTTTCTACTAGATATGCTTCCCAATTTTTCCTGTAACAACCATAGGAATCAAAAACAAGTTTTTTTCGTATCTCTTAAACTGGAAACCTGGTTGTAATTAAACATTTCTATTTTTTTCTTCTCTGAAATACATTTTGGAAGATTGTAGGTACATATCATATGATGGCCCTATCATTTTTGATATATCAATTTTAAAACATAAACCCTAATACTTTCTATTTTTATTTCCAAGAGATTCAAAAAAACAAGAATGATGAAATTTTGAGCACGAGATCTATGTGTGAAACAAAACACAATTATGGTGTTTTCATTATAATCCAACATTAGTGATTCAAATTTCTAAAATTATTATTGTCTACAAAATTTGAGATTCTAAAAATATAAATATTCCTAAAGTATCCAAATTTCAACATTCGGAACATCCTGGAAAATTTACAAACACCAAAAAAGGGTCAATTGTGCAACTTTAAAATCTATAATAGGTTGGAAAAAGAAGATGTCTAAAAATATTAACTTTATAAAAATGGAAAGTACTTATTAGTCAAACTATCTAAGTGAATTAGGATCTTCAAAAAATAAGGATTGTGTAAAATTGAGGGTTCACTTTAAGAATCCTCTGGAAAAAAGGAGGTGGAAAATCCTTGACAAATATTTCTTTGGCCGCATTCACCACAAAGGTGAATTTTCGTAGGTTTCTGCATGAAATATTCACCTGGCAGTTTTAAGAGAACAAGTGTGAAAGGTGCACGACAACAAGGTGTTATTGACAAGTCTCAGCAACACCTTGTTGTCATGTGACAGTAAAATGTTGTTTACGAGCGTTAATAACATTTTACAGTCATGCAACAACAAGGTGTTGTTGACGCACGTCAGCACCACCTTATTCTCGTGAGACAAAAAAATGCTACTGACGCTCGTCAACAACATTTTACTGTGTCAATAGCACCTTGCTGTCACGAGACAACAAAATGTTGTTGACACCCGTCAACAACATTTTACTGTCACACGACAACAAGGTTTTTTCAATGCCCATCAACAGCACCTTGCTGTCGCATGAAAGAAAGGTGTTGTTGACATATGTCAACAATCACAAAACCCTAATTTCCCCTATAAATACCAACACATCCCCTCATTTTCACATTCTCCTTTCCCAGATACAATTTTTTTCCTTCTCTGAGAACTTCATGCTACAAGTATTGTACGTCGCATCAATCAAAGTTTCCTCATCACTACAATCAAATTCAAGGGTTTTTGTGCCCAAGGTCCAACACTCGAAGCCTCCAAGGGCAAGATTCAATACAGAAGCACTATGTGCTCCCACATAAATGTAGTTATGGAAATGAAGGAATAATACAGGGATTCAATAGTAGCATCTGAATTCCAAGGACTTGTTAGCATGCCCCAATTTGAGGTTGACCATTAGATTCTTAACTACCTACTTTCGTCCTACAATATAGAAAATAAAACTTTTACTTTTACATTGGAAGATCAGTGTACATTCTCCTTCGGTGTCAAACTTGTTGATATCCATCGATTGGCAAGCCTCCATTTTTAAAATGTGCCGATAGTAACAACCAAAGCAACACTCACTGAAAATGATAATATTTTCCACGAATCTAGTTATGGTTTCAATGTTGATTGTAAGTGTAATTTACTCTCATTTGAATGTTTATTTTATATTAATTAAAATTGATATTAATTCCAATGACTTTTTCAGCTCCTATCAACAAATCAAGATGAGGAGTGGATATGCAAGATGTTGCACACAACTTTCTTGCTACCTTGATTTATTTGTTTCAAGCCAGAATTATTATGCAGGGTCGACAAACTGACATTCGAAATTGGGTTATTGAATACATTCTTGTAACAATCAGAAATCAAAAATTTAACTGGTGCACATTTCTAACAATATAAAGGCTAAAATTACCAATGCAACTATTTAAGATAAACCATTTATTCATTCCACAAACTATCTCCTAGCTCTTTATTATGAGGCTTATTATAATTTAAAATATGAACCAAATCCAACTTGCACAAATGAGACAATGAAGAATTTGTCAATTCCACTTAAAGAGCAGCAGGTAAATAGTTCATATTCCATATTTACCAAGGATATTCTTTTTTATATTATTCTCATTCTGATCCAATATTTGTGCACTAATGTAATGTAAGTTTGATTGAATATTTTACGTATGCAGAAAATATTTCTAGAGTCACTTCTATGAAAAAAGTTGCATCGAGAGGAAGAGGCCAGCAACATGCTGAGGCCTCGGGAGAATCATAACTTGAAATTGAAGTTATTTCATCAGCTGATGCCCAAGTATTTGCGTAAACGAAACGACATAGACGTAATACCCTTAACATGTAGGGTAGGGTTATTTACATTTTGATTTTACCATTTACTGATTTACCCTATTGAATTGACATGTAGTTCCTGTACTTACAGGGACTTTGGACTACATGCATGCTTCAAAGAAATCATCACCAAATCACTTGATATAATCTCATGCAATTTTCAAATCTCATCAGCAATTACCACCATCAGCTCCAACCAAAACAATTTGAACTCTATCATAGCCCCCCAGGTTACACAATCAATTCGTACCACAACAAAATCCCACTCAACAAGGTGTGAATTCATTTATTTTGTGATATTTTTAATACTTTTACATATTATTTAGAAATTACTAATTACTAATTTCTAATTATTGTTGTTCAAATTTGATAGCAATCCTTTGTCTTCTACTCAAAATATGCAAACCCTGCCTACTCAATCAACCCCACAATTACGATTCAAAATGTTGACCAAAGGTTCAGGAAAAAAGACCATTGGTAAATGCATGCCTTTACATCTGGCCCCTAATGAGACACTAAACATTCCCTCATCATTCGCTATTATGACCCTCTCTCTCACTGGCTATACCATTGCAACAGGGAAATTAGTTTTGAATCAAATAACTTTAGATGAAGATTATTTGGGCATTGATAGCAGTGACCCAATTGGTTTTTTCAACACACGTGATATGATTCAGGTCCAGTAGGTATATTTCCATCTCAATATACTTTTAAATTTATTTAAATTTTCAACATTAAAATTTAAATTTTAATAATTATTTCTATTATTGTTATTAGGATCAGCACTCTCAAAAGAAAAAAGAAGCACCAGACATTGCTCGACCTGAAAGCCATCATACTTCTCCTTTAAAATCATCCTCTTCTGACATAGATAGTGATTACTTGTCAACATTTACTTTGGATACCTTGATTGGCTATGATTGTCAACCCCACATGAATGAATTGATCACTCCTCAAATCAGTGAGCTCATTCAATAGGAGCGAAGGGAAAAAGTATTAATATCTGAGATAGTAAGTCGTTATGAGAACCATTGGAAAAGAGAGATCTTATTTGCTACATTCAAAAATCAACTTGTGAAGATGGATGCATTATTCATCAGAGCTAAAACTGGGACTGTCGCATATAACAACACCTATAACGACAATGTTTTAGATAAAGTATTAAATAGATTAGAAAATATCAATGCTGAGGCCCATGCCTATTTCAATAAATGATCTAAGGACAAGGATATGGTGGTGATTGCAAATTCTGAAAGAGATAGAGTTGTCGTAAGTATAATCAGTTTGAAAAAATATTTTTTATTAATTTCGGTAAAAAATAGTTTTTTAATATGTTTAATTGACTTCACTCTTTTTGTTGCAGCTGAAATATGAAAATTTAAAGAGTCAAGCTAAGGTGTTCAAAGTTCACTTGGAAATGGAAAAGAACAATTTATCTGTAGGAATTACGATGAAAGAAAATATTGTTTTGGTTAACAAACAAAATAATACACATAAGTGGATAATTAAAGAGAATGGCTATGAACCTGATATTTTATTCAAAGCAAAGGCAACAGAAGATCCTTCTTTGACATCCCATGGAGATGCTACAAAGGAATAAGAAGCAATTGTCAAGAACCTAGACATGTTGAGGATCTTATTAGTTCGGGGATAATTGAGGTAAGGAATACAATAGGGTCTGGTGAACATGTTAATGATTGAGGCTTGAGGATTGGGGAACCTCAAAATTGACACTTTAAATATTTTATATACAGAAGAATGAAATTTGATACTTGAATATTTGTTTAATTTGAAGTTTGGATTTAAACTTCATTCAATATTATCTCTACTTGTAATGATATTCATAGTTATATTTATCATTAGATGTGGATTTCTGGATAATGAAATTAGAGTAGATTTGGTTATAGTTATTATCCATTTATTCATTTAGAATGTGGTTTTATGTGGACATTAGGTGTGGATGTCTGGATAATAAAATTAGAGTAGATATGGATGATGATGAATTATACGTGACTAGATGAATTGTATGTTGTTATATTTTTATATATAACTTATATATTGTATATGGTGTTTATGTTTGATGGATAATCATGATTCATTGATTTAAAAATTTTGCAATATTATCTCTACTTGTAATGATGGTCATGATTACATTTTTCATTACATGTGGGTGATGACATCTAATATGTTTGATGAGATTAGAGTAGACATTAGAATGGATCATTCATTTATTCATTTAGAATTCAGTGTTATGTGGACATTAGATGTGGATGTCTCGATACTAAAATTAGAGTAGATGTGGATGATGATGAAATGTATGTGATTAGATGATGATAATGGATAATTATTTGAAGAAAATTAAGAATGTGGTATGTCAGATACATCTTAATACAGTAAAATATTCTTCTCTCTATTTTAAATTTCAAACTCTTTAATATGTATATCGTTTCTTCACATTTCTTTTCAAACCTTTATATTTAATTGAAACAACAAAGATCAAAGGAAAAAAAGAATGTGGTATGACACAGATATCTTAATACAGTAAAATATTCTTCACATTTAAAACTATGGCTAAGATAGGGTTTAAGGTACCTCTTGTATTCTTGAGTAAGCTAGACGACCTTCGATTCTCAAGAATTGAACACAAAAAAATGGATAAGGATTAGAATACAAATGGGTGAGAGTTTCATGATAATCTCAGTCCTAACAAGCAAGAGCTTCCTTGGATGGATGTCAACCCACGTTTTTCTTAAACATCAATAAAATGAAGAGAAATTAAAATTCTTAATCCAGATCATACCTAAGCAAATTAAAGCAAACCAAAACCTATTCATATCGAAGGTGACACAATTATCAAGAATGCACTGCAGAGTGGACGAAAACTGCAGCAAACACTAAGCATGATAGAATATGCATAATCTAGATCTGAGCTTTGAAGACCTTGCAAAATAAAACATCAAAGTGGTTTTCAAATTAAAAATACCAATGAAATAAATCTTATTTTAATAAATAATAGTATTTGAATAAATCTAAATATCCATACCTATAACATCTTCGATGATAACTAGAGATCAAAATAGCCTTCTCACTATCAATACTGACATCTGCAGACAATGGTATTTATGTAAAACTATAAACAATTAAATTAGAATTTATTAATATGAAATTGAATAAATAAGAACAGTTAAAGTGCAATGTCAAGGTGATACATATTTAAAGTTGAAACAATCCATTTTCAATAGCTTCTTTGTATTCAATATTTGCATTCGCAGAGTTTGAAGATGCACCACTTCCAATCTCATCGTTGAGATTACTTGGCCTTTTAGTAGTATTATTTACACCACTTCTTTTGGAAAGGGAATTCCAATCACAATAGCTCTCTCAAAAGGAAAGGTTTCTAAAGAGTAGCAAGAAACATAACACCTTATGCAAATTTTGAGATTTTTATCCAACCTATTTCTCAGTTTTGATTTAATAAAAGATAAAGCACTGAAAACTCTTTCATCCTCCACTGATCCCAAAATAATTGTTTGGTACAACTCATACATTCAAAAATATTCAGTGATGTCTTTCTGTAACACACTACTTTGGTATATTTTTCACCAAAGCCTTGTAATAGCACCACTCTCTAAAGGTTCGTCTAAGAGTTTATACTGTGACCTCATTGTCGTTGCAAAATTAATTGATTGATTATTTATAAAATCAACATTCAGTATACCTTTTATTTCAAAACCCTCGACCTCTGAGGTTTTGCTAAAATAATCCAAAATTGTTTTTTTGCCGAATAGTGAAGCATACATAAGAGAAAAATAGATAAGGTAAGGGTGAGGAGGAATAGCTTGTGAGTGAAGGTGGAAAGTAGAGTGTGCGCATCCTAATTTTCCAATCCAATGATGATTGCGAGAACTTCCTTTTTACTAGGAGGAACTACCTACGAATACAAACAAGACCACAAGAGGAATATTAATATATATATATATATATATATATATATATATATCAGTGGACTGCCTAGCGTATCCTAGATCTGGGAAGTGTGATACTTGCTAGATGGTTGTCAATCCACTGTTTAAAACAAATTAATGTAAGAAATTATGTAAACCAATAATGTCCTACTATATTTGATATGATTTAGGTATCTCATTCAAGTATAATAAACAAATATAATCTAACAGGATAGGTTATGATCAGATCTGGAGGTCATATAGGTAAATAAAGTGGTTGGGACAGGTCAAGGTCAAGCTTTAGGTGATTTGGGTTGTTTGAATGAAAGGTATGAGGTTTTTGTTATAGGTAGGTTTTCCAGACATAGAGACAGACGTTGGTCTGGTATGACCGATGCCGGTTACAAGGATACCGACGAAGGTTTGGGATAACCTATGTCAATAGGGTCGGGCTGGTAGAAACTTAGTGAAGTTGGGTTTTGATGATTCTCTAGGATTTCCCAAAGAGTGGAAAAATAATGGTGAGATAGATGACAATGCTAGGAATAGTCAAAGATGTCTAGAGTTAGGTATGGGGAGGTTAAAAGGTTATAGGTGATTAGGTGGAGGAATTGGTGGGGGGTGAGAGATGATGGGATGTTAGGGAGACCATAAATCCCAAACACAAATGAAGAAACTAATCTAAATAAATATGGGAAGGTGCATATCAAAAGGTACTTACTGGTGTTTGCAGACTTGGTGGTTGGATGGAGGTGAGTTGATCCATGAAACTAGTGGTCAGTTCCACAGCTGTGCTTCTTGAAACATTACCATGAATGCTTTCCTCTCATATCAATGATTGGTGTTGGCTTAGGTCTGTGGTTGAATGTATTTTGTCGGCTGGATGCTAATAAATCTCTAGTTCATGATCGAGTGCAAGGGATATCTCAAAACTCAGAATGAGCAACCTAGGAAAAGGTTAAAAAATTGTAAATAAGGTAGCCGACGACGGTTATGGTGATCGATGTCGGTTGAGGGAGAACCAACATCGGTTAAGGCAGGAAATCCTAGGTTTACCAAAAATAGTAGATGTTGGCTATTTTTGGCATGCTCTACTTGTCACTCTAGGTCTCAAGTGATGGTTAGTGGTTATATAAGCGGGAATGTTGTTGGAGAAGGAATATGAATTTACTTTTAGGGTTAGAGTAATTCCCAGTTGGTTGAGATAAGTGGAGACTCAGTCCTAGTTAATTAATAGACTAAGAATAAGTCCCTGGTAAGGTGTTTAGGTGAGGTGTAAATTAACCTAATTAAAGTAATTAAATTAATTAATAGTGTGAGGATGAGCATTAACTCCATTGTAAGAAATTAAATTAATATGAATTTGGGGTAAAGGGGTTGTGGTTAGGTGAACACGTTATGTTAACTAATTAAAGGTGGCCAAGGGGAGTGTGTGACCCAAATTTGGTGTCTACAATTGTACCCATGTATTTATGGAAAAGCTTACTTACAAAATCAACACAACCACCTTCTGTATTCAAAAATTTTGGATTCATCACACACATGGCTTCAAGAATTTTGTCTTTGCTGAAACATTTTCTAATTTCTGATGCTAAGAATTCTACAATTTTTCTGAGTTTTATTCTTGTTTCAATTACTACATAATCAAATAGATTTCGTGCCACAAGAACTTATTTTTTTTCCATTGATGTAACATCTTTAATTTTTCGAAGAATTTTTCAATGGTAGCTTTTTCCCGCTAACATGTATACAGAGGTGATCATGGATATTAAATCTCAAAACATTATTTAAATGGTTAAGATCCAATAAAACTTTCTAGTTATCAAAACCAGGTGTATCAAAAATATTCGGGGAAGTGTACACGGCATCAAGACTCATCCATACCAATTTTCTCACCTGTATAAAATCAACAATAAAGGTTTATCTCCCCTATGCATGTTTCATCAATGTATTGATCTCTTGTAACATTGGAAGAATTCCTACCAATGTAAGCAATGTCTCCAAATCAATTAGATGGAACAAAAATTACCTCACCCTATCAATTTCATGAAAATATTTGTGCATTAAACTAACCAATGAAGGATACTTCTCACGCACTCTGCACACAAGCTCATACAAAGAAATCCACCTTGTCTAAACATCCTTCAGAATTTTTTTGCCATCTGTAATTCCTATGGAAAATTTTTGAAACTCAAGAAATCACTTTGGGATGTTTGCCATATAGGCATGCATTTCTCTTATAATTTAATCTAATTTTTCAACATTTTCGTAGTTGCTAACAATTTTATAATCTAAATTCATTATGTGAGCCATACAGTGAATTGCTAGTATATAAGGGGCCACTGATGTTGGCAATCGAACACACAACCCAGTTTTATGACCCTACATGACTAATGCACCATTTTCTCCCACGCACACCAACTTCGTAGCAATTTCATTAGTAGTCATGCCAGCAATTTCAAAAGAGAAATAACTATTTTATATGGGTTTTCTACATTGTAATTTTAAACCATTTTTTGAACATCTAATAGATGCGGAGTCCTATATGATTTTCTAAAGTGTAAACATGTATACATACACATGTGGTGTTGTTAACAACTGTCACTTCATCAATTGAAAAAGAGATAAAATTTGCATTTTTTACACACTCTTTCAAATCTTCCTTCTCAATCATAGCAAGGCATTTAGCCATTTTCCATGCACTGTTGTCTAGCCAAAGAGACAGGGGAACATTTTGCATTCCATTATATTGATAAAAAGTTTTGAAATCGATGAAATATGAAATCAGTATTCCTTTCTTAAGGATGTGGAATAAAGTAGAAAATTGTATGAGTTTAGAACACAAATTTGATTTATTCATCTTACCAATTTACGATGTGATCGTTCCACCATTTTATATGCGAAGTCTGTGTCTTTTCTGATCTACCTCATATTCTGCCGCATATTTCACATGCATGCATTTTTTTCAGTTATCCATTTTTGTGTTTTAATTTTCTGGCCATCTTCCCGTGTTATAGTGAAATATTATTTTCCACAATGTTTTTCAATTGTGTCTAACTTCAGTTGCATTTTTTTGTTTCCTTCCCAATTTCCAAGAACATTTCGGAATGTACATTCCGATGAAATTTCTTCAGAATTAGCTGGTTGTACAGGTTCTATAAATGGAAATTTTGTAGTCCAGCCAAACTTGTATGTCCTCCCAAATGTCCACATATTCTTGTTCATTTTCATAGTTTTTTTGTTACGAGTAGAGATTTTAGGAATATCACGATCATCAGGTTTCCTTTTTCATGAACCACTATTTCCATTTGAATTTTGTGTTGCATTTTGCACTCCTGGTTACACATCAATAAGAATATCTTCAAGCTCTACCATCTCAACTGGAATATCTTCAAGCCCTAGTATGGTATCATTATAGGTGTCATTTGGTTGATACTAAGCAAAATGCATGTCCACTTCAATAACACCTTCCACACAGTTTGTGCTCTGATTGATTTCAGTGGGAGTTCTATGGGTGTTGGTGGTTGCAGTATCTGAACTAGCAGAGTTTCCAAAATACTTGAACAAAGACTTTTGAGTTCTTTTGTAATTTGTTGGGTTTTTTTTAGCACTAGCATCTTTCATTGTTCTAACCATGATAAATTCGAGTTAGATAAGCTCCTGGTCATTAGTCAACAACATTTCACTGTCGTGCATCAACCAAAATACCTTATCAAGCGTCATCAAAAGTTCCATGTCACACGTCAACCAAAATACCTTGTCAGGAGTCAATAACAGTTCCATGTCACGCGTCAATAATAGAAACTTGTCACGCGTCAATGAAAACACCATGTCATGCATCAACCAAAATACCTTGTCAGCATCAACAATAGTTCCATGGCATGCATCAGCACTAGAAACTTGTCGTGTGTCAACTGAAACACCCTGTTGAGTGTCAGGAAAGAATTATTGTCGCATGTCACCAAAGAGTTCTTTTCACGCGTTATCAGACAGATCTTGTCACGCTTCAACATAGATTTCTTATCGCATGTTAACAAAGAGTTCTTATTGCACGTCAATAGATATTTCATGTCAGGCATCAATAGAGATTTATTTTTGTCATGCATCAACAGAGTCTTCTTGTCACGCGTTAGTTGAATGCTTTCATCTAAAAATTTGTACTATGTACTGTCCTTTGTTGATTCTCAAGATTCTTGTACTTGATAATAGATATACCCCTAGGTGGTATGAGTTAGCAAGTAGTGTTTTACTCGGGGAATAATATAGAATTATATAGGGGATATTGTAAAGAGGTAGGCGAAGCTAGCCGCTAATAAAATAAACTATAATTTTTAGGTGAACATGTCAATGACCTGTGCGAAAACATTTGCCTTTTCATTTTTTTCTAAAATGGAATATTTTCCACTAAAAAATCCTTGTGTACCTCTTATTTCTACAAAAGCCAAGAAAAAATTTGAATTCATCAACCATCACATCATTTTTCACTTTGGTGTTCCTCACCACCTCATCACTGTAACGGAAAACAATTCAAAAACAAAACCCTACGAAAAATTTGTGACGCCTTCGGCATTCAACTCATTTTTTCTTCACCTTATTATCCTCAAAAAAATGGCCAAGTTGAACCGACTAACAAAACCCTAAATAAATCTTTTATGAAATTGTTTGACGATACTGGTAAGGATTGGCACACAAAAATTCCTTTTTCCTTATGGGCTTATCTCACTGGTATTCACACTTGAACTATTGCAACACTTTTTTCTTTGGTCTACGATATAGAGGCTTTCTTGCCTCTCTATGTCCAAATTCCATCTCTTCGTATCTCACTCAAAGATATACTCAATGATGATGATTTTCGCCATGACCATTTGGCACAGCTTGAGTTATTAGAAGAAATCCATCTAAATACTCTTAGTCACCTTCAAATCTACCAAAAACGTATCAAACGTGCCTATGATAAACATGTCCAAGAATGAAACTTCAAGATCAGTGACCTTGGCCAAAAGGAAAATCAACATGTAACAAAGGCAAAGAAAAGTAAACGGGGCAAGTTCGTTCCTAATTGGCTTGGACCCTATATTGTTACTCATGCCTATGGATCAAGTGCTTATCATTTATCTTCACTCGAAGGTAAACCAAAACTTGAGCCCCGCAATGCCTTACATCTTCAACCATTCTATTGTGGAATCAAGTCATATATCACCTTCTGTTTATTAAACACTCATCCCTTGAGCAAGAGTCACCTTCCACTTACCTATTTTAAGTATCAATGAATAAACAAGAATCATGTCATTACCTGTCACCATTTAGCCTTATCTTCAATATGAGTACCACGGCTCTACTCATGGCATGATTCTCATGGATACTTTTCATCCTTTTCAGGATGGAATGCCACGGTCATTCATCATTTAAAACACCTCTTACATAGTTACCATTTGTGTGTTATGGTTTTTCCTTCATGAAGGAAGCCTATACCCCTCTATAGTCTTTTCCATGACCTAAAAGTCCAAAAAACAATTCAAAAGTAATATATGGGATTTTCAAATTCAACTCCTTGAGTCAAACTTCTTGTAAATAGATGATTCCCTCCAAAAGGACATCTCTCTTTCCATATTTTTGTTATAAATAGACTGCTCCCTTGAAGGACAACTATAAATAGATAGCCCTATTTTACATAATCTATCACAAAAACAAGACTATTTCTGTAAAAAATATAATAAAAATATTCTGAAGCTTCCTGCATCGATCAGCTTTGCGAAGACCTCAAGGAAATATTCTATTCACCCCACATATACTCTCGCATCGATCAGTCTATAAAACAAATGGAAAAAGAAAAATATAACTTTTTCATCATGGACTTGCCTATTCTGGTCTTGGGTATCTTGCACAAGAGGCATGTTATATCACACCAAGGTTACGCTAAAACAACCCCTTATATTGAATTGAAAAGAAAAAACTCAAAGGAAAAAAAGAATGTGGTATGACATAGATATCGTAATATGGTAAAATCTTCTTCACATTTCAAACTATGGCTAAGATAGGGTTTAAGGTACCTCTTGTCTTCTTGAGAAAGATAGACGACCTTCGATTCTCGAGAATTCAACATGAAAAATGGATAAGGATTAGAATAAAAATGGGTGAGTTTCCTGATAATCTCAGTCCCAAGAAGCGAGATCTTCCTTGGATGGATGTCAACCCAAGTTTTTCATAACCATAAATGAAATGAAGAGAAATTAAAATGAAGAATCTAGATATAACCTAACCAAATTAAAGCAAACCAAAACCTGTTCATATCGAAGGTGACACAAATATCAAGAATCCACTGCAGAGTGGATGGCAACTATACTAGACACTAAGCATGGCAGAATATGCAGAATCCATATATGCGCTTTGAAGACCTTACAAAATACAATATCAAATAGGTTTGAAAATTAAAAATATCAATGAAATAAATCCGAAAAATACCAATAAAATAAATAAATTTTTAATAAATAATAGTATTTGAATAAATGTAAATATACATACCTATAACATCTTCGATGATAACTACAGATCAAAAATAGCCTCCTCACTGTCAATATTTGCATCTGCAGAATTACAATGGTATTTATGTAAAACTATAAACAATTAAAATAGAATCTATTAATATGAAATTGAATAAATAATAACAGTTAAAGTGTAATGTCAAAATGGTACCTATTTAAATCTGAAATAATCCATTTTCAATAGCTTCTTCGTATTCAATATTTGCATCCATGGAGTTTGAAGATCCACCACTTCCAGTCTCATCGTTGAGATTACTTGGAATTGTAATAGTATTATTTACACCTCTTCTTTCAACAAGGGAATTCCAATGCGCAATAGCTCTATCAAAAGGAAAGGTTTCCAAATAGTAGCGAGAAATATAAGACCTTATGAAACTTTCGAGATTTTTATCCAAGGTATGTTTCTCAACTTTGATTTAATAAAAGATAAAGCAATGAAAATTCTTTCATCATCCACAGATCCCAAAATCATTGTTTGGCACAACTCATACAACCGAAAATATTCACTTATGTCTTCCTGTAACACACTACTTTGGTTTTTTTTTTTCCAAAGCATTGTAATAACACCACTCTCTGAAGGTTCGTCTAAGAGTTTGTACTGTGACCTCATTTTCATTGCAAAATTAGTTGATTGAGTATTTATAAAATCAAAATTCAGTATACATTTTATTTCAATACCCGTGACCTCTGATGTTTTGTTGAAATAATCCAATATTGCACCCATGTATTTATGGAAAAGCTTACTTACAAAATCAACTACGCCACCTTCTATATTCCAAAAATTTGGAATCATCACACCCATGGCTTCAAGAATTTTGTCTTTGCTGAAACATTCTCTAATTTTTAATGCTAAGGATTCTGTAATTTTTCAAATTTTTATTCTTGTTTCAATTACTACAGAATAATATAAATTTTGTGTCACATGAGCTTCTTATTTTTCCATTTATGTAACATCTTTACTTGCTTACAGAATGTGCAGTGGTATATCTTTCCCGCTAACATGGATATAGAGGTGATCATGGATATTAAATCTCAAAAATTTATTGGGATGGTTATGATCCAATTAAAATTTCCAGTTATCAAAAATGGTGTATCAAAATTATATGGGCAAGTGTACAGGGCATCAAGACTCATACATACCATTTTTCTCATCCATATAAAATCAATAATATAGGTTAATCTCCCCTATGCATGCTTCATCAATGTATTGATCTCTTGTAACATTGGAAGAATGCCTACCAATGTAAGCAATGTTTCCAAATCAATTAAATGAAACAATAAGTCCCTTTCCCTATCAATTTCATGACGATATTTGTGTAGGAAACCAACCAACGAAAGATACTTCTCACACACTCTACATGCAGGCTCATACAAAGAAATCCACCTTGTCTTACCATCCTTCAGAAGTTTTTTGGCATCTGTAATTCCTATCGAAAATTTTTGAAACTCAAGAAATCACTTTGGGTTGCTTGCCATATAGGCATGCATTTCTCTTATAAGGTCTTCTAATTTTGCAACATTTTCATAGTTGCTAACGATTTTATATGTTAAATTCATTATGTGAGCCATACAGTGAATTGTTAGCATATATGGGGCCACTGATGTTTACAATCGAACACACAACCACGTTCTATGACCCTACATGAATGATGCACCATCTTCTCTAATGCACACCAACTTCATATCAATTTCATTAGCAGTCATGTTGGCAATTTCTTTCTAAAGAGAAATAACTAGTTTATATAGGTTTTCTGCACTGCAATTTTCAACCATTTTCTGAACACCCAATAGATGTGGAGTCCTTATATGATTTTCTAAAGTATAAACATGTATACATACCCATGTGGTGTTGTCAATAGCTATCACTTCATCAATCTAAAAAGAGGTAAACTTTTCATTTTTTACACACTCTTTCAAATCTTCCTTCTCAATCATAGCAAGGCATTTAGCCATTTACCTTGCACTATTGTATGACCAATGAGACAGGGGAACATTATGCATTCCATTATATTGATACATAGGTTTAAAATCGATGAAATCTAAAATCAGTCTTCCTTTCTTAAGGATGTGGAATAAAGTAGAAAACTGTATGATTTTAGAACGTAATTTTGATTGATTCATCTTACCAATTTACGATGTGATCATTCTGCCATTTTCTACGAGAAGTCTGCATCATTTCTGATCTGCTTCATATCATGCCGCATATTTCAAATACATGAATTATTTTTCATTTTTCCATCTGTGTGTTTTAATTTTCTAGCCATCTTCCCCTATTACAGTGAAATATTATTTTCCACAGTGTTTTATAATTGTTTTAACTTTAGTTGCATTTTTTGCTGCCTTCCCAACTTCAACGTACATATTGTGCATGTATATTCTGATGAAAATTTTTCATAATTAACTGGTTGTACAAGTTCTATAAATGGTAACTGTGCATCCCAGTAAAAAATGTATGTCCTCCCAAGTATCCACATATTTTTGTTCTTTTTCACAGTTTTACTGTTACGAGTAGAGATTTTAGGAATGACACAATCATCGGGTTTCTTATTCCTTGAACCACTATTTCCATTTGAATTTTGTGTTACATTTTGCACTCCTAGTTGCATATCAATAGGAATATCTTCAAGCTCTACCATCTCCACTAGAATATATTCAAGCCCTGGCATGGTATCATTATAGGTGTAATTTGGTTGATACTGAGCAGAATGCATGTCCACTTCAATAACACCTTCCATGCAGTCTGTTCTCTGATTGATTCCAGTGGGATCTCTATGGGTGTTGGCAGTTGTGGTATCTAAACCATCAGAGTTTCCAAAATACTTGAATAGAGACTTTTGAATTTTTTTTGTAACTTGTTGGGTGTTCTCAGCACTAGCAGTTTCCATTGTTCTAAGCATGATATAAATTCGAGTCAGATATGTTACTAGTCGTCAATCAACAAACACACCCTATCGTGCATCAACAAGAGTTCACTATTGCGTGTCAACAAAAACACCATGTCGTGTGTCAACCAAAATACCTTTTTCGACGTCAACAACAATTCCTTCTCGTGCGTCAGTAATATAAACTTATCATGCATCAACTGTCATGCCTCAACCAAAATACCTTGTCATGCATCAACAACAGTTCCCTGTCGCTTGTTAGCACCAGAAACTTTTCATGATTCAACCAAAAAAAACTGTCACGTGTCTAAAGAAAATTCTTGTCACACATCAACAGAGAATTATTGTCGTATGTCAGCAGAGAGATCTTAATGCAAGCCAACAGAGAGTTCATGTCATGCATTAATATAGAAATCTTGCCAAGCGTCAGTAGAGAGTTCTTGTCTTGTGTCAACAAATATTTCTTGTCACGCATCAAAAGAGATTTATTCTTGTTGCGCATCAAAAAATATTTATTCTTGTCGTGCATCGACGAAGTCTTCTTTTCATGCATCAGTTGAACGATTTTGTGTGAAATATTGTACTTTGTGTACTGGCCTCTATTACTTCACAAGTTTATTGTACTTGATAATAGATATACCCCTAAGTGGTATGAGTTAGCAAGTAGTGTCCTATCAAGTGAATAATATAGGATTATATAGGGGATATTGTAAAGAGTTAGGCGAAGCTTACCCCTAAAAAAATTAAACTGTAATTTTTAGGCAAACATGTCAATGACCCGCGCTAGAAAATTCATCTTTTCATTTTTTTTCTAAAATGGAATATTCGCCATATTACAAATATTTTCCACTAACAAAAGCCCTGCGTACCTCTTATTTCTACAAAATCCGATAAAATCTATGAATTCAGCAACCATCACCTCATTTTTCACTTTGGTCTTCCTCACCGCCTCATCACTGATAACGGAAAACAATTCAAAAACAAAATCCTATGGAAACTCTGTGACGCCTTCGACATTCAACTCAATTTTTCTTCACCTTATTATCCTCAAACAAATGGCCAAGTTGAATCGAATAACAAAACCCTAAATAATTTTTTTATGAAACTGTTTGACGATACTAGTAAGGATAGGCACACACACATTCTTTTTTCCTTATGGGCTTATCATACTAGTATTTGCACCTCAACTGTTGCCACACCTTTCTCTTTGGTCTACAGTATAGAGGGTTTCTTGCCTCTCTAAGTCCAAATTCCATCTTTTCTTATCTCACTCAAAGATATGCTAAACGATGATGATTTTTTCCATGACCGTTTGGCATAGATTGAGTTATTAAATGAACTCTGTCTAAATGCTCTTAATCACCTTCAAATCTACCAAAAATGTGTCAAACATGCCTATGATAACCATGTCCAAGAACGAACCTTCAAGGTCAGCAACCTCATCCTGAAGGAAAATCGACATGTAACAAAGGTGGAGAAAAGTAAACAGGTAAATTTTGATCCTAATTGGCTTGGACCCTATATTGTTACTCATGCCTATGGATCGAGTGCTTATAATTTATCTTCACTCGAAGGTAAACCCGAACCTGAGCCCCACAATGCCTTACATATTTAACCATTCTATTGTTGAATCAAGTATGATATCAACTTATTTATATTAAACGCTCGTCCCTTGAGCAGCATTCACCTTCCACCTACCTATTTTAAGGATCAATGACTAAACAAGAATCATGTGATTACCCGTCACCTTTCAACCTTATCTTCAATATGAGTGACATGGCTCTACTCATGGCATGATTCTCATGCATAATTTTTCATCCTTTTCAGGATGGAATCCCATGGTCATTCATCACTTAAAACACCTCTTGAATAGTTACCCTTTGTGTGCTATGGTTTTTCCGTCATAAAGGAAGCCTATACTCCTCTATAGTCTTGTCCATGACCTAAAAGTCTAAAAAACAATTCAAAACTAATATATGGGATTTTCAAATTCAACTCCTTGAGTCAAACTTCTTGTAAATAGATGATTCCCTCCAAAAGGAAATCTCTCTTTCCATATTGCTACTATAAATAGACTATTCCCTTGAAGGAAAGCCATAAAAAGCTAGCCCTATTGTACATAGTCTATCACAAAAACAAGACTATTTCTATAAAAAAATAAATTAAAAATATTCTGAAGCTTCCTGCATTGATCGGATTCATGAATACATCAAGGAAATATTCTATTCACCCCACATATACTTCCCGCATGAATCAATCTATAAAATAAAAGAGAAAAGAAAAAGATAACTTTTTTGTCGTGGACTTGCCTATTCTATTCTTAGGTATCTTCCAGAAGAGGCATGCTATCTCACACCAAGGTCACGCTAAAACAACCGCTTTCAGCTCATTGTCTTTCCTTTATAATCTTCTACCTACTCAAGGGATGTGTCGCAAAATGTGACATTACATGGTCAAGTGACTTTATTCACCTTTAGAATAGTCAATCATGCAATGCCTTTAGGGTCTTATGTTCATAAGCCAATCTTTGGTATGATAGACTTATCATGGTTCTTACCAATTAGGTGGGTTTTTTGTCTCCTCGTACCATTCACCTCTTTTCTTACTTATTGATTCTGCTACACTGGACCAAACCTTCATGACCTACATTCTAGGAATTCCTCTCCCACCAAAATCACCCATTCTTATTCAACCTAAACTCAACCATGCCTAAATGACCTAAACTCAAACATGCCTAAATGACTTCGACTCAATCATGCCTAAAACCTACTAACCCATTCATCTCCTTTATCATATTCTTCCCTAGCTTATGGGAGAACTACATCGGCCTGAGGCCCCTTTTTCATCGGAGCTATATAGGCAGCACTATGAGGGCATGGGGCCCTTGGAGGTTAGCTCGGCCACTTTTACCCCTAACCAATTTTCCCCCTTTACATTCACAATATACCCTAGTTAGTTTCGATTTACACAAAAGCTTGGAAATTAATATATCATAAAAACATACATACCTACCATTTTATCACCATGATCCTATTCTAATTAAATCATTTCATATTTCCATCATATTAATTACTTGGAAATTTAACCACAACATACATACAATACTTTATTTCCATAAGATGAGTAAACAGGAAATTACCTAGACTCCACCATGCCTATACCTGACCAAACCATACCTATCCTTGAGAAAACCATGCCTATACCTGACCAAACCATACCTATACCTGATTCCACCATGACTATACCTGACTCCACCATGCCTATACCTAACAAAATCATGCCTATACCTAACAAAATCATGCCTACAAGACCTCCACTCAATCATGCCTAACTCACCTAGTTCTCATTGTACACAATAACAATGGAAATTAAAAGGATATTACATCATCCATCCAATAATAATCATAAACTATATAAAATGGAATGTCTGTGTATTAATGCATATGCACAAAGGGATACAAGTGTCTCAAAAAATCTCATATACAATCTCGAAAAATATTCGTTACACAAGATGGTATATATATCAAAATTAAAATCATAATACAATCTCGTAAATATCTCAGCCCCACCCGAGGCCCTCCTCCTCTCTCCCTGTTAATCAACCTACCATCATCTCTCCACCCTCTGATGGTCCCTACCTAACCTCCATCTCCTCCTCTTATCCCTCTACTGGGCCCGGTCTCCAAGAGCTGGTAACCTCATGCTGACCATGTCTCTGGAGCCGACGACTCCCTATGCTACCTGAGCTATGAGTCTTAGACATTGTCCTCTCACTAGCTTCATGTTAGGTCCTGTGCTTGGCATATGAGGGCACATCAATACATGTAGTGGTTAGATGGTCCTGGTAATAGTGGGTCTCATTCAAGGCATCCTTGAACCTCACTATAGATACAATATGGGGCAGTTCTGATAGCTTAACTACCACCTATGAACTCTACCCTACAAAAAGAGGACCATGTTCTAGTGCATGTGTTTATACTATGATACCTTGTCTTGGTGCCTGAACTGGTATCGGTGTAGCTACCTAGGCATGTAAGGTCGTAACATGTGACTACATAGTTGCCAACTAGATGAATAAACTAGTGACTTGTGCCTGTAGTGCTACTACTTGTGGACCATCCCCTGCAAGAGCCTGTACCTGTACCTATGCCTGCGCCTAGGAAGTAGTTATCCAAGCTTGTAATGTAGTCAACTTCTCTATCAAAGTAACTACTTGTTCTTGTTTCGTCATCAACTAAACTCCCAGAGTGGTCACCTGTCCCTATAGGGCATCCCTCTAAAGCATTAGTGTGGCTAATTCTGGTTGATCTGTCCATGGTGGTGCTACTTGTAACTCTGCTACCCACCATTGTATTTATGCCACAGTGATCCTTGCATCGTCCAATATCATATGCACTGGTACCTCCTCCTGTCTTGTGGGGTCTGTGGTCTGGGGTAAAGACAAAGGTCTCTACACATCATCCATGTGGTACTGTGGTAAGGGTAGCGACACATCCTATTGTAATCCAAACTTACGTCGAAATCTATCGATTGGGATCATCTCATGTTTGTCACCACGTCTACCTTATATCCACTGCAATAACTATAACTCCTGGAGCTCCTGAGCCATCCCTCTAAAATCTAGAAAACTGACATATGGCTGCAAGACTATGTCCATCGCATATACCTCCATCTCCTGCTTATAGTATACTATATCATGAGTTGCCTCCTCCACTCTAGGATGACTACCTATGGCCACCCACCTCCTGTAAGATTCCCTCTATCCCTCATGATGCAAATTTTGTATCGGTGGTCCTCATGGCCACACTACCACAATATGCTCATACACCCAATAGTGCAGTAGGAATGTACAACAGATGTCGTTGCATCTCATCCTCTGATAAGCCCATAACTCCTTGTATAGCTGCACTAAATATGTGGGTACCCATGGAAAGCAGACCTGATCCTCTATCATATCTCGCAATACTCCCATCATCCCTCTGGAAAACTGACTACCCTCTAATTCAAGAAGTGCATAACACCCCACTGCCACCATCATCACCACAACAAGACTGGCATTGTGCTCTATTAGGTCACTTGCCATCTCGCCAAATACCTTAATCATCACCTCGAAGGCTCAATCTGATGACACCATATATATTAGCTCACCAACAATAGGCAGCCGCATAATCATGTATGCGTCCTCCAACATGATGGTCATCTCGCCGATGGGTAGTTGAAAGGTGATGGTGGTTGCATCCCATCTATCGATGAGCGTAACCATGAGGTTGTGATCCCATTGGAATTGAATCCATTTTTAACTACATTTTGATTTTTTAATTTCCCCCCATTATATTTCATTTTTTCCTATAAATTCAATCAAAAACAACAAGAAAGGATTGAATCCTAACTCCACACACCAACGTTGCCTTGCTTGGATCTCCTCTCTCTAATCCAATGGTCCTCTCCCACCTCCTTCTACCACCATGTCTGAATCAAACCCCTAACTCTTAAGGACTCTTAAGGTGACTTCTAGAGTGGTCTTCACCACTCAACATGGTGTCGGACCTGAAGAGAAGACATTCCCCTTACCCCATGCACGGTTACCAAACTTAAAAGGAAAGCACATACTCCTGATAAAGTTTTACCATGTCATTCCTAAAATATGGGTTCATGACAAAGTCACTAAACATAATGACTATGACAGTAAACTCAAACTAGAGGTTTTATTTACCTAAACTTGGAGGTTCCATTGAGTGCAAAGTTTAAGTTCATTCTATGGTTTCAATTTATTCTATGGTAAGAAGGATCACACATGAAGACATGTTATGCACGAATCTTATACTAAGGTTGAGTGTTTCAATTCGATCTCTTTATTAGATTTACAAGATAAGAATACAACACACTAATTAATTAATTGTTTATTGAACACTAAAAATGCACTACAAGATATTAACTTCAAATTCATTTACCATATATATCAAAAAAATTTCCCATATGTAACTATGAATGGAATTGAACCTATGATTAAATGCACATTTCCTAAGCTATCCCTAAAAGCATCTCATACATATTAGAAAATTTCAAATATAACTTTTATGTAACATGAGACTACATTATCCATATATTCATTTTACAATGACCTATATAAATTACAATAATAAATAATGAATTACACATCGCCTTTTCACCATATTTCTTGCATCCTGCAAAAACATGAGAGCATGAAATCAGCGATAAATTGCTGGCATGGAATCCACCCTAATCTAACATAATTAATGTCTTTAGTTTCCCATTTATATATAATAATAATTATAATTTGTATTTGAAATAAAAATTTTAGAAACATGTATTCATTTCACTTCATTTCGTAACCAAGGAGAGAGAAAGAGAAAGGAAAGAGAGAGAAACACCATTTTGTCAAAAGTTCCATTTCACAAGTCACACTATAGAGTTTCAAACAGTTATTTACATGTGTCAAAAAGTTTTCACGGTGGTTTGGCAACCCGACAGGGGTCCTACAACTTTCTTTTTACGTTCTCCTCCTAGTTGCAAAAACATTCAATTAGACTCAGAGGCTAAGAAACCACTTTCAAATGTTGTCTTTTAGGGAGAAAGCATACCACAGGTAAGCTTCTACGTGTCCTCCTATACACCAAGAATTCACAGGAATTAACCGATTTCAAAACTGACAAACATTTTACGATTGGCAATTAGTTTTTCGAAGCCATTACTCATAAGTGGTACAGTTTGACCTAGTCAAACTATGTTCAGAGGCCTACAAAACCTCTTTGCCAAACTAACCAGGAATGTGACTTTTTTCCAAACCAAAATTTTCAGGCGCTTGTCTAGTAAAAATACTAGAGGTTTGTAAAGGCAGATAAGCAATTTGTTGTTCATCGTTCAAATGGCGAGCCGAAACGAAACCCAACTTTTCACTTTTAACAGCTTCCTACATCTGCAAAATGGTGTAACAAGGCTCCTAGAAGGGTGTCAAAAAGATCATAGATGATAAATTGAGGTTGATCTAAGGATTGAATTGAATCCTAACATAACAAGGTACACACAAGAAACTTGACATATTCTTTCCAGAGTTATGAAGGTTGGTTTGCGAGTCTCTAAAAAATCACGATTTATTTGTTTTAACAAGAGAGCAGTCAACATATTTATAGGGTACTCAACTTCAACTTGTCGATAAAAAAGTGATACTGTAGCAATATGGTTTAGTAAGGAAGTTTGTAAGATCATCTCAAAATGAGGGTTTGAGTTTATACTTGTCTACCAAGGAATATTTTAATTACGTAAGCTAAGGTATGACGTCTTTTTGTTTTGAAAACAAGTTTTTTTAAAACTATCAATTCTATGATAATGTTACATTTTAAATTTTAATTCTCTGCAAATGAACAACTAAAGAACAAAAATTATGAAAGATAGAGAGAGATGAACCATGCTTGGGGGAATGAATCTGATCAATATTGTGGGATTTTGTTCCGCATCTCTAATGAACATTTCATCAAGCAACGCGCGAGCCTTTAGAAGCTCCCCCATATTGCATTTGCTTGAAATCTTAGTTACATGGGCCTTATGCTCCACCACTAAATGGACCAGATATCTAATCCTCTATAATGAATGGGTACTAATTCTGTGGTACACATGTACATATGTTGAGTCACACCAAATCTAGCTCCTAGCACAATGCACCTTTTTCTAGAGGCATATTTAGAACTTTTCTCTAGGTCATTAATACAGAGAAAATTTCTAAACTAACAACCATTGCACATGTGTACACTGAGGCTAAATACAAACCCTCATTCACACCATAAATTCTGTTTAGGACACTACTATGATAAAACAACCTTAACCTCAACTTTGATGTTAATGGCGGTGGCTATGGCTATGTCGGTGCTTCTGAAGGAGGAAAGGTAGGCCTTGTGCTGCAGTATGAAATAGAACAAATCTATCTGACATATCACATGGAGGGGGGCAGAAATCTGAGGCTGATAAATCCATCTCATGTTTTTTTAGTAGATTTGGGAATTTTTCACTTGTTTTATCCCTCCCTTTGGCCCAGGATTACGGAACATAGTAGGGAGAAATGCAAGATTAAATCACCTTCTAATATATCCATTTTGTGTGTATCCTACAGTCATGGTTGTTCATGAGGTCCCATTTCTTTTAGGCATTCATTTGACATTTCACATGTCAAGTGCATACTTCCACACTTTGTAAGCATATTTTCCAAAGCAGTTACAACTACAACATCTACCAAAATTCCTCTAAATTTTATGCTTTGTAGACTACCCAATTGCTTCTCTAAAGCTCCCCTTTTAGCACATACAAGGGGAGACTGAAAAAGGTTGTGGCGTTTAGATTTACACTTGTCACTACATTTTCTTGTAGGTTTCCAACGTATTTTCAAAAAACTCATTGTGGCATATCCTTCAACCATTGTTGTCCTTAGACCATATTTATTTCAAGCATTGTATAATAGTTTGCAACATTCCCCTTTATGCCCTGATGAATGTCAAGAACCAGCTCTAAATCTCCCATTGTGGTACAGACTGGGAAGAAGTTAACAAACTATTGAAGAGAATGGATTTAAATCTATTTAAGGAATTCACTTGAATACCTCGCCTTCTAAAATATCCCACCTTTTGAATACATATCTACCAGCGTACCTACAACTACAAAATCTGACAAAAATTCTACCTCATGCGATGATGGATGACCATACTCTGTTCCAGTATTCACATTTTCACTCAAGCTGTGAGAAAATTACATTAGGAAAGGGCGCATTTAATGTCTTAATCAATGCAACAAATAAAACAGCAACTGCAATAGTTTCCTTTCCCTTCAGAGACCATCAAACCTGCTTCTCTCCTCTTTCACATTTTCATCTGCTACAACTATCTCATTACTGCTAGATTCATAATGTTTCTTTATTTTTATGTGTTAGATTCCCAAAAAAATGCCTGAGTTATTGGGAAAGGAAAATGACATGTTGACAAACCTTCCCACCTGCCACACGCATTTACCCACTCCACTCACCCACCATTCACGCACTTCTCCATTTTTTATTATTATTATTATTTTTTTAGTCTAACACTACACTTTTCAAGTTCTTGCTATAATACTACATCAATATGTTTCTATGTACATTGTACAACACAAATTTATTGAGAGGTTATTTTATGTGTTCTAGGTTGGATAATTTCTACCCATAAACTTTTTTGTTTTCACAACTACAATAATAAGATCGTGTCTTAAAAATGATAAATTTTGATATTTAATTTTAGTTTCATATTTGACGGATATATATATATATATATATATATATATATATATATATATATATATATATATGGGGTAACAGTGAGTTGAGGGGACCATACCACGTTACAACATGTTTCACAAGGAGAAAAAGCTATAGCAATGAGGATCGAGAGAAGCTTCCTCTAACAGCAACAAAGAGGATCAATATCAAAAACAGCAAACCAAAAACAAAATTAAAACTAACTAGAAGCTCATCCTTGAGACTCTTTCAGACGGGACCTTAAATGCATCTTTAGGGTATCAAAAACAAGTTTCCCTTTCTTCTTTTTCTCCACATTAATCCAACCAAAATAAATATTCAAATTCACATTTTTGAGTGTTAACCAATATGATCATTTCAAAATTCACCTTATCTTTATGAAGCATATGAAGAAAGGAAATAGTTTCCTCCACATCACAACGTCGGGGGTAGCCTTACCTACAAAGTGGGGGAAGGAATAACCTCTATGAGCATTGGACCAAAATCGACATCTATGTGTTTGAAAGAAATAGTGTTTGATGGATATATGATTGCAAGGAAGAATTTTGTTTTTCCTTTAAAGGATATATTTTTATTTTACATTGGAATTTGATGCACCTTGTAATGGCAAGGATTTCAGAGAATACAGATAATGTTGGTCAATTTTAATCACATTTAAAATTGTGGACAAGACCCTACAACCATACCTATGACACATTCTTAATCAAACTTTAAAACTCAATTAGGGTTACTAAAATTTTGTTTTATAAATTAGAGTTTTCATACCCATTTTTATTTTGTATTTATTTTGAGATCTTTCAATTACATTTGCATTGGATTATTGTGGCTTCTATGTACCTCAATGAATTTTTAAGCATGTTGGAAGGAACTGAAACTTAGCTTCGTGGATTATGTTTTTTATCGTAGTGGTTACTGTGCTTTGGTGCACAAGGGCAGCAACTTTTCACTTGTTCTTTGATCTTATGGCATTGAACGATGTAAATTGGTGGAACGTGCTTGCATCTTGATAGTGATTTTGTGACATTGTGATTTTCATTGTCATTGTAATTTTCTGACATTGTAACTGCATTTGTTTGATTGTTCCAATTTTATAGATGTTAATCTCATTTTAAAAGATATCACTTTGATTGTAGATTTTCTGTCGGAAATGGTGTATATTGAATCCATTACTTTGTTTGCAAGAAAATTCCCTAATAATTGAGAATGTGTTGTAAGATTTATGATGTATTTCAGCCATTAAATTGATTTATATTTTAAAACAAATCAAATATTTTGGTATTTCCAATCTCTTTGAGTCTCCCTCATACAATTTGATTATGAAATATTATTTGTTTTTGATGAGAAGTAATTAGAAGAGGATGGCCTCCACAATATTTTCTTTCACTTGGTTATGGATGACTTTGTTGTTAAAAGTGGAATTGTTATGTATTCCTTTGTAAATAAAACTACAACCATTGTGATGTGTTTTCACCACTATATTCATTTAGATTTGTAAAAGTCTTACGTGTTTTTAGTCATTTGAATCTCTTTACAAAATATTTTGACATTTATATGTTTTTTATTTTAAATCTGAATAAAGCTTTTACTAACTGTATCTACAATTACTTTTATTATACTTTTTTATTTGTTGTTAAAATGTGAATTTGTTTTGTATTCCTTTGTAAATGATTGTTTTTATAATAAAGAGTTATATTGTGTATTTTATTTTTTTCTTTCACTATATTAATATTTTAACTTATAATGATAATAAAATTTTACATGGACAAATATATGTAATTAACACTTTCAATCTTATTTAATTTTTGCTAGAAGTAACATGTACTTTAAATTTATGTAATCATTTTTTAAGTGTAAAAGATATTCTAATCTTTAAATTGGTTTTTAGACAATTTAATGAGGTTAAACATATCCCAAAGTGGAACATTTAGCATTTTTTTCCTAATAACACCTATTTCAATTTTAATATTACAAAATTCTTCATAAAAAACTATTTTTAATCTTTAAACTAAATAAACATTAAAATAAAAATATCTATATTCCAGAAGTTTTTTTTCTCTGAAATGATTATAAATGATAACCATGGAACTTTTTATCTATAAAAAAACACTCCTGTATTCGTGAAGCATCTTCCAATCACACATTTCTTGTGAATCTATATGTACATCATAAATTATGTGTGGCAAAGCATCTCAACAATCTCATTTATTTTTTTGAGAATCTATGTATACACCATAAATTATATGTGATGAACAACCCAGTAATTAAAAATTACTTACCGAAACTAAATATTAATTATATTGTTTTAACAATTAAAAAAAACTTATAATTGTATTTTTAGGAGGAATAATAGGATAAAAATGAAGTTGTAATCGCTTCCTTAAATGATGGTTCAATAATTTTTCCAAATTTATCATATGTGTTCAATAATATGTATTATATTATTTAAAAGAGATTCTAACACAAGAAAGTATAATTGTTTCTATAGTATCTTTTTTTATTACTGTTTCGTAAATATTTTCCAAAAGAAAAGTAGTTTTGTATGGAATAATATAGGTAACTGGTTTGAAAATGTTTTTTCTCATAGCTACTCGAAGAATGAATTCCTCAATAATATCCCATGCATTATGTGGTTTTGTAGTTGCATTCAGTGTCTACATGTCAATAGCATAGACCCCAGACGACTGCATAAATAAATAAATCGATTGAAACAATCATATGAATGTTTTTGTTTTCCTAAAACTACGGTAATCATATCAGTCACAGTCAATCCTGGACTGTCAAATAAAATTTGTTGAAGGCCCGATTTTTTATGTGACTGTAAGTTTCAATTTTTCCTTATATATATTTTTATGATATATTTGTATAAATTTGTATATTTTCATATATTTATAGATGACTATTTAAAAATTTGTATTGTATTATAAAGTTTTAGCATTTCATTCTCTATAAGTAATATATAACTATAATCATAAAAACGGCCCACATCCTATAAATTTTTGGGCATGTGTAACACAAGATAACCCCATGTTAAATTTGGGCATACATTAAAAATAATTTGCAATGGAAGGAGACCACAAGGTGATGTTTGGGTATTTTTAGTAAAACTTAGTAGTAAAGATATTTCTTCTATTTATAGGGCACTCTCTAAGTGCAAATTAAATCTAGGTGCACATCATTTTTTAGTTAGGTCAACAGACATCTCCCAAGTAGAACAAGAGTTCCTCTCATTGACAGGTGTGAAACATATGATAATTGAGATTCTAATTTCTAAGGAAGAGTTGATGCAGGGATCATCATTAGTCATCCATGTGTCATAAGAAACGATGAAATTTCCATAAAAATCGTGAAACTTACATGGAAAGCATGTATTATAAAATTGTTAAACTAGTGTCAACGTTTAGTGCGAATCATCTTTTTGTCATGACTACAAGGAAATCTGTAAGGATCTTTTTTGTTTCTTGTCACATATGCACAATGCAATGTGGCTTGATGCATTCTCAATCCTCCCATCCATAGACAATGTAAGCTTGGGACTTTTCTCATTTTTTTAAAAACCATATTCTACTCATATTGGTCATATTCATGTAATGGAGATCTGTGGAAAGTACGACAATGTTTGGGGTTGGTGCATTTATACCATTTGTCTCCTTTTCCCTTTTAAGGATGTACATATTTTCCTTCTATACACCATTGTGGATAAATCACCTACATGGTCACTGTATGTTTTATCTCTAGTTGCAATGGTTTTTGTTGTGGTAGTTGTATAGTTGAGTTTTGTGTTTTGTATGTAGGTTGCAAGGCATAAGAAAGGGGAGAAAAATGTTATGTATGCCATTCATAGCTTACCCCAACCCAACTATAACTATAGAGAATTCTTCCCAGGATATCGTTTGCACATTAGTAATGGAGAATGATTTTTCATGATCAGAATAATACTAGATGAATTCCTCTCTACCAATGTTGTGAGGTTGATGTCACATAAAAGGAGCTGTGTTGAACATCATTATGGGAATATCTTTTCCAGGAGGTTTTATATGAGAAATGCCGATAAGGATGTGAATTGGCTTCAATATATGGATGAGTGGTTGGGTTATGTATCTATGCCTTTCGTATTATCTTCAGAAAATCATATTCGTTTGAATTGTATGAGTGTTATGCTACGTAGGCATATCATAATGAATGGTGACCAAATAAAAAGCTGAATACATATTAGAAATTCTATTTTATTAATGGACTTATATCGAGTTCCCCTAGCCAATCAATGGAACTCACAAGAACACGTCTTATAACCACTACCTTGTTTCTCGTATAGGACAGGTGTGCTACAAATTCATCAATCTTGACTAGGGTAAGTTCTCCTTTCGATCAATCATAACCTTATTGGCACAAAAATGGATTAAATTAGGAACGTGTTAAGCTATACTAGATTGGATGAGTGGACACATAAGGTCTTACTTAACTAAAGTGATGTTGAGGAAAGAAAAGAAGGCCACAATAATGAGATCTAAGAAGGTTTTTTTTGTTCCCAAAATGGATTAAATTAGGAACGTGTTCAACTATACTAGATTTGCCGATTGGACACATAAGGTCTTACTCAACTAAAGTGATGTTGAGGCAACAAAGGAAGACCACAATAAAGAGATCTAAGAAGGGGTGTTTTTTTGTTCCCCTCATGATAGTGTCATTCAAATAATAATTATAAGTATCCTCTATTTTCCATCTTTATTTTTTTCTAAAACAATACTTTGAAATTTCATGGCAGGTGAATATATGTACATGTAGGTTTCCTTCTAATTTTGTGAGAGACAGTGAGCATTAAACTCTTTAACTATTGCTCTAGCATTATTTCTTTTGACATAGCCAAAGTTATTTTTCAATTAGTCTTATTTGGATTAAATTTAACTTGGGTTCTTATAAATGTGACCTATATTTTATTTAAAATATTAAAGTTATCAAAAAAAATTGAGTTCTTTAAAATATGTATAAAATTTTATTCCTAATATACCATGTTTTCATGTTTTAAAATATTTTCTATTTTCATCGTTTATAATTTTTTTCTTATGTTAATTTAATGTTCGTCTTATTAAACTACACAATAATGTAATTGTGGTAATTCTAAAAAGGTATACTGACATTAAAATGTAATGATATTTTGAAGAGCACACGCTTATAGTGAGAGCAGTGAACAAGTATTATACAAACTTTTACATATTTTAAACATTAACATCCATAGCAAAAATAATCACCTAATATATAACAATTAAAAGCACACAATATATGTAAAAATCATTTCACGAGAAAACCACAGAGAAGAGATTACTTGGATCTACCATCCAAATCCAGCCCCAAAATATATCAATATAACTTCGTAGGCACCAACATACTAGAAACACAAATCCCCAATGTTAAGGACCAACTTAGCTAATTTGTGAGCAACAACTCAATGGAGACACCAATCCCCAATGGCAAGCACCAATGTAGCTAATTCATAGGCACTAACCTACTGGAGACACTAAACCCAAACTGTATGAGGAACCGACCTCAACAATAAAAAGTTCCACCTTTTATGGTTTCTTCTTTAACTTGCTAATGCAAATCAAATCATTCTTCTAACATGATCATTGTTATTTATATATAAGATCTTCCTTCATCGTTTTTCTATAAATATCTCTCTCCCTCTTCTATTCTTTTTGTTCTCTTTTCATCAACCTAATTTTAATGATATCTTCATTATATCATTGTTTCAAATAATTACCCAAACTTTCTCTCTTTACACATATTTTTAAAGTGAAAGGACTAGCCTAAAAATGTCAAACCCAAACCATGACAACTAAGACATAATGCGGATTTTTACCCTGTGACCGTATTGAATCTCTCCCCTGACCAACCTGCCTCTATTGTCCGATCATCATCTTGACCTGGAAGGTCTTCCTAATTCTTTGGGTTAACAAGTAACATTTGTAATGAAATTTTATAATGTACACCATTTGATTCACTGAAGTACAGTGTAAGATTAGTTTTCCTCGAAGCCTATTAAAGAAAATTTAGGACATTTTAGAACTTGAGTACACCCCTATGAGAGTTATGAAAAGGTATTCAACATCTGAAGATGGTATTGGGGGACCTTTAAGGCGTTGTAAGTAATTCATGTTGGTTTAGGAAAGGTTTGATCATTAATGGAATTTTTTCTCAACAACAAGTTTTCAGGTGGAAGGAATGAGTAGTCCAATGGTGAATCTTAACTTCTCCAGTGATTACGAGAGATCTGTAAGGATCCAAGAGAAAAAAATAGGAAACAAAAATATTGAATAATTTTCTACCTGGTGGGAACATTCATTTTGATCTAAGGTATGAAGTTTTCTTGAGACTATCCAAATAGTGCAAATGCCCTCGCGATTTGGAACAAAAAGGGGCCACATTTTGAATTTTATGAAGATTTAAGGTATAAAACTAATTCCATTCATCTTATAATTTGTTTTGGATTCCAAATCATATATTAGTTGACTGCAAAATAACATCATAATCCTTCAGGATGAAAGAAGTAAGTTTTTTTGTTTCTGGACAGTTAGTGTGAAAACTAACTTTCCATTTATGACTCAGGCACACTTTTTACCTCTTTATTTCCCCTCTATCCCGTGTGGGACAAAGGGGACATCATGGACACAAAATTTCATCTAAATCCTCCTCCCATAGGCACACTTTGGAGCACTTAATGTTCCAAGAGTTGTGTGTGTCCTGTTTGGACCCAGGTGAAAGGGGAACATGAGGGACAAAAAAATTCCATCATTCCCTCACCATGAGAAAAATCGTTTTATTTTATGTAATCCATGTCCCCAAAGGGATATAGGGTAAAGAAAATTTTTATTCCTATCATAACAACCCCCTAGACTTCCAAGTGACCTTCTTTATGCTTCACAAGACTTTTTCAGCTCCCTCCTCTTATCCACACTTATATTGTTTCTTCTACTTGTTTCACTCCATCGCCATGGAAGAAATTGTGTGTCCCCATTATACCCAATGTCCATGGGGAAAATAAGGACAAGAAAATTTTCCCATACCCAAGCTTAAGCCTGAGATCTCCATACGACCTCGCCTGACTCTATAAGTGGTTTTCACAGCCCCTCCATCTCATTCTCACTTGCCACTATGCTTCCACACGTCTCAATCCTGATCCAAGGTGTACTTTGGATCTCATATTGTTCTTTTTGTCCACATTTAACCATTAAAACTTTATTTTAACGTCACAAAGACTATCCTTTGACCTAGGTTTCGACAAGAGTTAGTAGGGAAGTATAAAAGTGATTTAAAACATAGCTTAACCCCATTTATTTAACATATGTTTCCATTCCTCCATTGTTTCTATTTTCACACCTTGAAAAACACCATTTTCTACTAGATATGCTTCCCAATTTTATCTGTAGCAACCATAGGCATCAAAAACAAGTTTTTTCTGTATCTCTCAAACTAGCAACCCCGTTGTAATTAAACATTTCGATATTTTTCTTCTCTGAAACACCTTTTGGATGATTGTAGGTACATATCCTATGATGTCCCTATCATTTTTTATATATCAATTTTAAAACATAAACCCTAATACTTTCTATTTTTATTTCTAAGAGATTCAAAAAACAAGAATAATGAAATTTTGAGCACAAGATCTCGGTGCAAAACAAAACATAGTTATGGTGTTTTCATTGTAATCCAACACTAGTGAGTTGACTTTCTAAAAATATTATATGATAAAAATGTGAGACTCTAAAAATATAAATCTTCCTAAAGTATCCAACTTTCAACATTCGGAACATCCTAGAACAATTACAAACACCAAAAAAGGGTCAATTGTGCAACTTTAAAAATATAATAGGTTGGAAAAAATAAGATGTCTAAAAATATTAACTTTATAAAAATGGAAAGTCCTCATTAGTAAAACTATCTAAGTGAATTAGGATCTTCAAAAAATAAGGATTGTGTAAAATTCAGGGTTCACTTTAAGAAGCCTCTGGAAAAAGAGGAGGTGGAAAATCCCCAGTGAATACTCCTTTGGCCACATTCGCCACAAAGGCAAAATTTTGTAGGTTTTTACACAAAATATTCACCTGGAAGTTTTAAGAGAACTAGTGTGAAAGGCATGCAACAGAAAGGTACTATTGTCAAGCATCAATAACAGCTTATTGTCATGCAACAATAAAATGTTGTTTATGGGCATCAATAACATATTATCGTTGCTCGATAACAAGGTGTTGTTGACACATGTCAACACCACCTTGTTCTCGCGTGACAAAAAATGTTATTGACGCCCATCAACAACATTTTATTGTGTCAACACCACCTTGTTCTCGCGTGACAGGAAGGTGCTGTCGATGCCCATCAATAATCACGAAACCCTAATTTCCCCTATAAATACCAACACGACCCCTCAATTTCACGTTCTCCATTCCCAGATACCAAAAATTTTGCTTCTCCTATTAGAATGTGTTTATATATTTTGTATATTGTATACCCAAGAGTACTATACACCTCTTCCATGAGTGTTAGCAAGGGTTCGGGGATGGCCCCAGCTAGGGGGTTTAGGGGGCCAATAGCACTCTAATCGAGGGCTCGGGTGCTGGCCCCCGAGAAAAATTTTCGGAATCCCTATTTTTCTGGGAGTATAGATATGCTATTTTTATCTATACATATATATGGGTGGTTTCATAATCTATGAATTATGGGTAGCCGTTATGGGTGTTTATTAGCCCATGGTTTTGGTACCCATTTTATTGTAAAACCACTTTGACAGTTTCTTACAATTTTTCTTATAAATAGCTTGAGATGTAGTAGGGTAAAGCAAAACTTGGAAGTACATTATTGTATTGTAAACGGTTAAGTTAATACAATCAGGAGAGAAGTTACTGTGTTGGGTTTTTCCCCGAAAGGGTTTCCTAGGTTAAATGTTGTGTTTTGTCATTTATTTTCTTTGATTATCTTGAATATTTTGTTCAATATAGCTTCTTATTTATTAGTTTATCGGATTGATTATCTTCATCTCCGAGCACTTCATACTATAGGTATCATACATCGACGTCAATCAAGGTTTCCTCGTCACCGCAATTGAAGTTTCCTAGTCACTGCAATCGAATTCATGGCGTCTTGTGCCCAAGGTGAACCTCAGGATCCAACACTCATAGTCTCCAAGGGAAAGATTCAATATAGAAGTGCTATGTGCCCCCACATAAATGTAGTTATGGAAACAGAGGTAGAATACAAAGATTTAATAGTAGCATCTAAATTCCAAGGGCTTGTTAGCATGCCGCAGTTTGAGGTTGACCATCAGATTCTTAACTACCTACTTTCATCCTATAATATAGAAAACAATACTTTTACTGTTACATTGAAAGATCGGCATACATTCTCCTTCAATGTCGAACTTGTTGATATCCATCGATTGACAAGCCTCCGTTTTAAAAATGTGCCGATAGTAAAACCCAAAGCAACACTCACTGAAAATGCTAAGATTTTCCTCGAATCTAGTTATGGTTTCAATGTTGATTGTAAGTGTAATTTGCTCTCATTTGAATGTTTTTTAATATTAATTCAAATTGATATTAGTTCCAATGACTTTTGTAGCTCATGTCAACAAATCAAGACGAGGAGTGGATACGCAAGATGTCGCACACCACTTTCTTATTGCCTTGATTTCTTTGTTTCAAGCCAGAATTATTATGTAGGGTTGAAAAACCGACATTCCAAATTGGGCTATTGCATACATTCTTGCAACAATCGGAAATCAAAAATTTTATTCTGCACATTTCTATCTAACAAGATAAAGGCTGACATTACCAATGCATCAATTTTAGATAAACCAGTTATTCATTCCACAAACTATCTCCTAGGTCTTTATTATAAGGCTTATTATAATTTAAAATATGAACCAACTCCAACTTGCACAAGTGAGAAAATGAAGAATTTTTCAATTTCACTTGAAGAGCAGTAGGTAAATAGTTCAAATTCCATCTTTACCTACAGTAGTATTTTTTATGTTTTTCTCATTCTGAATGAATATTTGTGCACTAATATAATGTATTTCTGGTTGAATATTTTATGTATGTGTTGGTTTGAAAATCTGTCAGTTAGATAGGTCGCAGGGAAACAGGCCAACAGTGTGCAAGGCATAGCCCCTCTTTGAGACAGCAAAGCAAAACTGGTTTATTGTTATTCTATCAAGCAGGAATCTGTGCAAATCTACACTATTTTAACTTTAGGGGTTTATGATCTCATCCTAGTAGAGGTAGTTCCAACTGTGAATAGAAATGTAAGAGGAAAGGAATGGAGGAAGTTATATCTGAAGGGAGAAAAGAAATGAATTCCAAGACAGAAGGTCGGAAGGTTTATGCTTTGGGCTGGTAGTAAAGAGAGCCAAACTTACATAAACAAACAAAGCAATACTGATGAACATATGATGATAATAAGAATGAATCCAATAGCATAGAAACATAGATCTAACTTAAGAGAGATCTTATGTAGATAACACATATATTGAGCACAAAGTCTTAACATATATATTAATATCTCTTCTATTACAAGAAATCACAAAGTCTTTCTTTCTTCACCTCCTTTTTCATTAAAAAATGTCCACCTAGAATACAAAAAGTATTCCAGTATTTATAGAAGGAGAAGGAGAAAGAAGACAAAAAGAAACCAACCACTATTTACAAAATATCTACAAAATATCTAAAAAGTCAAAAGTTGACTTTGGGGCAACTTTTTGGATGGCAACATCCCATGACGCAACATGGATGATGTCATCGTAAATGCCAATATAATTTTTTAAATATTTTTACAAAAAGATCGAAGCGTACACAAGAAGAGAAACTATTCGTCGTCATCTCTTTACTTAAAAGGAGTGTCTTGCTTCCGATCAGGAGAGGCAATGTGACACTGAGCTCGATACTCCGTAAACTTGTTGATCATTGTCTGAATTTGATTATGATCTGGACCCTTGAAATGGTCACCTATAACTTCACAAGTTTCTTTTTCAGTCTTGAGCTTGTCAGGTAGCCTGGCATACTCTTCGTTTGCCTCAATCAAGTATCCAATAAAATCGTGGCAAGCTAGAAGGTTATTGATAGACTCTCGGTCAAAAGTGACCTCTGGTAACAAACCTTGTGTTGTGATATCCTTGAAGAGCTAGATTGTATCATCTGCCTCCCTCAAGGTGAACTTCTCACTAAGCATCCCTGGAGACATCTTCGTGACTGTCTGCTCCATTTGATATTTTACATCCAGGGCTTCATCCTTGATTTTGTCTATCCTTTCTAGGATATACTCCATTTGATCAACCTGGTAATCCAGTGCAACGAGAGCTTTGTGGTGTGCCCGCGGGTGATCAATGATGCTGACCTTTAATAGGTCGTCAGCTAAGCAGTCAACCATTTCTTGAAATGTTTCATGTTGCAATCTGGCATTGTCCAACTCCTCGGAGAGGGATCCTGCTACTGCCTACAACTCCTTGTTTGCCCAATCTATACTTTGGTAGAGTCCTATGAATTTCTTGATTATTTCCTCACTATCTCTGAGGATTCGCTCTATCCATGAGGACACTGCCATTCCTTGTTCTCCAATCTTGGCATATTCATTTATCTTGTCTTGGCTGAGAACTTCAGTAGGTTTGACGGCAGTCATAGGAGGTGTGTTGCCCATTCTTTGCAATGCTTGGAGAAGATGTTTGTTTTTTTCCTTTAGTATCTTCTTCTCCTCCTTTGCTTCTTGAAGTTTCTTACAGAGGGCATCTACTGTAGAGAAGGCCTCTCCTTGCAAGCTCTCAGATGAGGTTCCCATTATGACTTGAGTCACTGTAAATTCTGTAGGAGACAGATCTTTCTTCTCTTTGGTGGGATCAGGATATGTAATCTCCATGACCCTCTCTCCTGAAGTGCTTTTTAAAAAGCAAGTTATCGCTTTCTACTTTTTTTGTCTCTTCTTCAGAATGACAGAGAATTCCATGGGTGCTATGGGAACCTTTCTCTTAAGTTGACCCAAATGGTCAGAAATCTAGCTTGGACTTATGGGAGAAGGAGCAGAGGGAATGGAAGAAGAAATGGGAGTGAAAGGGGAAGCAACTGAAGAGGTCATAGGGAAGAATGTTGAGACACTTGGTGGTGGCATCGATAAGGAGTCTAACGCGCTGCTACTCATAGGGCCTGGAGTTATTACAGGAGAAGAAAAGGTCATGGAAGTGGAAGGGATCTGTAATGGGATGAAGGGAACACTAGGTGACAGATCCGGGAGAGAAGAGAAGATAAAAGAGGTGGGAGATGGAAGGGAGGAAGGGAGAGAAGAAGAAACATCCATTGGGCTAGATGTTTCAACAACAGGGGGAGGAGAAGGAGTAGAAGAAGGAATGGTGGGTACATCAGTGGTTGTAGCTATGACCACATCTTGAGTGGATGTGTCTGTCGAAACTTTGGTGGTCTCTTCTTCTTTACTTGAAGAGACCAGGTCGACCACATGCTTCTCAGAAGTAGTAGGATGGCTTTGAGGAGCTTCTTCTTTGCTTGATTCTCCCTCCTTGTCTTTTCCTTTTCTTTTTAGCACCTAGGCCATTCTTGAAGGTGCTCTTCCAGAAGGGGAAGTAGTGAAATCTACCCTAAGGTAGGTGAGACCATTCCATTTGCACCAATGTTTGGTGTGCTGCAACGTGTGCTTGACCCTTTCCTAAATGGTCTTTGGTGCCTTGGCTCTGTCAATATCTGTAAATGGCCAATCGTCCCCATCCGTGTCAAGGTAAACTTGATCAATTTCTTGATCAGGTTCTTGGAATCCTTTTGGAATTATGGCAACGCCATAGTGTTTGATCTCTTCTAGAGCCAATCTGGAGTGATCCTTTCGCCTGAGATCTATCTCTTATGTTAGGTCGATGTAGATGTCCTCGATCTCAGGGACATGGATAGGATCAATTTTTGCCTTTGGGAGGAAACCCCGGCAATCAAAGGTAGGCCTGGCTAGGAAGTTGTGCTTTAGATTCAATAATTCAAGCTCGGCATACATTTCCCATGCTTTGGCCAGTGTGTTGTAGGTGTATTGGCCCACTATAAGGGGGAATGGAGTTCCTCCCTTCTTTCTCTTCATGCATCTCGCATGGTATGTGATTAGTTTCCTTGATAACTCCAAGAGAATCAGCTTGGGCCCTGCATACCTGTGTAGCTTGGTTGGTTCAACCTCAAAATTCACCGCCCTGAGATATGTGAAAGTGGGAAACTGAGTGAACAATGCTCCCCACTTCTTTGTGACAGTGACCACACTGGGGCTAGTTCAACCATGTCTCATATTCGGCCTCAATAGGCAAATAACCTCATATAAGAAGGTGTCATTGATTTTTGAGAATTAGGGGATGTTGTTCTTGAGCCTTAGCTCTGGGTAGTATTCATATATTTTGGCCTGGGGCCATACCCCATTTCGTGCCAGGATTACAAAATCTCTCGTTGATGCTACAACGTATACAACGTAGGAATTCATATAGAACTTCCCAGTTGTCTTGACCTATTGAAGTTGCTGAGAGATGGTATCGCTGATGATTTCCCCCCAGCCAAAATACTGCTCAGGGACATTCTTGCTCATGGTCTCTAAGTACCTCAGCATCCATTTATGGAAATGATGGGCATCAGGAAGCCCAAACACTCTGTTCAGAAAGGTGATTATATCACTCAGTTCCTCATTGAAGTCACTGCGATGGATGGTCTATGGCCATCGGCTCACCATATTTTTGTTCTTCAGATATAGCTCGTTCATCATTTGCATACATTTGTCCTCATTGTCATCCCATGCCTTCTTGCAGTCTTCTAGGCTTATGGTGACGTACTGCATGTGATGAGGAATGCTGAGGGTTATTTTAAAGTGATGAGCAGATAGGTCGATGACCGTCTTCCCTCTTTATCTTCGACACATCTTGTGTCCTTGTTATAGCATCAAGCCACCAACATGATGAACTCATTATTAACAACACTTACTAGTAACCCAGCTACAAAGTGCAATCCACTACTTACCAATTTGTTCATCCAGGGGCCACTAGTGGCCTAGTTGGTTCTCACCTAGAAGTCTTCCATATCAATGTGCCCAAGCTTGGAGTCTCTGATGTCAAGATCACTCTCTGCATATGAGTCAGGAATCCTGAATTTCTGGTATTTATACTTCATCTCTTGTTCTGTCAACTTAGCTTTACCTTTAGACTTGGTTGGATTTTTGCTTGATGAAGACATATGTGGGCTCGAGGATGGCTGTTGTTGTTCTGCAAGTAGAATCAAGGAGGTCTAACACAGAAGAGCCATGTCAACCGTCATGTTATTCATAATGAAAGCTTGCAGAAAGAAGAAAGAGGAATTATAAGGCTTAGGGGGCAAGGGGAAAGTTCATAGCATGTTGTAGAGGCTTAAAATGGTTGGGCCCACTTTTGGGGATGTTGACATAGAAAAAAGTGTGGCTGTGTTGACAGGAGAAAATCTGCGCCAAAGGGTTATAGAGGGGCGCACTTTTGAAGAGTGTTGCAAAGGAGCTCATTGCGCCAAAGGAAAAAAGCTTGGCATAGATTTGAAGGACACAACATCCAATGTTGATGCTAGTCAGGATGCGCCTACGCCTTTAGGAAATTTTTTAAGTAATTATACTTGGCGCAGGTTATTGATATGTTGCATGCGGGGGAAGTGCACCAAGGCGCGACTGTGGGGTTTGCAATATGAAAGGACAGTGCGCCAAAGGAAAAGATGATTTCTTTGAAATTTCTAAGGTTTCTTCTCCTCTTTTTGGGTTTTTTAAATGGTAAAGAGAGGTTGTGTAATAAGATAATTGGCAGGGAAAGTGTTTTTAGGTTTTTCAAAGGCAAGGGGCCTTCCAGATTTGTAGATCTGGAAGGAGGGAAAATGGGTTTCATTTGGGAAGTTCATTTTAAATGTGTTCTTTTTAGTTTTAACCCTTTATACCAATCCTAATACCTAACACAACCAAAAAGAAAACCACAAATAACAACAAGAGTGATAAAATCCACTTACCCAGTTTTACAAAGGACGAAGGACGACTTTGGGGTCCACAAACTCAAAAAACGGAATGCAGGCGTGACAGGGATAACTAACAGGCACAGAAGAATACTTTTCACAATTTTCAATTTGTGAAAATGACAAGTGTTAAGTGCATATATATAGAAAAATTAGCATTTATTACGCCACCAACTTTCTTTGGTGCAGTTTTCAGAGTGTCGACATGGGTTTGGATGCGCCTTGGCGTAAGTTGGTTAGTGTCGACATAACACTTTCAGTGCCTTAAGCACACATTTGGAGATGTCAACATGATGTTTTCAACACCTTAGCACACTTTTTAGGTGCATGTTTAATGATGTTGAAAAGTCCTTCCCTACGCCAAAGGGGCGCAACTTCTCTGATGTTGACATGACATTTAGGGTGCCAAAGGATTTTCTAAGGGCACAGATTTTGTTGTGTCGACACATCATTTCTTGCGCCTAGTTTAAAAAGGTGAAAAATGGCTAAGTTCTTAAAACTTGATTTCCGGAAGGGAATTTTAGGCCATCTTGACATTGTCAAATCTCTTCAGGGGGACCAAAAAAAAAAATTGGTATGGTTATCTAAAAAATTGCCCTTGTCAATTTTACAGGATAACAGTATGTAGAAAAGATTTATGGACTCGCTTCCATGAAAAAAAGATGCATCGAGAGGAAGAGGCCAACAACATGTTGAGGCCTCGAGAGAATCACAATCTGAAATCGAAGTTCACTCATCATCTGATGCCCAATTATTTGCATTAATGAAACGACAGAGATGTAATACCCTACACATTCAAAGTAGGGTTGTTTACATTTTGATTTTACCATTTAATGATTTACCATATTGAATTTACATGTAGTTCTTGCACTTCCAGGGACTTTGGACTACACATGTGCTTTAAAGAAAGCATCACCAACTCACTCGATACAATCTCATGCAATTTTTGAATCTCATCAACAATTACCACCATCAGCTCCAACCGAAATAATTCAAACTCTATCACAGCCCCTAAGGTTACACAATCAATTCATACTGCAACAAATTCCCACTCAACAAGGTATGACTTCATTTATTTTGTGATTTTTTTAATACTTTTACATATTATTTAGAAATTACTAATTACTAATGATTGTTGTTCAAAGTTGATAGCAATCCTTTGTCTTCTACTCAAAATCTGCAAACCCCACCTACTCAATCAACCCCCACAATTACGATTCAAAATGGCGACTAGAGGTTCAGGACAAAATACCATTGGTAAACGCATGCCTTTGCATCCGGACCCTAATGAGACACTAAACATTCCCTCGTCATTCGATATTCCAATCCTCTCTCTTGTTGGTTGTCCCACTGCAACAAGGCAATCAATTTTGAATCAAATAACTTTAGATGAAGATTATTTGGGCATTGATAGCAGTGAGCCAACTGGTTTTTTTAACACACATGATATGATTTAGGGCCAACAGGTATATTTCCATCTCAATGTACTTTTAAATTTATTTAAATTTTCAACATTTCAATTTCAATTTTAATATTAATTTCTATTATTACTATTAGGATTAGTGCTCCCAAAAGCAAAAATATGTAGCATATGTTGCTCGACCTGAAAGCCATCATACTTCTCCTTCAAAATCATCCTCTTTTGATACAGATAGTGATGAATTTCCAACATTTCCTTCGGATAACTTGATTGGCTATGATTGTCAATCCCACATGAGTGAATTTATCACCTCTCAAATCAGCGAGTTCATTTAATGGGAACGAAGGGAAAAAGTATTAATATCTGAGATAGTAATTCATTATGATAACCATTGGCAAAGAGAGAGCTTATTTTCTATATTCAAAAATCAACCTACAAAAATGGATGCATTATTCATTAGAGCTAAAAGTGGGACTGTCGCATATAACAACACCTATAATGACAATATTTTAGATAAAGTATTAAACAAATTGGAAAATATCAGTGTTCAGGCCCATGCCTATTTCAATAAATGGTCTAAGGACAAGGATATGGTGGTGATTACAAATGCCAAAAGAGATAGGGCTATCGTAAGTATAATCAATTTGAAAAAAGATTTTTTATTAATTTCAATAAAAATTAGGTTTTTAATATGTTTAATTGACTTCACTCTTTTTGTTGCAGCTGAAATATAAAAATTTAAAGATTCGAGCTAAGGTGTTCCAAGTTCACTTGGAAATGGAAAAGAACAATTTATCCGCAACAATTAAGATGAAAGAAAATATTTGTTTTGGTTAACAAACAAAAAAATACACTTAAGCAGATAATTAAAGAGAATGGCAACGACCAGGGCTGAGATTTTATTCAAAGCAAAGGCAATGACCGATCCTTCTTTGACATCCCATGGAGATGCTACAAAGGAAGAAGAAGCAATTTTTAAGAACCTAGACATGAGTGTTGAGGATCTAATTAGTTCGGGGATAATTGAGGCAAGGAGTACAGTAGGGTCTGGTGAAAATGTTAATGATTTAGGCTTGAGGATTGGGGAACCTCAAAGTTGAAGCTTTAAATATTTTATATATAGAAGAATGAAATTTGATAATTGAATATTTTATTAATTTGAGGGTTGGATTTAAAATTTATGCAATATTATCTTTTCTTGCAATGATGGTCATAGTTACATTTATCATTAGATGTGCATGTCTGGATAATGAAATTAGAGTAGATGTGGTTATAGTTATTATCCATTTATTCATTTAGAATGTGTTTTTATGTGGACATTAGGTGTGGATGTCTAGATAATGAAATTAGAGTAGATATGGATGATGATGAATTGTACGTGACTAGATGAATTGTATATTGTTATTTTTTATATAGAACTTTGATATTGTATATGGTGTTTATATTTGATGGATAATCACGATTCATGGATTTAAAATTTATGCAATATTATCTCTGCTTACAATGATGGTCATGATTACATTTTTAATTACATGTGGGTTATGATATCTAATATGTTTGATGAAATTAGAGTAGATATTAGAATGGATCATCCATTTATTCATTTAGAATGTGGTGTTATGTGGATATTAGATGTGGATGTCTCGATAATGAAATTAGAGTAGATATGGATGATGATGAATTGTATGTGACTAGATGATGATAATGGATAATTGTTTTAAGAAAATTAAGAATGTGGTGTGCCAGATACAACTTAATACAGTAAAAGCTTCTTCTCTCAATTTTAAATTTCGAACTCTTTAATATGTATATCATTTATTCACATTTAATTTCAAACATTTATATTGAATTGAAATGACAAAGCTCAAAGGAAAAAAAGAATGTGGTATGACACAAATATCTTAATATGGTAAAATCTTCTTCACATTTAAAATTATGGCTAAGATAGGGTTTAAGGTACCTCTTGTCTTCTTGAGCAAGCTAGACAACATTCGATTATTGAGAATTCAACAGGAAAAATGGATAAGGATTAGAATAAAAATGGGTGAGTTTCCTAATAATCTTAGTCCCAAGAAGCGAGAGCTTCCTTAGATGGATGTCAACCCACATTTTTCATAAACATCAATTAAATGAAGAGAAATTAAAATGTAGAATCCAGATCTAACCTAAGAAAATTAAAACAAACCAGAACATGTTCATATCGAAGGTGACACAAATATTAAGAATGCACTGCAGAGTGGACGGAAACCGTACCAAACACTAAGCATGGTGAAATATCCAAAATCCAGATCTGAGCTTTAAAGACCTTGTAAAATACAACATCAAAGTGGTTTGAAAATTAAAAATACCAATGAAATAAATCTGAAAAATACCAATGCAATAAATCCGATTTTAATAAATAATAGTATTTGAATAAATGTGAATATACATACATGTAACATCTTCGATGATAACTACATATCAAAAATAGCCTCTTCACTGTCAATATTTGCATCTGTAGAATTACAATGGTATTTATGTAAAACTATAAACAATTAAATTAGAATCTATTAATATGAAATTGAATAAATAATAACAGTTAAAGTGTAATTGCATGGTGATACCTATTTAAAGATGAAACAATCCATTTTCAATAGCTTCTTTGTATTCAATATTTGCATCCACGGAGTTTGAAGATGCACCACTTCCAGACTCGTCATTGAGATTACTTTGACTTGTAGAAGTATTATTTACACCTCTTCTTTCGGCAAGGTAATTCCAATGCGCAATAGCTTTGTCAAAAGGAAAGGTTTCCAAATAGTAGCGAGAAATATAAGACCTTATGAAACTTTCGAGATTTTTATCCAGCCTATTTCTCAGTTTTGATTTAATAAAAGATAAAGCACTGAAAACTCTTTCATCCTCCACAGATCCCAAAATCATTGTTTGGCACAACTCATACAACCGAAAATATTCACTGATGTCTTCCTGTAACACATTACTTTGGTATATTTTTGGCCAAATCCTTATAATAGCACCACTCTCTGAAGGTCGTCTAAGATTTTATACTTTGACCTCATTATCGTTGAAAAATTAGTTGATTGAGTCTTTATTAAATCAACATTCAGTATACCTTTTATTTCAATTCCTTTGACCTCTAATGTTTTGCTGAAATGATCCAATATTGTACCCATGTATTTATGGAAAATCTTAATTACAAAATCAACACGGCCACCTTCTGCATTCCAAACAATTGGATTCGTCACACCCATGGCTTCAAGAATTTTTTCTTTGCTAAAACGTTCTCTAATTTCTGATGCTAAGGATTCTGTAATTTTTCTGAGTTTTATTCTTGTTTCAATTACTACATAATCAAATAGATTTTGTTTCACAGGAACTTCTTCTTTTTCCATTGATGTAACATCTTTACTTTTTTGCAGAATGTGCAGTGGTATTTCTTTCCTGCTAACATGGACACATAGGTGATCATGGATATTAAATCTCAAAAATTTATTGGGATGGTTAAGAACCAATAAAAATTTCCAACTATCAAAAATAAGTGTATCAAAACTATCCAAGGAAGTGTACAGGGCATCAAGACTCATACATACCATTTTTCTCATCCGTATAAAATCAACAATATAGGTTATTCTCCCCTATGCATGCTTCTTCAATGTTTGATATCCTGCAACATTAGAAGAATGCCTACCAATGTAAGCAATGTCTCTAAATCAGTTAGACGGAACAACAATTCCCTCGCCCTATAAATTTCATGATGATATTTGTGCATGAAACCAACCAACAAAGGATACTCCTCACACACTCTGTATGCAGGATCATACAAATAAATCCACCTTGTCTCAACATCCTTTATAAGTTTTTTGCCATTTGTAATTCCTATGGAAATTTTCTGAAACTCAAGAAATTGTTTTTTGGCTGCTTGTCATATAGGCATGTGGTTCTCTTATAATGTCTTCTACTTTTGCAACATTTTTCGTAGTTGTTGATGATTTTATATGCTAAATTCATTCTTTGAGCCATAAAGTGAATTGCTAGCATATAAGGGGCCACTGATGTTTGTAATCAAACACACAACCTAGTTATATTACCTTGCATGAATGATGCACCATCTGCTCCCACACACACCAACTTCGTAGCAATTTCAATAGCAGTCATGCCAGCAATTTCTTTCAAAAGAGAAATAACTAGTTTATATAGGTTTCCTGCATTACAATTTTCAACCATTTTTTGAACACCCAGCATATGCGGAGTCATATGATTTTCTAAAGTATAAACATGAATACATACCCATGCGGTGTTTTTAACAACTGTCACTTCATCAATTGAAAAAGAGATAAACTTTGCATTTTTTACACACTCTTTCAAATCTTCTTTCTCAATCATAGCAAGGAATTTAGCCATTTTCCATGCACTATTGTCTGACCAATGAGACAGGGGGACATTCTGCATTCCATTATATTGATACAAAGGTTTGAAATCCATGAAATATGAAATCGGTCTTCCTTTCTTAAGGATGTGGAATAAAGTAGAAAACTGTATGAGTTTAGCACACAAATTTGATTGATTCATCTTACCAATTTGCAATGTGATTGTTCCACCATTTTCTACGAGAATTCTGTGTCTTTTCGGATCTACCTCATATTTTTCCACATATTTCTAATGCATGCATTCTTTTTCAGTTTTCCATCTGTGCGTTTTAATTTTCTGGTCATCTTCCCCTATTATAGTGAAATATTATTTTCCACAATGTTTTCAATTGTGTCCAATTTCAGTTGCATTTTTTACTACCTTCCTAATTTCCACGTACATATTGTACACGTAAATTCTAATGAAATTTCTTTAGAATTAGCTGGCTTTACAAGTTCTATAAATGGAAATTTTACAACCCAGTCAAATTTGTATGTCCTCCCAAGTGTCCACATATTCTTGTTCATTTTCATAGTTTTACTATTACGAGTAGAGCTTTTAGGAATATTACAATCATCAGGTTTCATTTTCCATGAACCAATATTTACATTTGAATTTTGTGTTGCATTTTGCACTCTTGGTTGCACATCAACAACAATATCTTCAAGCTCTACCATCTCAACTAGAATATCTTCAAGCCTTGGCATGGTATCATTATAGGTGTCATTTGGCTAATACTAAGGAGAATGCATGTCCACTTAAATAACACCTTCCACATAGTATGTGCTCTGATTGATTTCAGTGGGAGCTCTATGGGTGTTGGTGGTTGTTGTATCTAAACCAACAGAGTTTCCAAAATACTTAAACAGATACTTTTGAGTTTTTTTGTAACTTGTTGGGTGTTCTGAGCACTAGTAGCTTCCATTGTTCTGAGCATGATAAATTCGAGTCATATAAGCTCCTGGTCATCTGTCAACAAACACACCCTATCGTGCATCAACAACAGTTCACTATCCCACATCAACCAAAACACCTTATCGTGTGTCAACTAAAATACCTTTTCGGGCATCAACAACAGTTCCCTGTCACGTGTCAGCAACAGAAACTTTTCACACGACAACCAAAACACCCTGTCAGGTGTCAACCAAAATACCTTGTCGAGCATCAAAAATAGTTCCATGTCATGCATCAGCAATAAAAACTTGTGCCGTGTCAACCAAAAAACCTTGTCACGTGTTAGAAGAAAATTCTTGTCGCACGTCAATAGAGAGTTCTTGTCATGTGTCAGCTAATACATCTTGTCATGCATCAGCAGAGAGTTCTTGTCACATGTTAACAGAGAGTTCTTGTTGCGCATCAATAAATATTTCTTGTCGCGCGTCAATAGAGACTTATTCTTGTCACACGTCAATAGAGTCTTCTTGTCACGCATTAGTTGAATACTTTTGTTTGAAAAACTATACTTTGTGTATTGGCCTTTGTTGTTTCACAAGTTAGTTGCACTTGATAATAGATATGCCCCCAGGTGGTATGAGTTAGGAAGTAGTGTTCTACCCAGTGAATAATATAGGATTATATAGGGGATATTGTAAAGAGGTAGATGAAGTTGACCCCTAAAAAAATAAACTGTTCTTTTTAGGCGAACGTGTCAATGACCCACGCTAGAAAATTTGCCTTTTCAATTTTTTCTAAAATGGAATATTCACCATATAACAAATATTCACCACCAAAAAAATCTCTGCGTACCTCTTTTTTCTACAAAATCCAAGAAAATATATGAATTCATCAACCATCACATCATTTGTCACTTTGGTGTTCCTCACCACCTCATCACTGATAATGAAAAACAATTCAAAAACAAAACCCTATGGGAAATATGTGACGCCATTAAAATTTAACTCAATTTTTCTTCACCTTATTATCTTCAAAAAAATGGCCAGGCTGAATCAAATAAAAAAAATTTAAATAAAATTATTATGAAAGTGGTTGATGATACTGGTAAGGATTGGCACACGCACATTCATTTTGGCTTATGGGCTTATCAGACTAGTATTTGCACCTCAATTGCTACCACACCTTTCTCTTTGGGCTACGGTATAGAGGTTGTCTTGCCTCTCAAAGTATAAATTCCATCTCTTCATATCTCACTCAAATATATACTCAACGATAATGATTTTTTCCATGACCATTTGGCACAGATTGAGTTATTAAACAAGCATCATCTAAATTCTCTTGATCACCTTTAAATCTACCAAAACCGTATCAAATATTCCTATGATAAACATCTCGAAGAATGAACCTTCAAGGTCGATGACCTCATCCCGAAGGAAAATCAACATATAACAGATGCAGAGAAAAATAAACAGGGAAAGTTCACTCTTAATTGGCTTAGAATCTATATCGCTACTTATTCCTATGGATTGGGTGCTTATCATTTATCTTCACTCAAAGGTAGCCTGAACCTGAGCCCCTTAATGCCTTACATCTTGGACCATTCTATTTTTGAATCAAGTCCTATATCACCTTGTGTGTATTAAATTCTAATCCCTTGAGTAGCATTCACCTTCCACTTACCTATTTTAAGGATCAATGACTAAATAAGAATCATGTGATTACCCATCACCTTTCAGCCTTATATTCAATATGAGTAAGATGAATCTACTCATGGCATGATTCACATGGATACTTTTCATCCTTTTCAGGATGGAATCCCATGGTCACTCATAACTTAAAACACCTCTTACATAGTTACCCTTTATGTGCTATGGTTTTTCCTTCATAAAGGAAGCCTATACTCCTTTATAGTCTTGTCCATGACCTAAAAGTCCAAAAGACAATTCAAAAGTAATATATGTGATTTTCAAATTCAACTCCTTGAGTCAAACTTCTTGTAAATAGATGACTCCCTCCAAAAGGACATCTCTCTTTCCATCTTGCTATTATAAATATTCTTCTCCCTTGAAGCACAACTATAAAAAACTAGCCGTATTGTACATAGTCTATCACAAAAAGAAGACTATTTCTTCAAAAAATAAAATAAAAATATTCTGAAGATTCCCGCATCGATTAGCTTCACAAAGACCTCAAGGAGATATTATATTTTCCCCACATAGACTTCCCGCATCGATCAGTCTATAAAAATAAAATAAAAAAGAAAGAGATAACTTCTTCATCATGGAACTACCTATTCTAGTCTTGGGTATCTTGTAGAAGAGGAATGTTATCTCACACGAAGGTTAAACTAAAACAACCCCTTTCACCTGATCATCTTTCCTTTCAAATATTTTAACTACTCAAGGGACATGCCACAAATGTGAAATTTCATGGTCATGTGACTTTATTCACCTTTAGAATAATCAATCATGTAATGCCTTTAGGGTCTTAAATTCATAAGCCATGATAGACTTATCATGGTTCTTACCAATTAGGTATATTTTTTGTGTCTTCTTACCGTTCACGTCTTTTCTTACTTATTGATTCTGCTACATAGGACCATACCCTTGACACCTACATCTGGGAATTAATTTCCCACCAAAATCACCCATGCCTATTCAACCTAGACTCAACCATGCCTAAATAACCTAAACTAAACCATGCCTAAATGACCTTGAATAAATCATGCTTAAAACATAACAACCCATTCATCTCCCTTATCATATTATTTGCTAGCTTATGGGAGAACTACATCAGCTTGAGGCCCCCTTTTTCCAACGCTATGAAGGCAACACTCTGAGGGTATGAGGCCCTTGGAGGTTAGCTTAGACACTTTTACCCCTAACTAATTTTCCCCCTTTACACTCACATTCTACCCTAGTTAGTTTCCATTTACACAAAAAATTGGAAATTAATATATCATAAAAACATACATACCTACCATTTTATCACCACGACCATATTCTAATTAAATCATTTCATATTTCCATGGTATTAATAACTTGGAAATTTAACCACAACATACATACAATACATTATTTCCATAAGATCAATAACTTGGAAATTACCTAGACTCCACCATGCCTATACCTAACCAAATCATGCATATACCTGACTCCACCATGCTTATACCTGACTCCACCATGCTTATGCCTGACCAAACCAGAGTTATACCTGACCAAACCATACCTATACCTAACCAAACCATACATATACCTGACTCCACCATGCCTATACTTGACCAAACCATGCATATACCTGACTCCATCATGCCTACAAGACCTTGACACAATCATGCCTAACTCACCTAGTTCCCATGGTACACAATAATAATGGAAATTAAAAAGAGATTACATCATCCATCTAATAATAATCATCAACTATATAAAGAGGAATGTTTGTGTATCAATACATATGTACATAGGGATACAAGTGTATCAAAACCTCTCATATACAATCTCACAAAATATTTGGCACACAGGCTGGTATACATCAAAATCAAAATCATAATACAATCTCATAAATATCTAAACCCCATCTGAGTCCCTCCTCTCCAATCTCACCTATCTCCTCCTATCTCCCTATTAATCACCTTGCCAACATCTCTCCACCCTATGTTGGTCCTTTCCTAACCTTCATCTCCTCCCCCTGGCCCTCTATTGCGATTGGTCTCTAAGAGATGGTAACCTAACCTTGACCCTGTCTCTAGCGCTGATGACTCCCTGTACTACTTGAGTTGTGAGTCCTTGACCTGGTCCTCTCACTAACTTCCTGCCAGGCCCTTTGCTTGGCATATGAGGGAACATCTATACATGCAATGGGTAGATGGTCTTAGTAATAGCGGGACTTGTTTAGGGCATCCATGAACCTCGCTATAGATATGGTCTGAGGCAGTGCCATCAGCCTAACTACCACATATGAACTCTACCCTACCAATAGAGGACCATGTTTTGATGCAGGTGTTTGTACTATGAGACCCTATCTCAGTGCCTTAACTGGTACTAGTGTAGATACCTAGGCCTGTAAGGTCGTAACCTATACCTACGCAACTACCAACTATCCCTGTAAACCAGTAACCTAAGCCTATAGCGTTGCTACCTATGCACCATCCCCTACATGAGGCTATACCTATACATGTGCCTGCACCTAGGCAGCAGTCAAATAAGCTTATAATATAGTCACCTTCCCTATCAAAGTAACTACCTATTCCTATGTTGCCATCAACTAAACTCCCAGTGTGCTCACTTGTCTCTGTAGGGTATCCCTCTGAACCATCACGGTGGCTAAGTCCGGATGACCTAGCCATGGTGGTACTACTTGTAACTCTACTACCCACCACTGTCTTTATGCCAAAGTGGTCCTTGTATCGTCCAATCTCATAACCACTAGTACCTCCTCCTGTCTTGTGGGGTCTATGAGCCGGGGTAAAGACAAAGGTCTCTACACATCATCCTTGTGGTACTGTGGGAAGGGTGGCGGCACATCCTACTATAATCCAGACTAGCATCAAAATCTTTCAATTGGGATCATGTCATGCTCTTTGACACTTCTAAATTGTATCCACCATAATAAATGTAACTCCTATAGCTCTTATGCCATCCCACTAAAAGATGGAAAACTGATATAGGGCAGCAAGACTATGTCCATCACATATAAGCCCTCTAGCTCTTTCCTGTAGTATACTATGTCACGATATGCCTCCTATACTCGAGGATGATCACATATGACCACCTACCTCATATAACCTACCCTCTGTCCCCCATGGTGCCAATCTGGTACCGGTAGTCCTTGTGGCTCCACTAATATAATATGCTTTTACGCCCAATAGTGTAGTAGGAACATTCAATAGATGTTGTAGCATCACATCCTCTAGTAAGCCCACAACTCCCTATATAGTTGCACTAAATATATAGGTTCCCATGTAAAGCAGATCCAATCCTTGATCATATCTTGCAATACTCCCATCATCCCTTTGAGAAACTGACTGCCCTCTAAATCAAGAAGTGCATAGTACCCCATTTCCACCATCATTGACACTACTAATTGTGTCTCCTGCGGGTGTGCAACATACAAAGCCCCATAAAAAGACTAGTGATGTGCTCTATCAGGTCACTTGCCATCTCCCTAAATACCTTAATCATCACCATAAAGGATCAATTTGCTGATACCAAATATACTGGCTCACAAAAAATAGGCAGTAGAAAAATCTTGTATACATCCTCCATCATGATGGTCAACTCACCGGTGGTTAGATGAAAGGTGTTTTTTTCTACATCCCATCTATCAATGAACATGACCATGAGACTTTGATCCCATCGGATCCACTTGTAGTGCCTAATGAACACCAATCTAACATCTAATGCCCACCAATCCGACATCTCACATATGTGTCCACTCATCCTCAGTAATGTTAGGATGCATATGGACCCTAATAATGGTGGGACACGGTCTCGTGTTGTTAACTGATGTCATGTGCCTGCATGCATACCAATCAAAAAATGTCAAGGAATAAACTACTTTTCCCATTTCTTTACAACCTAATTACCCTACCTATATATTTCCTAACTACTTCCTTAACCTATCATTTATTCTAATTTAGCTTACCAATTTCCCATACCCATCCCATCACTGTGCCTTAATCTTCATCTATTACCCACCTATGTTTACCTATATTTACCCTCACCCACCTATTTCTCTCCCTCATCCTTCTCTGTCTCCCTCACTCACTACCTATCTACCCTCCAATTTCATTTTTTACCCCATTCAGGCCTTCTCAACTTAACCTATTCAGACTAGGTCACTTTTCAAAGTGACTGACATTGACCATACTCACCCTGAACCGATCGGTCAAATCCCACCAATGCCATCACCAATGTCGGTTGCAAACTGAATGATGTTAGTCTCTGGTTCGGCTCCAAATCCAAACCCCCACAAACCCCAATTTTCTAAAAAATTTAAAAACAATCCTAAAACCTACCCAAAAACCACCCAACCCCACCCATTTCCATTTTACAACCTAATTAATCTAGATTGCACCCGCCCCATAACCAAATTCTTCCATTTTTAAATGCATTTAAATTTTTTAATTCCCCCCATTTTGTTTAATTTTTTCCTATAAATTCAATCAAAAACAACAAGAAAGGATTGAATCCTACCACTACACGTTGACATCACCTCATTGGGATCTTTGGTCTATGAGCTGGTGGTCTTCTCGTACCTCCTCCTACTCCTTCCATGTATGAATCAAACCCCTGGCTCTCCACTAATTGAATCACACCAAAATATCTCATAGGCTCGCCTCTACACCTCTCCAACCACTCACCTCTCTCCAAATCAGCCTAGAATCTAGCCCAATCAAGGTCACTCTCGTCAATGGTATGAAAACGCCTCTCTACTTATTCATTTTCATAAATGGCAAAGCACAAATGAATCCTTAATTCACAGATTTTACCTTTTTATCCCAAATCTGACGTTGACAGATGTTGGTTTCCTAAACCGACATTCGGTCATGTGCCCTAGTACACCGTCACTCAGTTTCTCTTGACCAACATTGGTTGTCCATGACTGTGGTTGGTTAGCCTTTTTTCCCTCATTGCACCATATAACACCAACTCTGCCTGCCCGAAACCTTTTTATGCCTAACCCAAAGTTAACCCTAACCTTACACCTCACCCTCATGACCTTATTACCTATCACCCAACCTTAGAATTAGTTGGGGAATGTTTTTTCTACTATCAGTGGCCTTACCTACGACCTTACCTAAATGACCCAACCCAACCTCGCTCATTGTGACACTCAAATTTAGTGTATTTGCCATACCTTGCAATGTGATACTCGTATTGTTTATCCTAATGAACTTACCTTGCCTAATGTCATGATGTTTATTCTGACCATACCTTTAGTGCCTCGGAACAAAACCCATTGCCCATTTCTACACCTATCTTAGTAGTGTTTCAGGACCATATCCTATACCTTAGATACATGAACCACTTCAACCTTGTTTGGATAAACCTATCGACCTTTGATGATGTAGAGTTTGCAATCTCTTCAACTTGGTACCTTATCGTAATCTATACGTGTGTGTGTGCGTTAGACTGTCACTGCCTATTACCCGACTAAAAACACCCTTACCTACAACCAACCTATCCTCATTTTAATCACTTACCCATTTATCAAACTACTGCACTGACTCTGTTTAACATCTCATCCAGTTCCTAGTTTGAGGGGGATCACCTCCACCCACACTTGGGGAAACCTAACCCTCACTTATACCTGGAGCACCGACTTCCTGTTTTTTTCAGCGTCACTTATCAATACAAGCTATGTGACAAAAAGGGGCAAATGTAGACACCAAATTTGGGTCACACTCCCCTTGGTCCCCTTCAATTAATTAACGTAACACATTTAACTAATCATGACCCCTTTACCCCATATTAATATTCATCCTCACATTATTAATTAATTTAATTAAGTTAATTTAATCCTCACACCTCCACCTCATCCTGACACCTCACCCTGGACCCATTCTAGGGGTATTTAACTCACAACGACCAAGTCATCACTCTTAGCATTAAGTCATCACTCCCAGTGTTGAGTCACTACTTGACCTAACTAACTAAGACTTCTTCCTAAACCTAACTAGACTTCTTCTAAGATCTTCCTACCTTCTCTCATGTGAACTCTACTTCCCTAAGCAGACCCAACAAGGAAAGCATGCCAAATCTGGGAAGATATGCCTATTTTTGGTAAATAAGACTATTTCACCCTAACCAATGTTGGTTTATCCTCAGCTGACATCAGTTACCTAAACCACCATCAGTTCCTTTAAATACAACTTTACAACCTTTTACCTGGGTTGGTCATTTCGAGTTTTGAGAGTGCTATTGCAATCAAGTGAAGATCTCAGAGCCATTGCTTCATCCAAATGACATCTATACACCACCAAAGAGTAGCAAAACCCAAGGATTCCCTTCTAGATCATTGGAGCATTCATGGGAACACACAGGAACAACTGAACTAGCTACCACCTCACCAATCAACCACCAACCTTCATCCAACCGTGAGATCTTCATAGCAATAAGTAAGTAACTGATCCATTTCTGTTTCCTTTATTGCAAATCTCTTTTCTTCCTTCAATATTTTCAGTTTCTATTGTTACTGGATAACTCCATCTTCTCACCAATCCACCAACCTAACCAATTCGAGCTACCCTTTGTGACCTCACCAATCAATCACCAACCTTCAGTTATATTATGAACCATCCATGAATCACAGATTTTTATTAAGTTATTTCCAATTCATAGTTTACCCTACAACCATCGGTTTAGTCCCCATACTAGTAAGTAATCTCAGTGATTTCATATAATCTCATTTGTCAACCAATCAACCCCAAACCCTTACCAGACCTTTCCTTTATTGCATTTAGTGTTATCTAAAATATAGTGTATTGTGTGTATGAGAAACCTTTTCTTCCTTATTTATTTCATTTTCTTATTCACATTGTATTTTCAAGCCTTTCTACTAGCATTATCCATTTGAATATCTCCATCTTCTCACCAATCCTTCCTAAATAAAAAGGAGTTCTCTAACCTTGGATAACGTTAACCAGTTCACAGGTATTCATACCTTTCACCTTCCTTTTATTGGTGACCAGATCTCCCTCCTTTGGTCTAGCCGTTAATGGAGTGTACTCCCTCCCAAGGAGTCTTCTCCCAGTTATATTACGGTGTTTTTTGTTTTCCCTTTGGAACCTAGTGGCAACCACACCCTCCTCACTCTCTCTCAACATATGGAAATGTTGTAATCACAGAGAAGATTTCCCAAAAACCATTTTTATTAAGTTATTGTAGGGTTTATAACCAATTGGAGGCCCTAATATAGGAGGCACCATACCGACATTCAGATGGTTTACCCTATCTACCTTTCCTAGATTTTAGATTCTGTCTCTCATAACATGTTTAGTCCCCATACACATGAAAATCTCACCACCAAGGTACACTCTCCAATTTTATGAAGGCATCATACAAACATGATTTCTAAAATAGATAATCTACTCTTTGAGTCTCTATGTCATTTCATATTCTAATTTCCTTCTTAGACGAAGAATTTTAATCCAAGGAACCATCCCACTCACCCAAAACCAACCCAGACCTCTTTATTGGTGCCACAAAAGCAATTTGAAACCCTAGAGCATTTCCCATACCCTTGGGTGACCAAGTTTCATACCTTTGAGGCATTGAGACCATTTGACATCAAGAGTGACCTTTGAAAATTAAGCCTCCAAACTTCTAATTACAGTATTTAGTGTGGAACCCTTTATGGCCTTTGATATAAAAATATAAGAAATTTTTAAAGTTTGGCATAAAATAATAGTGTATTGTGTGTATGAGAGAATTTGGTAACTCAATATGTTATCTTTTTTCCACATGTTGGACAACATATGACCACAAATCAAAAGGATAGGCTATGAAATTAAATGGTATTCTAGAGAATTTAAATTGAACCCTAGGTTGAATCCAGTTCCATTGGAATCCTTTTAACCATGGACATTTGGGAGTGATATACTTTCTATAGCATTGCATATTCTTCCTCTAAATGGAAAAATTAGAAGAAAGGAAAAATATATTCAAGCATTCCATGGAATTGATAACTGAGGTTTCTTCCTCAATTAAGGTGATAAAGGATTCATATGCAAGTGGTCATTTATGAGTTGCTGTTCATATTGAGGGATTTTAATGCCTTTAACCAAACCTTGGGTAGACTAGCTAGGAATAAAATAATTGAATCCTTCCACTACCAACACATACAAAGATGGAGAAAAGGGGCATATTTTCCATATGGATATGAAAATACCAATTATGGAGGATTGAGATCCATTTATGGAAATGTAGGCTCTGACATCTTGAAAAATCATAATGAAAAAGCATACAAAGAAAGGCCCAAAAATGATGGCTTGGAGCATAATAATTACAAAATGTCATTTTATCATGTCATAAGATTTTTTGAAATAAATTTTCACAAAAAGATAGTTTTGGTCGATGGCCCTATCCCATTCCATACCTTCCTAAACCTCTATAACATTTTATAGAATGTACCTATGTTAGATGAACCCAGTATATTCACTATAAATAATGAGGGGGAAGGAGATGCTTGATTGCATTTCTCAAATCCTTGGTTATGATTTTGTAGGAGACATTGAGAAGAGTAATGGGACTCTAATTAGTAATTTGTTCATGGTCACTAGCTTTGGGAATAAACTTGATATTGCCTTGATTTATAAATTCCCTCGAGGTGTTAGAGGTAATGGCTTCAAGCTAGCCTTTGTGCAAATCAAGGCATACAGATTCCCATTGGATTTTATAGAATTAGTAGGGGAATAGATTAATACTAGGGATTTGTTATAAGCCATTTGCATAATTGATTCTTTGAGATCACTATTGGTGAGGGGTATATTGTAGGAACATCTTTGGGCTTGTGAGAGCTTGCAAGGGACCACTTGGACACATTTTATGAGAGCATCCTCTCTTTCATGTGAATAAGGCTAGGAATCAAAGACAACATGGTAATGGAAGACAAAATCTTGTAATATTTCCAGTAGTTTGGTAAGTCTAGCATTGGTTGTTTGATTGGTTTAATATTATCGGGGGTATAAATAGCCACTTGTTTAACATAAATCTTGAGAAATGTGGTGGTTCTTTGGATAACATCATCCCACCATTAAATCTAGCCCATATCCTCTGTGAGTCTAGGAACTAGGTTCCAAATCCTTGTGATATGTCCTAAAATTTTCTCATGCCTAAGATGGGAAGTGTTGAGATAGAATTAGGAATTTTTGCTTTTTAGATGTGAAACATTCTAAGTAATACAAAAGAATATGGGAAGATGGTCAGAAAGTAATGTGGGATTGTCCATAGAAACATGTATGTTATTGGTGAAGGAAAGAGAGAAAAAGTACTTCTAAAAAAAGCACAGTCTAATCTCTTTACTACCATATTTTTCCCTTGCTGATTAGATCAAGTGAACCAGACACCATTGGAATATTTCTTATGATGTTGATTTGGTTCATAAATACCAAGCTGCAATCGCATGTAGAACCAATATTATCATTCTCCAACACACCACTACATAGGGAGGTGGACCTCTTTATCTTCATTGGATTCAACCATGTTGAAATCTCCACATAGAATCTAGTGGGTATCTAGGAGGGAGCCCACTAGCCAATGCCAAAAATAAGCTCACTTAACCGCATCATTAGAAATGCACATGTTTTCCAACTCAATGATATTCCTGTCAAAATCAAATAGGTTCCATATCACATGGTAGGTGGGGTCAACGCATTATGAAATTATGTTCTAAGAAAACTCTAGTGCAATCAACATGATGATACCTCCATGACCTTGCTCATGATTCGACATTTAAAAGATAACATCTGTCCAAATAGTGCATGTAGAAGATTGAAGAAGAGACATAGATATTTTAGCTTACTGCATGCATAGAACATTCATATTATAGAAGTGTAAACAATTTTCCCTAACCAGATAATGACGGGTTGGTTCAGTAAGGCTAAGAACATTCCAATAGTACACCATCATTAGGAAACATCAAGGTGCATGTATCCCTCATCATTAAAATTGTTGAGGGCTAAATACTTATATTTATTTCTTTAAAAAATTTCCACTTCTTGGGGTATCTTTTCTTAGCCACTTTCCTTTTCCTCTATCTCTTCTCTTGTGGATTATTCATTGCATAAAACTTCTATATATTCTTTGTATTGTTCCTTTCCTTTTGGTGTTTCCTATAAGGAAACCTCTACATCTCCTCACAATTTCTCTACACTATTGTCATGCCATTTCATGTTTGGGTGCCCTTTCTCTTGTGCACCTCTTGCATATTTGCACTTGTACAATCTCCTCCTTGTACTATTTTTATTTGGTTTCCTTCCAAGAAAATGTTTCTCCTTCGCATACCTCCTTCCAATTGCGCTCTTATTCTCTCACACACTAATCTATATGTTCCTCCTTGAGATCTCCATGGGTCTCTTTCTTCTTCAATGTGCTCATTTTCATGTGTACTTTCACAATATCCATTGTAGACTACTCTAATTGTTTTACCTTTGAGGAAACTTATTAATCTCACTCCTTTCTTATCCCTTTGCAATGGTGCTCCTATTTCTTTGTGCCTACATTTGGGAGCTCCTCAACTCCTGTTTTGGTATTCTATCCTTTTGTGTATCCATTTTTCATCTTTTGACATTCCAATGGGATCTCCTCTTCTACACATTTAGTTTTCATACCCATTTTCTCCTTCCTCTAGGAAATCATCCTCCGAACAATTAATTTCACTCTCCAATCCTTATGTTATGACTCCTTCAACATTCTCTTCTTTCTCCAATTTTATAATATCCTCACTCTTATCTTATCATTATCCTTATACCTCTATCCACACATTTATGTGATCATGTGTCTACTCATGGTCTATGGTGACCATCTTCTCCTTCCTAGTAGCATCCTTATTTGGAAAAAATAATCTTGTGCAATTTCATGTATCTCCTAGTGACATCTCTCTTCACCATTTGATTACCTTGTGAGCCTCCTCCATGCATTGAGTTTTGTACATATCCCATGATACCCCATGTATGCTTTCTCTATACTCTTGCACTTTGGTTTCATAATCTTATGTTTTACCTCAACGTACGCCCTTTCTCCTCCTTGGAACTCAACTAACACTCTCTTTAAACAATCTTCTCTTTGTTTCTAACTCCTTGTTGATTCGTTCTCCTATTTTTGGACACCTCCAGCCACAAGACCCCTCTTCCTCTAGTGGTCTTCCTCAACACTTTCTACTTTGGTCCTTCACCATTTAGCTCCTCCAACATCTTTTCTAGCATTTCCACAATTCTTGCATCCATCACGTCCTTCTCTTTGGAAACATCTTTCCTTCATGCTCAAAATCTCTATCTCATTTGGCCACTATACTTTAGGATCTTCTCTTTCATCCTCTACCCATGTTTTATCACTGTGTAATTTCCACTTTCTGTAATGTTCCCCTTTTATGGAAATCATCAGAATTACTCAAGGGCCATATTCTAGGGATCCAACACATCGTAGTCATGAACCAGGGAGGCATGTGGACGCCGGAAGCTTCCTCCATAGGAAAAATCTCCCCTGGTCTTCCTATCCAAGTGTGACAAAGCATTTCAAGATGTTCATACCTTCTTTGTACATGCCGACTGCATATTTCCAAACTTCATGGATATGCCTTAGGACTGATAATTTCCTTCTTCTGTAGTACAAGAGGCTTTTCACAAATTCTCTTATCAAAATGTGCCTAGGGTTATGGGGGCTTCATTTCCAGTGACATATATATCATCTAGGAGGGAGAGGAGGTGAAGGATAATGAATTCTGCATACATTGTTAGTGAGACCCCCTGAAGTTAAAAAAAGCTACTGTTCAGTTGCACATTCTACACCATCATGTGGAGTCATATCCCACAGGGATTTTGGCTCTTATGAATCTGAGTTCATCCTCGTCCCTAGCTAGTAGGGTATTCCTCGATTGTTGGCAACAATGATACACCCATTTTCTTTCCTTTAGAAACCACTTTTCTTGAATCGTAACCTATAGAGATATTTTAGATGGTACAGAGGAAGGCGTCATAAAATATATTTTGGCGGCACCATTCTGGAAAGTCTTTTCAGCGGTTACTATGAATATGATATGGACCTTCTTTCCTTCAGACTTTCTTGGATTTACAGGAGATGTTCCATAATGGGAAGTGACATGATCAATTTTTTGGAGTCATTTTGTCATGGAATCCTCTTCATGGGTCTTGGGGGAATTTGGGGACTATCAAGTCATTGGTGCTTAGACTCCAATATGTCACAACGGCTTTCTTGGGCTGGGCAGTGGCATCACACTAAATGAACATGACATGGATTTGTTCCTTGATGGATTTGTCCTTCAAGCGTGGCAATTTACAGCCCGTACAGAGATCTGATTTTCCAGCTATTTTTTGTATTTCTTCAGAGATATTTCTGGGTACATGCAGGGTAGATCTACTCCCTAGTAGAGTATTCCAAAAACTAGTTTCCCTGAGAAAAAAAAATTGATATGGAAAATTAGGTGTCTCCACCAACATTCATGGGGCTACGACCTTCAACAGTCGAATTGGGTGCATCTCCCATTATAAAATGGAAAACTAATATAAGTCCTATTTAGTTGTTGTGGGTCTAACTGTCAAAATATGGCCAGGGATCAGTATTTTATGAAGACTCCACTGAACCTGTGGCAATAGTTCTTGTACAGGGTACAAGAGAGTAAATCTACAATGATGATGGGATGATTTCACACTGAAATTGAGGAACAGGACAGGTTATCTATCTTCCTGAGTAGGACAATTGCAGAGTTCACCCCTAATATCCAGATTAGTTCAACATTCAATATAGAGGAAAGCAACAATAAAGCTATCTAGTGAGAAGAACAAACCTAACACAAATTTCTTGGATTCATTTATCAAAGATACAAAACTCTTTTGGGATCACTATGCTTGCAAAGTGCATAACAGAGAAATAGAAGAAACGTAGGAAAAGGAGAATTGGAAGAAATGTAGCTTTTATTTCATGTGCATTGATGACACAAAGTCTAACAACAACAATCCACGATTGCTACAACATAGATGTTATCACAATCTAGCATTTTTTTGATCCTTTAGAATGTATAATCCATCCCAATTTATAGAAATGTGAATTGACCTCTCATCTCCCCCACATGACTCTTCATGTTCCTATTCCACTTGTGACTTTTCATTTTCCATTAGAAAAGACTCAAATTTAAGTACTTGATCCCATTGAATGCTCTGACGCTAAATACTTATTGTCAATCTCAAAATATATCACCTATAAGTGAATAGGACAAAATACAAGTTGATTATGCCTCAACAAACCATTAGAAGAGGTAGAGAAGGAAGAGGGAAAAATAGAGAAGACAATTTCTAACACCTTTTGTCATTTCTTTATGAGGACCACCAACTTCTTGATGCACAGAATCTTATTTTCCTTTGCCATGCTTCTTCATAGTTCTTCCACACACACTAATTCTTAGAGTTGACACCTTTACATTCTATCATGCAGCTGTCAACTTGGACTATGTCTGGGCCTGCATACACTTACCCATACACCTTCCTTCGCATATCCAAGCTATTAGGATACATCCTCTTCAATGCTCTTACTCCTGTATTGAACACTCTCTACCATCATGATCCATTATAATCATTTCATAATCTATGTGCAACTCCAACATACTAGGTTAGGGTCGAACTACTACAATTATTCTTCATTGAAAATCCTTATGCGCACCATTAGTCACATGTATCCTTCATGTCTAACTCTAGCTCTGCCGGAATGACCTTCATACTCTATTGCACCTACTTCTAATGATGAGTCCTTAGTGAGTAGAGTGACATTCAAATGCTCTAAACACAATGCTTATTTTCATTATGCAAAGTTTATGAGCAAATATGTGCAATCAAGTTCCTCGTACGAGTTTTAGCTTACTTCCTGCATTCCTATCTCGCATGTACTCATCATGCTTGATGCACACCCATACTTAGTCAAATGAGTTCTTAGTAAGAGGATTTCCCTAAACACTTGTTCTTACTCACGAGGGTGTGAGAGTCAAAGGAAATCATCTCAGACACTGGTGGGAACATATCATCCAAATGATTGAATTATTTTGCAAACTCCTTTGCTTTGTTCACTTATGACAATGTTGCAAGAACATATTTGATGAGAGAGTTAGATGAAAACAAATTACATAGACATTATGTGTATGTTCCTCAAGCATATGTATCCAATTTTTTCCTCTCAATCCCACATATTTATTGTACAATCCCTGAAATTAGATATGGCACATCACCTCGTTTGTAAGGGCATCAAGTGTAAAATTTAGTTCTAGTAACCCAAGCATCCATAACTTTATCACATGATTCATCAAGGCACTTGTAAATACATTTGTGCCCTTGGTATTAAAGGTAACCTACATTGATCACATAATGTGAATTACCTTCAAATATTTGTGTGCAATTTCAAAATTTATCTTTGTCCCAAAGTTTTATTAGCATTTCATTAGATGGTGACAAAAAATATTGTAACGCTGGATAAATTTTCACACACCTGATATAGTCATTATGTTCTTCAAATACTTTCCCCTTATCTAGGGTATTATAATTAATATAGAAACAAGTAAACATGTCATTTGTATCAACCACGACCCTTAATGCTCTGGAATTATCGTCTCGATAGTGGATGGGATTTTTCTTGTCTTCCAACATCTCATATAGTAATATCAATGTTCTTGTATTTAAATGTTTTCCACAAAATTTTTCTGGATAGTTTCACAAAAGTAGGTGCCATCTCTTACATTAAATGGCTTCCATTTATTTTTATATCATAGTTGACATAAATATTGCAAACTTGCAATTATATAGAAAATGATATATTTGAAGAAAATGATATAAATGACTCACTCAATGCAAACTTGTAATTATATAGAAAATGAGTTTTGTTTCCAACTTCCAGCTTCTAGGCTTGTAAGGCCAATCTTCAAATTTCACCTTTCTTGCAAAAGCCCAAATCCAATGCATTTAGTGTATTTTCCAATTTTTATTTATAAGAAATCAAAGAGATTTTTAAAAAAAAAAAAAAAAAACCCAATTACAAATCAAAATCAATATAATATAGCTAAACAAGAAATAAATTTAAAAAATCAAACAAAACTAATTAAAAAATTAAAAAAAATTGCATTCCAAAGTTTCCATTGTCATTTATTTTATATGTCTCATGAATCTCACAAATTTAAAATATGTATTATCTATTTAATATTTAATTTATTAACACAAATATATATATATATATATATATATATATATATATATATATATATATATATATATATAATTTGAGAGTCAAATTTTGAATATGCATGTCATTTTGACGTTTAAATTATATATGTACTTGTCAATCATGAAGGCCATATTTTAAAAGTGGTTGTATTTTGACATCTAAAATGACTAAAAACATCTAAACGCCTTGCAAAATCCAACACTGCCTACTATCTATTGTAGATTGATTTGAATGAGGCATGAGTTGGGTTCATGGAACCAATGAGGAACAACTATTTTGAACCTTAAAAAAAGGTTTTCAAATGCTTTTTGATGTACATCTACATCTTTAACAGAAACTAAATGGATGAATAAGGCAGGGGTCCCATGGAGGGAGTTGTTACTCCTATTTTTGTGATAATTTTAGTGGTGAATATTCGTAATATGGCAAAAATTTCATTTTAGGAAAATTTAAAAAGATGAATTATTTGGAGTGGGTCGGTGTCCTGTTCACCTAAAATATATAGTATATTTTTTTTGGGGGGTCGGCTTCACCTTCATTTGAAAACATCTCCTATAAAAACCTAGGTGATTCACCAGGTAGTATACCACAAGTAGCTTACCAAATTACCAATATTGTGAAGTTTGAACTCACATACTCTTAAGCACCAGAGATTACTGTTAGCCTATGAGGGTTCGTTGTTGACATGTGACAGGGACATTTTTTACGCGTGGTAAAGAGTTATTGTAGACGTGTGACAAAGAGATATTACAGATGCATGACAAGGGAAGTGCTGATGCGTGACAAGGGTAGTGTTGACATGCGACATGGGCATAGAAGTTGATGCGTGACAAGGGCAGTGTTGATACGCGACAGTAACTTCAGACAGTGGACGCGTGACAAATAGGCTATTGATGCACACGACAAGTGTAGAGTAACTTTCGACAGGGGACACTCGACAGAGACCTCAGATAGTGGATAGAGTCGCTAATTGGTTCTTTTGCTGACGTAGGACTCTCTTTAGAATAATGGAAGGTGCTAGCTCAAAGAATGCGAATAACCTGAAAGTAAGTAAGAAATCTCAGAAATCACTCTTCAAGTATTTTGGAAACTCTACGGATACAGATATTGAAAATACCAACCATATAGATTCCACCACAAAGAATCAGAATACTGACTGTGTGGAAGGTATTATTGAGGTGGACATGCATTCTGCACAGTATCAAAGTCAAACAAATGAAACCTACGATAATATGCCAGATCATGAAGATATTTTTCCTATTGGGGTGCAACCAGAAGTGCATCAAGATATCACACATACAAATACTCAGCAAAATGGAACACATAAATCAAATTCAAACTCCGGTCCAAGAAAGAGGAAACCAGGTGATTGTGATATTGCTCAAAATTCTACTCAAAAAAGTAAAGCATTGAAAACGAACAAGAATATGTGGACCATTGGCAGGACATACAAGTTTGATTGGGTAGCTAAATTTCCGTTTATTGAACCTGTACAATCATCTAATTCTGAAGAGATCCCATCTAAATGTACATGTACAATATGTACGTGGAAATTGGGAAAGCAACAAAAAATGCAACTGAAGCTGGACACTATAGAAAAACATTGTGGAAAACAATATTTGACTGTAACGGGGGCGGATGGCCAGAAAATCAAAACACACAGGTGGAAAACTGAAAAAGAATGCATGCATGTTAGATACGTAGCGGAATATGAGGCAGAGCAGAAAAAACATAGACATCTCTTGGAAAAGGGAGGAACGATCACATCGCATATTGGTAAGATGAAAGAAACAAATCTACATGCAAAATTCATACAATTCTCTACTCTATTTCACATACTAAAAAAAGGAAGAGCGATTTTGGATTTCCTCGATTTCAAAGTTTTGTATCAATTTAATGGAATGTTGAATGTACCTCAGTCTCATTGGTCTGAAAGTAGTGGATGGGAAATGGAAAAATGCCTCTCGATGATAGAGAAGGAAGATTTGAAAGAGAATGTAAAAAAAAGTAAAGTTTATCTCTCTTTCAATTAATGAAGTGACAACAGTCGACAACACTGCATGGGTATGTATCCACGTCTATACTTTAGAAAATCATATAAGGACACCTCATCTGTTGGGTGTTATGAAAATGGTTGAAAACTGCAATGCCGAAAACCTACATAAAATAGTTGTTTCTCATTTGAAAGATATTGCTGGAATGACTGATTATGAAATTGCTATGAAGTTGGTATGTGTTGGAGCAGATGGTGCATCTATCATGCAGGGTCACCGAACAGGGCTGTGTGTTAGATTACAAACAACAGTGGCCCCATATATGCTACCAATTCACTGTATGGCTCACAGAATGAATTTAGCGTATAAAATGGTAAGCAACCACGAAAATGTTGCTAAATTAGAAGACCTTATAAGAGAACTTCATGCCTATATGTCAAGCAGCCCAAAGTGATTTCTCGAGTTCCAAAAATTTGCAATTGGAATTACAGATGGCAAAAAACTTCTGAAGGATGTGGAGACTAGATGGATCTCTTTGTATGAACCTGCATGCAGAGTTCGTGAGGAGTATCCTTCATTGGTTGGTTTCATGCACAAATACTGTCATGAAGTTGATAGGGCGAGGGACTTGTTGTTCCGTTTAACTAATTTGGAGACATTGCTTACATTGGTTGGTATTCTTCCAATGTTAAAGGAGATCAATACACTGATGAAGCATGCACAGGGTAGATTAATCTATATTGTGGATTTTATACGGATGAGAAAAATGGTATGTCAAAGTCTTGATATATTGTACTGTTCCCAAGATAGTTTTGATGCACCTGTTTTTGAGAATTGGAAAGCTTTATTAGATCTTAAAAATCCTAACACCTTTTTGAGATTTAATATCCACGATCACCTCTGCATCACTGTTAATGGGAGGGAAATACCACTGCACATTTTGCAAAAACGTCAAGATATTACAGGATCGGAACGAGAAGATGTTCCCGTGACACACAATCTATTTGAGTATGTTATAGTTGAAACAAGAATAAAGCTTAAAAAAAATTCAGAAACCTTGTCATCAGAAATTAGGGAACGTTTCTGTAAAGATAAAATTCTGGAAGCCATGGGTGTGATGAATCCTAATTTTTGGAATACTGAAGGTGGCCGTGCAGACTTTGTCAAAAAGCATTTCCATAAATCCATGGGTACAATAATGGAACAATTTACAAAGACTTCAGAGCTCAAGGGTATGGAAATCAAAGGTATACTGAATGTTGATTTATTAAAGTTTCAATCAACAAATTTTGCAACAACAATGAGGAACCAATATAAAAATTTAGACGAACCTTCTGAAAGTGGTGCTATTACAAGGTTGTGGCAAGGAATCTATCAAAGTTCTATCTTACAAGAAGATATCAGTGAATATTTCAGATTATATGAGTTATGCCAAACAATGATTTTGGGGTCTGTGGAGGACGAAAGGGTTTTCAGTGCATTATCATTTATAAAATCAAAACTGAGAAACAGGTTGGATAAAAATCTGGAAAGTTGCATGATGTGTTATGTTTCACGATACTCCATCGAAACCTTTCCGTTCGACAGAGCAATTGTGCATTGGAATTCCCTTTGCGAAAGAATAGGTGTGAATAATACAGCTACAAGTACAAATATTCCCAACCTTGAGAGTGTAATTGGCTCATCGTCACATTCTACAGAAGACAACATCGAGTTTGATGAAGCTATTGATAATGGATTGTTTCAACTTTAAATAGGTATCTTCTTTATCTTTATATCTTAATCTTATTGTTTGTCACTTTACATTTTTTTCAGCTCTTTTTATCATTAAAGATGTTACAGGTCTATATATTTAAATTTATTTAACTACAATCTTTTTATTGGTACTTCTCGGGAATGAAAATGTCAGGCTATTCACCCATCTATCTACTAATCCATTTCTCGTGTTGGGTTTTCTTAAAACACAGATCTAGCACATTACCAGTGGCAGTGATGATTTCAACTTTAAAGAGGTATCTTCTTCACCTTAATCTGATTGTTTGTTACTATTCATTTTTTTCAGCTCTTGTTATCATTAAAGATGTTACAGGTCTATATATTTACATTTATTTAAATACAATCTTTTTATTTTTTGAAAATGTGGGTTGACATCCATCCGAGGAAGCTGTTACTTCTCGGGACTGACAATGTCAGGCAACTCACCCATCTATCTACTAATCCATTTCTTGTGTTGAATTTTTTTAAAACAAAGATCTAGCACATTACCAGTGATGATTTCAATTTTGAATAGGTATCTTCTTCAACTTAATCTTATTGTTTGTTACTTTACATTTTTTCAGCTCTGGTTATCATTAAAGATGTTAAAGGTCTATATATTTACATTTATTCAAATACAATCTTTTATTTTTTTGGAAAATTGGGTTAACATCCATCCGAAGAAGCTGGTATTTCTCAGGACTGACAATGTCAGGCAACTCACCCCTCTATCTACTAATCCATTTCTCATGTTGAGTTTTTTTAAAACAAAGATCTAGCACATTACCATTGATGATTTCACAGCAATCTAATACACAAGAGGTAAGTTAAACCCTATCATATTTGCAATTATGTTTAATTTCTTACCAGTGATGATTCTTTCTTGATTTCTTACAATTATGTTTAATTTATTTTTTATATGTGCAAAATGCTTTGATATATTTTTTTAACTGTGGGATAAAATGACAATTGAATTTTACAGAGGAAGATATTTCTATACTATACAATTCATAATCCACGATACATTATACAATTTTAAATATACGTCCACATAAAATTCATCATCATCCATATATATCATATCATCACCATATCATTATCATAATCCTGAGTCCTGACACTACAATTATTATTAAAACAATTATTTATCTAATTTAAATTTATTAAAACAATTCAATGTTTTTAAAACAATTCATAATCATATCATTACAAGTATATCCATTCTAATTTCATCTATATCCATTCTAATCATTAATGTCATCTATATCCATTATAACACATTCCATTTATTTATCATCTATATCCATTCTAATGACATTATGATCATATCATTACAAGTATAGAGAAGAATTATCTTAAAACAAGTTTAAATGTCTAGAGAAGAAGAAATATTGTGCTTGAAGATAAATCTACATCCACATTAAATTGATCATCGTCCATATATATCATATCATTATCTTCATTCATCATCTTTCATCATCATCTATCATCATTCCATGTTTGTAAAACAATTATCCATTATCATCATTCATCATCTACGTCCACATACAATTCATGATAATCCAACTAAACAAGAAAAATACATATAATTCATGATAATCCCCATCTAATGCAATCAAAATTAAAGATTATATATTATTTCAAATTTTAAAAGGCTATCAAATCCATATAATTAAATTCAAATACCATACTCAATATTAAAAGTTTCCAAACTCAATATTTAAAGTTTCCACAATAATAAAAGTTTCAAGTTTTCAACCCTCTTTTTCTTTATCCATTTCTACTCCTGTGCTCCTTTCCCCAACGGTTTCTTCCACTGTGGCTGTACCCTTTCCCCAACAACAGAAATAACCCCAGAACTTATAAGATCTTCCGCAGCACTGTCCAGATTTTTTAAAATTCTTTCTTCTTGATTTGTCGCATCTCCATGCGACAACAAATTTGGATCAGTTGTTGCCTTAGCTTTGAATAATATGTCAGGGTCGAAGCCATGCTCTTTAATTATCTGCTTTAGTGTATTGTTTTGTTTGTTAACCAAAACAATATTTTGCTTCAAATTCTTTGTTGCGGATAAACTGTTCTTCGTTGTTTCCAAGTGAACTTGCAATACCTTTGCTTGACTCTTCAAATTTTCATATTTCAACTGCACAAAAAGAGTAATGTCAATTCAAAATATTATTAAAAAATGAAAATTTCAAATTAACAAGAATGATTGTTTGAAAGTGATAGTACTTACAACCGCTCTATCTCTTTCAACATTTGCAATTGCTACCAAATCCTTGTCCTTAGACCATTTGTTAAAATATGTCTGGGCCTCGGCACTAATATTTTCCAATTTGTTTAATGACTTATCTAAAATTTCATCTTTATAGTTGTTGTTATACGTGATAGTCCCACTTCTTACTTGGGTAAGTAAGGAATCCATCTTCGCAGGTTGATTCTGGACTGCAGCGTATAAACTATCCCTTTGCCAATAATTTTCATAACAACTAATAATCTCATTGATAAGAACTTTATCCCTTCTCTCCCATTCTATAAGCTGATTGATATGAGGTAGAATAAACTCACTGACATGGGATTGACAATCATAACCAATTAAGTTCTCCAAAGGAAAAGGTAGCAACTGTTCACTATCTGAATCTGATGAAGATGATCTTGCTGGAGAAGTATGGGGGCTTTCAGCAAGATCAACTGCTACTTGTTTCTGCCTTTGGGTGGCCTGATCCTGTTTGTGATAAAATTAATCAAGATTTAGATAAATAAATTTAAATCGAAATGTAATTCAAAATTTTAAAGCATATTTAAATTGAAGTATACCTGCTGGCCTTGAATCATCTCACGAGTATTGAAAAAACCAGTTGGGTCATTGCTATCAATGCCCAAATAATCTTCATCTAAATTTATATTGTTCAAAACTGATATGCCCGTTGCACTGGGCAAGCCACCAAGTGAGAGAGTTGGAATTCAAAATGAGGAGGCAATGTTTAGTGTCCCGCTAGGGGCCGGAGCAAGTGGCATGCGTTTACCAATGTTCTTTTTCACTGTTCCTCTGGTTGGCATTTTAAAAATTATTGGTTGAGTGGGTGTCGTTGCCATGGTTTGATCAGGATTGACATGTGCTGAAAAGTACAAGAAAAAACATGAAAAATAGGAAAACAATTCAAAAAGGCAAAAACTACAAAATTAAACGTACTATCGAAAAGTTGTACCTTGTTGTCGAGGGGTAGTTTTTTGTGGTGGTAAGGGTGGCCTTATAGGAGTTGTATTCGGTGTTTGTTCAAAAGATACGAATGCATGCGACTGTATGGAGTGAGTTGGGGAAGAAGGTTGAGTTTCCAAAACACGTGTATGGTCCAAAGTCCCTGCAATGTCATCAACATTAAATGTTATGTCAATTCATTTGGTTAAAATTTAAATTGAAAAATAAATATACAAATTTGGAATTTGTAAATAATATATGAGAAGGTATTACTTCTCTGGCATTTAACGAGTTCAAACTGTTGAGGGTTTGGAGAGGAGTGAGCTTCCATTTCAGATTGGGAGTCTCCCGAAGCCTCAGCGTGTTGTTGGCCTCTTCCTCTCGATAACGCCTTTTTTTGGGGAAGGGCTTCAATAAATCTTCTCTACAAAACATTAAAATTTAAGTGTTAATAACTGTGCAGTGCAATGTCGAAAATTGAAATACAAACTAAATAGTTTATACCTGTTGTTCTTCAAATGGAATTGACAACTTCATCAACTCCTCATCAGTGCAAGTAGGAATTTTTTTATCTTTTAAATTTAAAAGTGCCTCGTAATAAAGGCCGAGGAGATAGTTTGTGGAATAAATGACAGATTTTTCTGAAAGTTTTGAATTTTTTATGTCAGTTCTTATTTTTTTATAGATAGGTGCACCAATCGAATTTTTGTTTTGAGATAGTGGCAACTATGTATGCAATGGCCCAATTTGGTATATCTGTTTGGCGACCCTGCAAAACAATTCTGGATTGAAAAAATGAAATAACTGTAGCAAGAAAGTGGTGTGCAATTGATTGCGTATCCACACCACGCCTAGATTTATTGACATGGGCTGCAAATGCCAAACAGTGAAAATTACAAGTAGGAATTTTTAACACCAAATTGTATCAGAATAAAAAACAGAATAAAAAATATGAATTAAAATGAATTATACTTACAATCAACATGGAAACCGAACGTTGATTCGAGAAATTTCTTGTCTTCTTCCAGGAGTGTTGCCTTCATTGTAACAATTGGTAAATTTCTGAACGGAAGGCCCGTAAACCGATGGATGTCATTTGCTTCGATACTGAATTGGAACATTCGGCCATCGTTCAGAGTCACATAAAAAAGGCCGTCCTCTGAATTGTAGGATGACAGAAGGTAATTCAAAATATCCGGATCTGTTTCGAAATGGGGCATATTAACGAGCCCTGTAAACTCACACGCATCCATCAAATCTTTATATTCAGAAGACATCTTTAAAACAGTATGGATGTGAGGGCACAAGGGATTCCTATAGATGATCTTGGCCGTGGATTGGATTGGATTATCTTCTTGATTTTTTTCCTGAGGTTGCAATTGGGAAGCATGTGAAGTTGACATTATAGCTGTGCTTGCGTCTTTTACAATGAGGGACATCTGTAAAAAATCAAGAGCCGGAAAGTGTAAACGAGAAAATGACCGGCGGGAGGGTATTTATAGGTAAAACCATGCGTCAATGTGAAATGTTGACACACGTCAATGGCTTCTGTTTACGCGCATCATCAAACTCTGTTGACGCACGTCAACAGACTCTGTTGACACGCGTCAATAGACGCCATTGACGTGTGTCAACTGAAGCAATTGACGCGCATCAATAGATGCCATTGACACGCGTCAACTGAATCCATTGACGTGCGTCAAGTGAATCCATTGACGCACATCAACTGAAGCCATTGACGCACATCAACATTTCGCATTGACTTCTGTTGACGCGCGTTGGCAGCTGCAATTGATGCGCGTCAACTGAATCCATTGATGCGCGTCAAGTGAAGCCATTGATGCACATCAACATTTCGCATTGACTTCTGTTGATGTGCATTGGCAGCTGCCATTGACGCGCGTCAACAGAGGCCATTGATGCACGTCAACAAAGGCCATTGACGTGCATCAACAGAGGCCTTTGATGTTGTCTTGACGTGTGACAAGAATGGTTATTGACGTCGTATTGTCGTGCGTTGATGATTCAACCATGTTTGGAACTCTTTTTCTCCGGCTCGAAAAACCAAGTGAAAATTTGGTTTGGGAATACTGTCAAATTCACCTTTCTCTAAAACTGGTTCCGGGAATATTCGCCAAGTATTTTCCACCTACAATTTTATAGAGGTGTCTTAAAATGAACCATGATTTAGAATCCTTTCCTTAAAATAAGGAGCAGAAAAATTTTAGGAGGAGAGGTTAAGCGGATGACAGAAAGGAGGGGTTGGAAGTTTCCCACTCATGTTTCTATATTTTAGCAAGATATATTGCCATTTGTCAATTACTCAATGGCCAAATTGGTTTCAATTTTTTTATTTTGAATAAAAATATAACAATTTTGCATATATCTCCTCAAAAAATGGAGCACACTCTCAAAATCTTTTTATATCATGGGACTATAAAATGGAGCACTGCTAAGAAATAATAGGAATCCCCCTCCCATGGGACCACTAAGTAAATGATTAGACCTAAGCTCTATAGAAGAGGATAGTGTGATGATTTTCTTTGAGTCATGGTCAACATCTTTCTCAAGATTGAGGAACCTTTGGAAGAGTTCAAATGGTTTTTCCAGAGCACTATGAAATAATTTGTAGAAGGTTTAATTTTGTGGGTAAACAAATCAAATTCGCAATGAGTGCATTTTAAGGATGGCCATATAAAATAGGGCAATTCTAAAGATTGTATCATGTCGGAATTAAGACGAGAATAGTGAAGACAAGTTTCCTTTCTTATGGTATTTATATTCAAAATTTGTCTCTCATATGATTTTAACTCAATAAAACAAAAATCGGGAAGTTTTGGACACCCAAATTTATTACATGACAATAATGAATAAGCATACCTTATATGTAAAAATGATGAGAAAATGATACACAACATTCATTACATACACTTGCTCATACCATTCCTTATGAGAAGACATGTAAGGTCAAAAAACCAACAACCCAAAAGCCCAAATGCTTAAGAAGAATGAGAATTGGATTTATCATGTTTAATTTAGTCCATGAGCATTGGAAAAGAGGCCAAGTCATTAGATGACATCCCCTCACCTTTTTTTTAATTGGTCTATGTCATTGCACAACTTGTGTAATGTGTGTTTGAAAAATTCTACTCCTATCAGCGTTGGGGGTGGGAGCTTCAATTTGCCCAAAGGCGGACCCCATACCTTGTATGGACTTAGTGGGGTTTGAACCTAGGTGGAGCATGAATGCTCAAACTTATCCGACCTGGGCTTACAAGTCACCTAAGTCCCCTACCATTTTTTGAAACTAGAGTCCTTTCTCTCTATTAATACAAGAAATATATGGATTCAAATTTGTTTTTTATATGTTTGATATCATCTATCATGTTTCTTATATGAAGTTGATAATCTTATTTTGGTTTATGTCATTGATAATTGATTGAGAGTGAGTCACCTACTATTATTTTTATTAGACCCATTCCATTAGTTATTTTAAGGCCAGAGATAGTTGTCTAACCTCGCCAGACTTATTAGTAACCCCAATGGAAGAAATTGAGGATGTCCATTTCAGAATCTCTCATTTCGAAAAATATCATTTAAACCTAAAATCCAAAGATTGTCTTTAGACATGTCATCCAAAAGAGTTTCCAAATTTCAACTTAATGTAAGAGATTTACAAACATTGGAACATTTCCCCAAGTTTCATAAAATTTTGAAGTTTCCAAATCTTAATTAGAATGTTGCAAGGAAGAATCCGTCTTCTCAAAAAATTACATTGTTACCATCTTTCTAATGAATGGAATTATTTCCCACATGAAACGTAAAGATGTTAGAGCTTGCATGGTACCTTCGTTTATTGTTCTCATTATGGTATAGAAATCTCTTCCACTATTGAAAGTTTGTTATGTTGTCATGTCTCAATGATTTCCAGCATATTGAAAACTTTTTATTCTATGAAAAGGACGACATAATCCTTAAAAACAAGATTTAACAAGCGCCACGTATTGTCTAATTTCTGCTAGAAATTTTGGTTAAATATTATATTAATAATTGTTGTTAAAAGTGTAAAATAAGTAAATGTGATTATTATTTTATATTTTGAAATGTGTTTTTTTGGGAAATTTTTTCCTTTATCATATAAAATGTTATTATATTTAATTGTAATGTTATATTAATATAGTAAATATGATTTAAGTATTTTTTTATATGATTTTTTTTTTTAAGTATAAAATGTTATAAATATCATAAAGAAAGTGCCACTTACTATTATGATTTTTATCAATTGTTTAAAATTAAGACTTATTGACACAATTTATGTTGGCATATAATTATATAATTTTGTTATGATATTAATGTATTTGTGTGTTTATTAATCCTTCACATGTTAGTTATTTTTTGATATTTAACAATTTTGGATTTTAACATTAAAGAAATTGTTCAATATTCCTCAAATAATATTTTTTAATTACATTTAACAATTCTGGATTTTAACATTAAGGAAATTGTAGAATATTCCTCTTAATTTTTTTTTATTAGAATGAAAACAATAATAAATCTTAACAAAAATATAAATTTTGTGTATAGTATAAAAATGAAAACTATGGTTTATGTTGGCAATAATGATAATAAAACTTTGTATGTAAACTCAATCTCAAATCTTTGTCTTCAACTTATGCAAAGATCTCTTTTAAATCTTATAACATAATGTGAAATCTAAAAATATGTTTCAAAACTAGAAAGTTTCAAGAAACTGAGGAATTTTTAGGAAGTTTAAGTGCTTACGATGTTTTCATCTATATCGATGGCGTTCTTGCAGCTCATCTAATTTATTACCAAATGTAGAGACAAACACAAATGCACAACAAAAATCATGGAATTCATAACTCTAAAATGACACAATTTGCACGCTTTCTCTTCCTCATCATCTACATACTTCCCATCTCTTGTTAAATTATCAACACTATTATAAATATTGGCTTAGACTACTTGAAATTTCAGTTCAAGGTGTTCAATGTTGTCATTTATGGCTATTGGTCACAAATCAATTCCAACATATTTGATCTTGCTATAGGCTTTGTTCTTTCTTTTTGGAGTCGGATTGCTTCTGTCTATAGTCGAAATCCTTCTTCATTGATAGGCTCCATTCTATATTTTAGGTCTTAATCCTCCTCCCTAGTTTATAGTGACACAAGATTAATTCACAATGATTGCACACAAATGATTGAGTGGGACTCATACGCATAGAATAAACAATACTCTGGGTGTCAGGGAAATATCCCTTGCTTTTTATGCCCATTATTTCATGACCTTACTCTATTCATCTTCAAAACCGTACTTAATAAATCGTTTAAAATTAAAAACTTGCACTTCAACCATTTGAAATCATTTAGAGTTGCCACATTAGATATTTTATGTATTGTGATGTCATCAAGCTTATCATAAATGACCTTTGTAAAAGAAACCCCATCTACTATAAAATTATGGATTTTTGAGGAAACTTGGAGGAAAGCAGTTAAGATTCTAAAGAACCTAAAATTTGCCACTGATTTACAAAATCTCACAAATAGTTTGGCTACCAAATTCAAATTGGCAAGAAACGCATGATGTCTCGCCTATAATTCTATAAACTAATATCCATTTTTAATGGTCATTTAGGTCCATTTTGGGTTTTTTTCCATCCCCGTGTATATATTGCATCCCTTTACTATTTTATAGTTCTATTTTGTATATCTCACTTATTTTGATGTCCGGAGTATGTAAAGTGTTTTGTAATTAATTATTATGTTTATTTTCTAAATTGGTTGAATTTGAGGAAATTCACTTTTCTTACTTGATTTTAACATATATCAATATATGGAGACATAACTAAAATATGTTAATAATGGATAAAATGAGAATAGAATGAATTCCTTAACTCTCAATTGAAATGCTATGGTTGATGTATTAAATGAGCAACAATTATATGAATAGAGCTAGAGTTGTTGATGGCCTAACATTCTTGTACACATGTATGAATTGACATAATTTTCAACATGTATGAATTGACATTCTTCCTTCATAACTTTTGAATCCTTAAATCCACTATAAAATTACTCCTCCCAAAAATAATAACTAATTTTAGATAAATTTATTTTTAATAAAATATATAAACAAGTTCCTTTTCTTCACTTTGTTGAACTTTTGAATCCACCATAAAATTACTCCTCCCAAAAGTAATACAACCCTTATTAATTATTTGTACGAAACTAATTACTTATTTTATTATAATTTAATTGAGTTTCTATATTATAAAACATTGCCAACATAGAAATATTTTAAAGAATATTCCATTTTTTTTGACAAACGTCAAACTTTAGAATTATTAGGACATGTAAAAATATTAGTATATGATTGGCTCAAAAACATGAAATTATCACATCAATGATTCCAAGTCTTTATTAGAGTAATAATATTTTCCCCGAACGTGTAATTCCAATACGCACTCGATTCCTTTACAGGAATGAGACCTTACACTCTTTATTTTTCCCTCGCCGATATTTACAGATGGTATAACAATATTTTCTCTGAACTTTGAAATCATTATGAGCTATAGTATATATTAACAAAAGCTTTTACTTCATTCTTGTGCTTTTTGTTTGGATGCAGATTTTAAGCAGAGATCGGTGTTAAAATATACATTTTGCAGGCATGTGAATCAACACTTGATGTGAGGCTGCCGTGAAATGTTCCTCCAAGGTTTTTGTGCTGCAATATCGAAATAGACACAACCAAAGTCAGACAGTAAAATTTCCATCACTTTCAAAGAAAACCAAAAACAATTCTGTTGAACTTCATATTTAATTGCAGGCAAATATGTCTGTGATAATCCTCTTGGATTTTGTTTTAAGAGAAGGATAGCTCGGGGAAAGAGAGAGAATACTTACAGCCCACAAGTCTCTCGCTACAACCACAGCATTAGAGGAAAGACCAATGAATTCCCACCTCGCAGTGAGAGAAGCTGTTGAACCACTTCTGTTCCACAAGATTACAGCCACTCTTTTGTTGGCCAGTGGTCCAGCCCACACCTAGAATTTGACAAACATTCATACATTATATCCCCCACAAAAAACAAAAAAAAATGGTCTTCTCTACAAAATGAATACATCTGGTAAGCTGAATTGATGTATACTCAATTAGATCAATAACCCACAAAATCTCATACCTCAAGCTCTCCTTGCTGGATGACTTTCTTCCCCTGCATACCTAATGGGTCTGGATGCAGCCAAAAAGGTTGGGAATTAAGATAAACCTCAACTGAAACTTATATAGCTTGTTTTCAATTGATGAAATTCAGGGAGCTGACCTTGATTGACATTAATGACTTCTTTGTTGCCCACAATAGCTATAGTTTCCTGGCTAGCTGTCCTTATGTCGCAACCAATCAACAAGGGTGCCTGCAAGAGACAGAAACAGTTATAATCAGAGGCAGGGGATATTGAAAACATGGCACTAGACATACTGAGCATGGATATTGATCCTTAACTTCATTATCCCAGTGTTTTGTGTATCTGAAAGTATGCTTATATAGCCTAAAATGCCAAGGTTTGCAGGGGTACAAGCCACTAAAATGAAACATGAACTTCTTATCCATGGCTTCGAGCTAGGGTTGAAACAGGGTCATAAACATGGTATCCTTGCCTCAACTGAACTTGCCAAGGTTTACAGGCTTATAGCCTATGGGAATAGTGAATAGTCGGTAGATCCTTAACCAAAAGATCAGATGGAAGTCTTTGGCCAACTACCCACTTTAACTTGCATCTTATTTTTCCAGCCCACTGTAATTTTTTCCATATCTTAGGCTCACTGTTTGCTTCCTTGGTTATTTACCTTCATTAAAGCCCATATGCTGAAATGTGACCTGTATTCCTCGGTGGTCATGCCACCATTCCCAACCTCCAACATGTCTGGGTCTGGATTTGACAACATAAAGCCAAAAGTTAATACAGTTTTGAATTTTGTAATAGATATCAACATAAACATCATCAATTGAGCAGGAAACTAACCATTCCATCTACCAGGACCAGCATAAGCCGCCCATCGATTGTTCTGGTCAGCATTAGATGTAATGCTGCAAGAAAAAAGGTATATAGAAATATATAACTTCTGAATTCAGTCATGGCTGAACAGAATCGATCTTGTCTGAATATAGCCAGGATATTACCTTTCCCATCTGTCTAGAATATCTCCTGTAGTCCTCCAGCTGTTGGCAATGTTAGGTGCCCATTTAGCAGGATTCTGCTCACCCCTGCCCATCAAAACAGAAGGGTCAGAGATATTAAACAAAATTTGTAATTGCCGTGGATTCTTTAATAAATAGATATCACTGTTCACAACGACTTCTTACCATTCACACATAGAGTAGAATATAAGGCGGCCTGACTTCCTCAGAGCTTCACTCATTATTGGGTACCTGCCCATTTTGTACAAATTCAGTACATTCTGCCAATTAGAAAATACAGGGAACTTATTGTCCAGATACAAAACAATTGTTATGTACCTCTGCCGAGGATTTATGTTACCATTGTAGCAGTTATCATATTTCAAGTAGTCTATTCCCTGCCCATTCATCAGACAATCGTAACTATTTAGTTGACAATGATGATAGAACTGAAGACCAAACCTGATTTCTAATGTTTCTCTGATCAATGAACTTTGCCTTTTGTTTCCAGGACCTGATTGATTCAATCATAGTATACTAAAATCTGGTTATTATATCAGATAATGGTATTTACTATTAATAGCACATTACCCATGAAGCAAATGTTTTGGCATCTTGTTGCTCATGTCCAAGGGAACCTGGCATGGTTTTGCTGCATGTATAATATCTGATAAAAGAAGCCAAATACAAAATTCAATATTATGAAACAGAGCACTGACATATATGTTTACTTTGGCCTATCGAAGGCTAGAACAAAATTGATTCATCCTAGATTGGTATTCTCACCCAGCATCAGAATATATTCCAAGTTTGAGTCCTTTAGAGTGAACATAATCTGCCAAAGCCTTGATCCCTGAAGGAAATTTTGAAGCTCGAGCAACCAGGTTGCCCTGCCAACATATAAGAAGGTTCTGAGTTCATCTGGTATCTTTCTTTCATTATCCACAAGTTGAATGCTAAATTATAAAGCAATCCGAAATTGATCAAAATAATGCAGTACATGGATTAGATATTAGTGAACAGAGATATGGAGAAAGTTCTGAATTCAGTTCATCACCAAGCCTTGAGTATTTCTATATTAGTTAACAAAATAACATCCGATTCACCCATTATTTATTGATGTTTCTTGTAATACCTGACCATCTCTGTTTTGCTCACCCCAACAATCATCTGGCAAGTAATTGACAGAGCCAGTTCTATTATTAGTAAAAGCTATTGGATTAAGAGGGTAATCATCCTGCTTATGGTTAGAAAATAGCAATAGAAGATACCTTACCTATATTAACATACACATATCCAACCTTGGATAATCCAGTGGAGATCAGTGCATCAGCTGTATTAAGCACATTAAGAAAGGGTCAACGTTTAGGATTTATTCTAACATTTACTTGCAACAAATTAAAAAACATAACATAGACGTAACAAGTAACTTTTGTTTTTTTATGAGTAGTGTGTATTTGTTGGGCACTAGATTGCATAGATTGTCGGCATCTCTGCTCATACTTCAGAGGAAGTATGTAGCTGATTGATGAGAAGCAAAATTTGTAGGTTACCTGTTCCACGAATAATATTTTCATCAACTGAACAACCAAAATGATTCCAACTGTTCCATCTGAATGCAGGAAACAATCACATACATATAGATGGATTAGTGTACTGGGTATTATGATCACTTTGACTAAACTTAAAATAATCTTTTCCCAAGTATACTATATAGATGGGATAAACTCAGTTTTGGAAACATTAAAGTAGCATATATCCATTCAGTGGGAAAAAGGTTGTATAGAATAACAAATTTCCTATGACCCGGATAACGAAGTTCAGTTCAATGGATGCTTCAAAACTATTGGATACTGAATTTTCAAACAATGAACTACTGCACTTATTTGTTTTCTTTTTTCCCTTGTCTGTTTGGCATTGGAAATGGGAAAACATACCCCATCTGAGGCGTCCTTCCAGCCCCATTGAATTCTGCATTGGTCACATCGCAAAAGCTAAAAGCAAAGAGAATCATAAGCAGAACATACATCATGTTCATTTTTTTCCAATCTCCGAAGTAGAGACGAGAAAAACAGGAGTAATGCTCTCTGTTGGCCTAATTGGCTTCCTCTATATAGGGTGTTATAGAGCCATAAATTATTGGGTTTTCCTTAAAAAATTCCTGTTCTTTCTTATTCAAAGTACCAGTTCCTCCCAACTCCTACTAGCCAATGAGATGAGCTTTCCATTAATGCATAACCAATAGTTATTGATATTTCTTGCAAATGTTTATTAAAATATTAAAATGATTATTGGATTGAAAATAGGATCAATTATTGTGGATATATGCAAACACAAATAGATAATGTTTAATTAGATTAGAATATATTAATGATTTCTTTGTTTATTAATTGTTTGCAGGATATCATCCACAAAAATTGTTAGAGATAGCATGTTCTTCATTTCTCCTTTTGTGCCATTTTTTCAAATAATTCTCATTATGGATATTTCCCCAACAATAAAATAGATATAACAGAACAAATTGCTGTTAGGATAAATATAACTGCAACTTTCCAACATTGATTATCTTCTGCTAACAGTAACATCAAGAAAGATGGTCCAACAAAAGATGAGTCAGAAAATGCCATCTAAATTTTATCAAAATTCTGATAAACGTGTCAGGACAGATATCTACACCGATTTTCCCAATATGAGACAAAGAGTCAATTGCCAGGCAAGCTTCGAGCATTAATATCCTTCACAAATCTTTACAGATTCCTTCTTATGCCACAAAAACAGGTGCTTAATAAGTCATGAAATAACTGTTTTGGATTGAGATGGTGAGTCACTGAGTATGTGACAATGTGTGACCAAACTTGGGAAGTTCCATTATTTACGTAAACGTTTTTGTGAAGCACAGAATATTTTCTTAGATATAGTTTTCCTTGTATTAATATAGGTGCTTGCTTAGAAACTAAGTATAACACAAATTATAGAAACTATTTGGGGGTATAGATCTGCCTTTAATCCACTTCCCTTGCAGCAGATCTTGTTGGGTTACTCAATAATAAGATATGGCATTAATCTATAACTAGAAAGACTTCAAAGAACAATGTTTTCCAATCATTGGTATACAAGTGAGAAATTTTGGAGGTATTACACTCTATTAGTTACACTTTGTGGTAAGGTTTAAACTTAAACACTAATGTTCTTTCGTATTCAAAAGATATTATTATATTTGTTCACAATGTAAGGCGTAATGGGTTGACCATTATCTTCTATCGTTATTAACTTATTCATGGAACCATTGAAACTTTGGTGGGACTAGTCTATTGATGACACAAATTCAAAAATGGTAGATGGGAAGGATGAACTGGGAAGTTTCCTCTTGCATTTAAATTGTAGATCGAACCCAATTCAGTTCACATTGGAGAAAGAAGAAACTAATAAATTACCAATGGCCGATGTCTAAATATCTCAAAGAACTGATGACATTTTATCACATATACTGATCTTTACCTATAAGCAGGGAGAATTTTGGTTCTTAATTCTATTGCAACTATTACCCTGATAATGTATATTGAAAAAAGACTTATAGTGATCTTTATCTATATGCATGTGTGTACACATATATAGTGTGTGTTTCAAATAAGGGACTAGAATGTATTATTAATGGTTTTTAGTGATGTTGTTCATCCTTATAACTAATTAAAAAAATTAATCACTTCTTTCTTGATGGTGGTACCTGAAATGTCAAAATTATATATTCTAAAAATATCAAATTCAAAAAATTAGTGTCATGAACATATAAACAATCTTATTATATTTATTAAAAAATAGAGAATTGAAAATATATAGATAATTTACATTAAAAGAGTTCTTAAAATATGTAAAAAAATCACTTTATTTCAAGATAATTTGTAATTGTCAACATTTTTTTTTAAAAAAAAATTGATGAGCAATTATTTTGACGCAACTTTGGAAGCTAGAACTTATGTGTTTTTCAAAAATACTTTTGTCTCGTTGTTCCTTTTAGTTGATGAGAAAGTAGTTATTTCCTTTGCTAGTCTTTAGATCTAGACACACATCAAGAAGGTTGCTCTTGAATTTTATAATCTACACGAGGTTCTCAATTATTGTGGAAGCACTCAATGCACTATGAATGAAGTTCCTATAGATGTACCATTGTTGTACTCTCCTTCCCCTACTAAACATAGAGCCACACCTACAACCATTTTTTCACACCTCTTGATTGTAACCACTTCTCCACTCCTCAACAAAAAGAATGGAGTCCACCACCGGGTCATCTAGGTAGTCCCCACCGATGCAGGGTGGTAATTCTATGGTGGTTATGCCTCCACCATATGGCTGGGGTAACACAGTACCTTTACCTCTATAGGATAATATTCAAGTTCAAAATAGGTGGGTTTTACATATCATCCTCTAGAGCCTCTTTTTTGGGTTCTCTTCCTCAAAAGCATGATCCCTCACTTCCCTATTTAGTCTTATTCCTCTTGTTTAAATTTTATATCATAATTACTTAAAACATGTTTTTGTTTTTGAATCATATTTTTGTTGGCATGGAAATCGGGTCATAAATACTATATTATAATTTCAAATAATAATTAAAAAGTAGCTGATTAGTATTTAGGACACATTATAAAAAGAAATTTTAAAAAAAAAAAACTAAATTTAAGAAAAATAAATGTGAGAAACATTTTTTTTTTAAATAAAGACAATAAACACTCTAAAGAAAAGGTGGTAGATTATCCTCGAGTGAAAAACAAATCTTGAACATGAATCCTTACATCGTTTCCACATGTGTTTTAATATTTTTGGGGTCTTTGTTTCACAAAATGGTGTTCGTTAGGATTGCAATTGGAATTCATATTTTTATATTTATATTTTATTTATGCACGCCTCTTACTTGCCGTGACAAACTAATATTAATTAAGAAAGTAGCCAACAATGGATTGACTTAAGAAAGGATATCTCTACAAGGTATGACACTTTGAAGAATTTTGACCAACATTTAAGAAAAATAAACAACTCCTCAACTTTCAAACAGCGATGTGGGAGATGAGTACAAGTTTTCAGGGATTGAAGTCTGTACGCAAAATATTAATTGAAGTTTCAATTATTAGTATAATAAAGCAGGGACAAAACAAGAGGAAAACTGTCAAGGTCAAAATTGAAGTTGGAAATGTTGTTTTCTTCAGCAAATCTACGACATCAAGAAAGGTGGCTAAATCATTTGCATCTCTTTGTTTTCCCTGACAAAGGTTGTGGAATTTGGCTTTACATCTGCCAATTGCAATTGCATGAATGTTTCTAAGTAATTATAACACATTTTCAACAAATCCATTTTGGGCATATCCTGCAATCATGACTGTCCACGATACCACATTTTTTTGAGGCATTCTGTCGAACAGTTCACGTGCCTTGTCTACGGTTTCACATTTTGCATACATGTCTACCAAGACATTTGCAACCACATTTGACAAAATTCCTCTATCCTTTATGCTTTGATGGATGTCCATACCCTGTTCCAAAGCTCCCATTTTGGCACAGGCTGAGAGTATGTTGGCAAATGTAAACTGATTGGGTTGAAGGCCTATTTGTTGCATATGGTGAAACAGTGTGACTGCCTCGTGAGGATAACCATGTCTTCTGTATGCTGCAATAATTGTATCACCTTTGAGCAATGAAAGAGTGGACTGTCTTTCCTTGTGAAACCATGCTCATGAAAATACAGGTTGAAATCAAACAGATTCTAAAAAAACATTTCCATAGCAAACAAGGAACCCTATTTCATGTAACAAGCCACATGTCTCCAGGATCCGACAACAGGGCGAGGTGGACAGAAAACACCTGCAGCAGATGGCAAAGCCTGAAAGGAAACTAAAACTTTAATTAAATCGGTAGTATCTGAGCAGGAGGAAAGAAGTAGCTTGGGCTATGAGGGCATTAGTGAAGACCAATCAGAATGATTGGAAAATAAATTTTACAAAAAACTATAGCTCCAAACAAAATAATTTGTTGAAATATTTGTTTGAGACACTACAATCGCACCGGTATAAAAAAAATCAGCCACTAGCAAACTGCCAGCCCACCGCATGGAAATTAATAGGAGAAGGCGAAAACAATAGTACACTGCCAGCGGCAGGTACTAATAAACACAAAATGCGTCAATTCAATGCATTGTTTGAAGGTTAATATACATTCCATATTAAATATATTTTCACTTCTGCACTTTTCCCTTGTTTTGTTGTGTAGAGTTGTTTTTAAATGTACTAAATATTTTTAATTTTCTGATAGTTAACATTTGTTTTCCAAGTGGCCAAGTAGTTTTCGAGTAGGATGGGGGTGGTTTATCGACGTGAAATAGGTTTATCGAGCATTAGAGTGGTTTATCGACAGGTTGGTGGTGGTTTACTGATATGAGACAAGTTTAACAAGCATTAAAATGGTTTATGGGAAAATTGGGGGAGTTTCCTCACATGAAATAACTTTTTTAGTCGTGTGTTAGAAATGAATTCCAACATATAAAGCCTATCGACTAAATGGGGGGTTTTGATAAATAATTTTACTATTGGAACAAACCTTTTATATTAATTTTAAAGGAAAGTTACATAGTAGGGGGCAACCAGACAACTCATGGTCCCGCAAAATGCCACAAGGGCAACAAAAGCCTGCCACATGGGCAGACACAAAATGCCACAAGGGCTTTATAATAACACACCCAAAGGGAAATAAGAAGTCGCCATCAAAACATAAAAAAACACCAAACAAACATTAGGCACACGTCGTCGCCGCACCAGGAGGAGGGGGAGGATCATCCCGAGGAGGGATAAAAGCTCCGTTAGAAGGCTCGGCAGATGGCAGATCCACTTCCTAGCCCTCTTGCTCAAGAAACTGCATCTGAAGAGGCACCATAATACCCTACCTAGGGGGTGGAGATCATGCAAGAGTGTTCATCTCCACTGGCAGTTGCTGGCGGAGAGCCCCACTAGGGACTGTTAGCAATGCTTTTCCCCCTCGGGGATGAACTCCATCCCGGTCCAGAGGAAGACGAGGTAGTGTGGTCTTGAGGGGAGGCAGAGCCATGACTATGCGAGCAACTCCTCCAACGTGTGTTTATAGCAGGTGGTCGTCGTGGAGGCGAAAGCCAAGGTGGTGGCAGCGATGGATCAGATGGCACATGGCTCATAGTACATGACGCACTCCCCTAGTGATCCAGTAGCTCCTGAAGGTGCACGAATTCCAAAGCAACCTTGGCATCCTGAGCTTGAATTTGTGATCGCACTTTAAACAGAATAATCACCTTGTCATTAGTACAAAAGATTGATAACTGTAAGATCATGTTTGAAAATAAATGCATTGCGAGCTTTCCAGATATGAAATAAAATGCATGCACGAAAAAGATGCCACATATTAGCTATATAATGTGGCCACGGAATAAAGTCCCCAAATAAAGCCAGACGCCAGGAGAAAAACTCAGGGTGATAGGGTTGAAACAAGGAATGAATCCAATGCCATATAACATGCGCACACGGGCAAAACCAGAATAAATGCAAGAAAGACTCCAAGCTAGAACAAAAGGGGAAGGACGGGGGAGATATGCCAATATGCCTAAGTCGTTCACCTAAAGGAAGACCTTGATAAATGAAACAGCATAGAAAATGATTAATTTTAGGTTCAAGAAGAGGTTTCCAAGCACGAAAAAGTATGTGAAGCTAGGTAGAGGGTAGCGACTGGAGTCCCCAGTGAGAATTTAAATTATCAATTATGGGTGACAGTGGGTAAAGAAGCTGTAAATTGTGTAAGTGTTGTAACGCAAAAAGGCTATATCATGATTCCAGCGCTAGTTGTGCCACCAGGCAGCCGGTGGATGAAGGCCAAGTTTATGAAGTATCATATCTGGAATAAGTTCCGAGATCTTACAAATCGATGGAAAATCATAATTCTGCAAAGTAAATTTAGCTTTGAGATCAGGCCAAGCGATCTAATCCCTACGGTGCACTAGATCCTAAATAGTGTGAATTCCTTTGCGAAAGAGCCGAATGGCTTTGATATCGGGGAGTTCAACTAATAGAATCATGCCCTCAGAGAGAATTGGATACCACCAGATGTTCTGATCATTAAACAAAAGGCCTGTGTAAAAACCATCGCCAATCCACCGTAAAAAAGGCTTAACCCATTCAAAGGCTTTCTCGATGCTCTTAGCCATAAAGGTACCATGGATCTTAACTGGAACAGGTGTAATAAGAAGGGTATGCAAAGCAATACCATTCCAACATTTCTTGCCATAAGGGTTACCAGATTCAATACAATGTCACAACAGAATTTACCAAGAGTGAGCCCCTAAAAGATTGTGAATGACCCATTTAGCACAGAGAGCCACGCTCTACCGATAAAGATCAATGATGCCCATACCACCTTGCTCGCAAGGGAGACAACAAACATCCCAAGCCACATAGTGAAAACCAGTTGAACCAGTACACTTTTACACTGAATAAAATCCCGTAAAATATTAGCCAATCGATTAAACGAAGCGCAAGAAGGGCACCAACAAGCAAAGTAATAAACATGAGTTGGGGAAAGAATTTTGGTGAAAAGGGCACGAAGCGCAAGAAGGGCACCAACAAGCAAAGTAATAAACATGAGTTGGTGGGAAAATTTTCCCACTAAGGATAGCGGTTTGGAAGACCATTTTGTCACTTTCTGCTTCACTCTGTTAACCACATAAGTCCAGAGAGTCGCAAAGTCACTGTCAAAGGTAAAAGGAATGCCCAAGAAGTGAAACTACTCATCGCGACCAATCCATTTCCAATGGTAAGCCCGAAGCTAATCTGGCATCAGCAAAAAACTCTGTCAAAAACCAAGAGTTTTTTTCATCTGAATGTTAGAACCAGAGGCTGTATAGAAGGTAGATAAATAGTCCAAAACCGTAGCAACATTCTGCTCAGACTCAGGAACCGTAAGGAAGGAATCATCTACAAAATGGCCACTAATCAATTGTGTGCATTGGTCTGGTAAAACAATCCCTCGAATGTGACCCTGAGCAACTTGATGAGCAATTAAGTAACCCAGTGCATCAGCAGCAAGAACAAACAAGGCCGAAACAAGAGGGCAACCTTGTTTGATGGATTGGAAGCATCTGATGGCCTAAGACTGATGGTCATTAATGGTGAGTTGAGCAGAACCATTGGAGAATAGAGTAGACACAAAAGAACAAAACAAGCACCAAACCCTAAATCCGTAAGCATTTCCAAAATAAAGGGCCATTCTATCCGATCATAGGCTTTTTCAAAATTAGTTTTTAGAAAGAGAGGCTTCTGACAAGAATCCAAGCCCATTCCATACCTTCCCAAACTGCAAGAAGATTATCTAGGATATAACGGCCTTTGACAAATCCTGTCTGCTCAAGCCTCACAATCTTCGACAGAATATTGGCAATCCAAAGAGCTAAATATTTAACAAAAATTTTGTATGAAACATTCAGCAGGATGATAGGCCATCAGTTATTAATAAGCTTTAGATTGCTGACTTTAGGAACGAACTTGATGTTGCCTTGATTGATGAAGCTCCCTAAAGAGCGAGATTGAAGAGCCTCATTATACACTCTAAGTAGCTCAGGCCCAACAAAGGACCAAGTTGGTTTATAGAGCTCACTGGGGAAGTCATCCAGACCAGGAGATTTATCATCGACTAAACAAAGAAAAGCTACATGAAGTTCTTCTAAAGTAAGAGGAGCATCGCAGTGAGCTGACTCTGGAGGAGCGAGTTGCGAAGGCACAACATCAATATATTTTAGTAAAGAAAAAGCTCGTTCAAGATAATCCTCCTGAGCTTGGAACACCAGATGATAATGCTTGACAAAAGCAAAAGAGATTTCTGCGAGCTCAGTAAGCCACTGGTGTGACTCATATATAGCCTTGATTTGTTGACGAGCATACTTGGCCCGGAGGGATTTGAAGAAGCTCTTAGAAGGTTTATCTCCTACCTGTAGCCAGTAGAGCCTCGAGTGGATCTGAGCGCCCTGAGTAGCATAGGATTCACTGAACTTGAGCTTATGCCGAAGAGTCACAGCCTGAGATTGAATCTAAAGATCAAATGGATTGGATTCTAAGAGCAAAGAGATTCATCAAAATTCTTTATGCAGAGAATAATTGGCATGTCTTCGAATCCGAGAAACTTGTTTTCCAAATCGGCGGAGAAATTTGGTGGTGCACTGGATCACCACTTCCCACCGAGAGATCCAACTGGCAACAAAAGGGGGATGTGGTGATAAATTATTTTTGATAGGTTATTAAAAATAAACATGAAAGGTCATTTTAGGGTCTTGTCAAGATAAAATATGTTCTTGCATTATGTACTTAAACATGAATTGGATATCAATTATATTTTAATTATTTTACTGTTGGAACAGACCTTGATATTAATAAAATAAAAAGAGAGTTACATAGTAAGGGTGACTGGAATACACACAGTCCCACAAAACACCATGAGGGCACCATATCAGTAAAAAAATGCCACAAGGGCAAATATTAAAATGCCCACTTAGAAACCAAAGAGAAGAAGAAAAGCAACACCATCAAGCACACGTCGTTGCACCAGAAGGAGGGGGGGATCATTCTGAGGAGGGATCAAGGCTCCACTGTTAAGTTATGTAGATGAAGGATCCACCTGTCAATCATTGTGATCAAGGTACTACATTTGTAGAGGAACTGTCGACATTAAAATTTTCCTCCGTAATTTCTATTTTATTAATGTATGTATTAGGAATAGGATGTTGTTAAGTATAATTAGTAGTGGCATCCAATAGAAGATAACGGCGCCGTTAGTACAGTGCCACCAATAATGTAGAGTACGGTAACAGTCAAAGTACAATAGGAATGTTGTAAAAAGTAAATATTTGTCGTAAGTGGTTCGGTAATGTTAAAATGTCAAAGTTGGGATAAGTAGAGAAGTAGGGTCTACATGATTAGGAATTAGAAATATTATATTTGTAATAAGGACAAAGAGTGATGTCATAAATATTTTGTATATTTTATTTGTGGAAAAGTATAAAAAGGTGGAACCCATGTGAGATGATAAGGTTTATCTTATCTTAGAAGATAAGCCTACATGTAAAGGCAAGAGTTTAGGCATGGAATATGATTGGCCGGAAGAGATTTCCTATCCTATCTTAGAGATAAGGTGGATAAGTCTGAATTCTTATAAATAAAGAGGGCGCCCCCCCTCATTTACGATAGAGAGAAGTAGTGAGAAATATTGTATGAGTAAGTGTGTAAAGAAAGCCATTACGAGGTGTAATTGTGAAGTTTCTCCCATAGTTATTGTTTGAAGGCAAGTGAAGTTAATAACACTTGAAGAACCTCATGGGTGAGATTGTAACAATTTCATGTTGATATTATAATTTACACTGATATTTCAGATTTATCATTATTCCTTCTTATCATAGTCTATGGTATTCTTGTGTTATGTGTGTTGTTGTGTTTCCAGATTACATCCACCAAACTAAGAGCTGTGCATTAGTTAATAATCATAGCACGAGGAGTTCCCGGTGAAGAATTATCATAGTGCCGAATTGGTGTTAACATTTTGGTTCCGTTGCCGGGACCATTCCTCATTGGTGGATTTTCTGGGAGATATTCCCACTTAGTCAGAAAACATTTGGAGGGTAACCTTGTTTTTACTGTGCATAGTAATTACCATGGTAAAGTCACTTTTTGTCGTGAATAGTATTTACCACAGTAAAGTCACTTTTTACCATGAATAGTATTTACCGCAGTAACTTCACTTTTTACTGTGAATAGTTTTACCACAGTAAAGTCAGTTTTTACCACAGTAACTTAAATTTTTACTGTGAATAGTGTTTAACATAATAAAGTCAGTTTTTACCGCAGTAAGTCAAGTTTTACCATAGTTTATCGTAGTCATTTCTATTTTCTATTATAGTGATTCCAATTATTTGTGCACATAAGTCTTGTTGATTGTACTTGTGGGTTGGTATTTCACTATGGTTACTTTTGGAAATGGGGAAGATTCCTGTTTTTTCAGTTCAATCTAATGAAGATGCTTCCTCTTTCATTCAAGAGTTTAAAGGATCTTGTATTTGTAATGGCCTTATAAGAAGGGAACAATGGACTGAATTTTTTCCTACCTTTTTGGATGGTTCAGCCCTTAGGTGGTTTGAAACACTAAGTGATAATGTGAAAAACTCATGGGATTCGTTAACTGAAATTTTTCTTGAAGAATTTGGTGAACAAAAAAAATATGCAGATCTCATGATCGAGATCACAAAGCTAGCCCAAGGAGAGAAGGAGAAGATAAGAGATTATCATGCTCGTGTTCTAGAGCTAAGGAGGAAGCTCGATGCCCAGATCTGGAAGGAAGGATTAGCGGATGGGTTGATGAATGGCCTGGATAATCTCCTCTGTAAGCACTTCATTCTTGGGATGAAGCCAGAGATCAGACAATGAGTGAAGTATGACCGCCCAGCTACCATTGAACAAGCAAAGGAGATTGCAAGAAGGCAAGAAGAAAGCATGGAAGAGGAGCCCAAAGAAATTGTTGCTAAAGTAGAGACTACACCAGCACCTTTGGTCTAGAATCCACAACCACTCTCGGTGAGCACAAATATTTCTCCTAGTACATCTACTAAGTATGAAGATCTGCTCAGGAAGATGGGTCAGTTAACTATTAATCTTCTTCAAGGAAAAGAATTTAGTTCTCAGGAAGGAGGTTCAGGTCCCTATTTTGGAAGCAGAGGCGGATCCCTACGCTCCACAAGCTGAAGTATTATGTAATGGTATTTCAATTCATGATGTCTTAGTTGATGGAGGTGCTACAGTTAATGTAATGACCGAGTCTATAATGAATATGTTGGGTTTAAAAATTGATCACCCCTCAACACTTATGTTAAGGTCATTAAATAAAGGAAAAACTAAACCAGAAGGTGTAGTTTCAAATGTGGCAATATCTTTTATGGGTGTTGTATGTGTGGTAGACTTTCAGGTGATGAAAAAATGGTACTATTGCGTACCCAATGTTGTTGGGAAGACCATGGCTAAGGAGAGTTTATGCAAGAAACTACTGGAATGAAGGCTTCATGACACTTGGACGTGGTAGAGAGGGTGAAGATAAACATGATCCCTCGGCATCATAAGGCAGAACCTGTGGATTCAAGTGATGAAACTGATGATTGGACATCCTCTGATTACTCGAGTACTAGTGAAGTGGACACTGAAGATGAAGAAAGTGAGGTTGATGTTTCGGTCATGGATATCCTTCCAGTCACACTGACTCATGATCCCATAAAATTATCTGAAGAAGAAATTGATGATCGTCTCCAACAAATAAATATTGGTGATGTTGTGATGGAGAGTGAGAAGGAATCCTACCTCCAACTCTTTCGAAGGTACATACACATATTCACTTTTGATTACAAGGAACTCCGTCAAGTAAGTTGGGTAGAACATTCTATTGAGCTGGTAGATGGTGTTAAGCCCATAAAGCAAATGCCATATAGAATGAATCCTAATTTTTCTAAGACTGTAAAAGAAGAAATAGATAAGTTGCTTGATGCAGGATTTATATTTGCTGTGGAGAATTTAGAATGGGTTTCTCCCATTGTGAACTCAATAAAAAAAATGGTAAGTTACGCATTTGTGTTGATTATAGGAAGCTCAATAAGGCAACAAAGAAGGATCATTACCCTCTTCCATTCTCAGATCAGATTTTAGACGAAGTAGCTGGCCAGGAGTGCTATAGTTTTGCTGATGGATATAACGGATACAACCAAGTTCGTATAGCAGAGAAAGATCAGTTGAAGACCACGTTCACCACTCCTTGGGGAACATTTTCTTATAGAGTTATGCCTTTTGGGTTGTGTAATGCTCCAACAACATTCCAGTGCTTGATAAATAGGGTGTTTGAACCCTACATTGGGAACTTCATCAGAGTATTTCTAGATGATCTTTACATCTATGGGAGCAAGATGGACCACCTGCACCAGATGGAGACATCATTTCAAAGGTTAGATGAAGCACAATCCTTACTAAACCCTACAAAGTGTGTCTTTGGATGTTCTAAAGGTGTTTTGTTAGGACATGTTCTATCCAGAGATGGTATTAGTACTGATCCTGATAAAGTTTCAAAAATCAAAGAGTTACCATTTCCTATGAATAGAAGTAAGTTGAGATCATTTTTAGGCCATGTGGGTTACTATAGAAGGTTCATCAAGAATTTCTCAAGGATTTCACAGCCACTAACCCAGTTCTTGAAGAAGAATGTTACTTATGAACCAGGAAATAAGGTGCATGAAGCTTTTGAACAACTGAAGGAAGCTCTGGTATCTTCACCTATTTTAAAGAATCCAAATTGGAGCAAGCCATTCATTGTGTATATTGATGCCTCAGATGCAGCACTAGGAAGTACTCTGAGCCAAAAGGATGAAAATGGGAATGATCATCCAATTTACTTTAGGAGAAGACAAATGAGTAGTGCTGAGATAAATTATACTGTAACTGAAAAATAGGCTCTAGCTATCATTTTTTCTATAAAGAAGTTTAGAAATTACTTGCTAGGGTAGAAATTTATAGTTGTAACAGATCATCAAGCTCTAAAATATATTGTCAATAAGCCTAACCCATTAGGGAGGATAACAAGATGGATAATTTTACTACAAGAATTTGAATTTAATATTATAGATAGGCCAGAAGATAAGCATGTCAATGCAGATGCACTCTCTCGAGCCTATGATGGTTTAGGTTCGCCTTGTGATGATGATGATTTCCCAGATGCAGCATTGTTATCTCTTGACACAATCCCTAGTGAATACATAAATATTTGGAATTATCTAAATGAATTCAAGTTTCCTGATGGTGCCAATGCAAAGACTAAGAGGAAGATTACTCAAGTCAGTCATCCATATTGTATTCTGCATGGAGTATTATTTCGAATAGGACCTGATGGACAGTACAAGAGGGCAGTTAGACGTGATCAAGGGAAGGAGTTGATAGAAGAATTCCACAATGGTACATGTGGAGGACACTTCTCTGGACAACTTACAGCAAGAAGGATCTTGGATGCAGGTTATCACTGGCCCACTCTTTTTAGAGATTGTTATAATTATTGTAAGACATGTGATATTTTTCAAACACATGGTAACCGTAAGACTCCATCAACTCCATTATGCCCTATTCTTCCACTTGGTCCCTTTGAAAAGTGGGGAATAGACATTGTAGGTCCACTTCCAACTACCCCACGCCAAAATAAGTATATTGTAGTTGCGACTCCATCAGATTATTTAACCAAGTGGGTTGAAGCTAGGCCATTGAAAACAGCTTCCATGGATGAAGTGGCAAGGTTCATATATGAACGCATTATCACCATATTTTGTTGCCCATTAGAAATTGTAACAGATCAAGGAAGCCACTTCATTAATGAGGTGGTAGAAGCCCTAGTCAACAAGTTTTCTATTAAGCACAGGAAGGCAACAACATACAAGCCAAGCACAAATGGATAGGTGGAATGAACAAATTTTGTGTTGTGTCAAATTCTAGCAAAAGATGCAGCCTTGCAAGTACATAAGTGGGATAAAAGGATTCATGCAGTATTGTGGGCATATAGGGCAACATCAAAGACAGCAATAAGATACTCCCCATTTCAGTTGGCTTATGGCATTGATCCAGTTCTTCCTATTGAGTTTGATATTCCCACTGTGAGAGTTATGAAAAATGAAAGGATGGATGAAAGTGATTCAGTAAAAGAAAGGTTGGTACATCTTCATTTGCTAGAGGAAATGAGGGAAATAGCGAAGGATACAAACTATAAGAATAAAATGAAGCAGAAGGAATACTTTGATCAAAAGATCCGTTGGTCTCCATTTCATGTGAATGACTTGGTTCTAGTATATGATTCCAGATACAAAAAAAGAAGACAGAGAAAATTTCTTCCAAAGTGGATGGGGCCCTACAAAATAGCAGCTGTGCATGAAAATGGTACATATCGACTGGAGGAATTGGATGGTACTCCCATTACAAAATGGGTCAACCATGGCAAGTTAAAGATTTTCCAAGCACCAGCTTCAGAATGTCCATAAGAGTCTACTCCGAGGACAGAGTAGAAGTTAGGAAGGGGGAAAATGTCGACATTAAAATTTTCCTCCGTAATTTCTATTTTATTAATGTATGTATTAGGAATAGGATGTTGTTAAGTATAATTAGTATTGGCGTCCAATAGAAGATAACGACACCGTCAGTACAGTGCCACCAATAATGTAGAGTATGGTAACAGTCAAAGTACAATAGGAATGTTGTAAAAAGTAAATATTTTTCGTAAGTGGTCCGGTAATGTTAAAATGTCAAAGTTGGGATAAGTCGAGAAGTAGGGTCTACATGATTAGGAATTAAAAATATTATATTTGTAATAAGGACAAAGAGTGATGTCATAAATATTTTGTATATTTTATTTGTGGAAAAGTCTAAAAAGGTGGAACCCATGTGAGATGATAAGGTTTATCTTATCTTAGAAGATAAGCCTACATGTAAAGGCAAGAATTTAGGCATGGAATATGATTGGCCAAAATAGATTTCCTATCCTATCTTAGAGATAAAGTGGATAAGCCTAAATTCCTATAAATAAAGAGGCCACCCCCCCTCATTTAGCGTAGAGAGAAGTAGTGAGAAATATTGTATGAGTAAGGGTGTAAAGGAAGCCATTACGAGGTGTAATTGTGAAGTTTCTCCCATAGTTATTGTTTGAAGGCAAGTGAAGTTAATAACACTTGAAGAACCTCATGGGTGAGATTGTAGCAATTTCATGTTGATATTATAATTTACACTGATATTTCAGATTTATCATTATTCCTTATTAACATAGTCTATGGTATTCTTGTGTTATGTGTGTTGTTGTGTTTCTATATTACATCCACCAAACTAAGAGTTGTGCATTAGTTAATAATCATAGCACGAGGAGTTCCCAGTGAAAATTATCATAGTGCCAGATTGGTGTTGACGGAACCATAATTCCCCAACCAAAGGGCACAGATCCTACAATAGTCTGCATGGCAGGCAGCGGATAACCCCGCCATGGAGTGCCAGCAACACCTTTCCCCTACAAGGGTGATCTCCAACCTGGTCCAAAGGAGGACATGGTAGAAGGGTGACCCCAAGGGGAGGCTGAACAGTGGTTGCACGAGTGACTCTTCCCACGTGGTCCCATAGAAGGTGGTCATCAGGGTAGCGAAGGCCGAGGTGGTGACAGTTGAGGATCTGGTGGAACCCAACTCATAGTGCATGGTGCACTCCCCTAGTTATCAAGAAGCTCCTGTAGATGAGAAAACTCCAAGGTGACCTTAGAGGCTTATGCTTGAATTTGTATGCGAATATTAGACAGAATAATCACCTTGTCATTAGTGGGAAAATGTATAACAGATTGATCTTGCTTGAAAATTAAAGCAGTGTGAGCTTTCCAGATATGAAACAGAATACAAGTGTGAAACAAATGCCAAAGATTATCAATATAACAAGGCCAAGGACTAAAATCACCAAATAAAGCTAGGCACCATGATAAGAAGTCAGGGTGGTAGGGTTGGAATAAAGAGTGGATCCATTTCCAGATAGACTAAGCACAGGGACAAGACCAGAAAAGGTGTATGAATGACTCACGATAGGAGAAAAAAGGAAAAACTGGATTAGGGATGCCAATATACTGAAGCCTTTCACCCACAAGAAAACCTTGGTAAACAAGACACCACAGAAAATGGTTAACTTTAGGCTCAAGAAGATGGTTCTAGGTACAGGAAATCCGGCAAAGCCAAGTGGACTGCGCAGAGTGAAAACCTTACCGATCATTGATTTTTTCAATGGCCGACGAGAGAGGACATAACAGCTGATAAATGGTCCAAGTGTAGTATATGAGGAAAGAAATTTCCCGATTCCATCATCAATCATGCCACCACGCAACCGGGGGTTGGAGCCCCAATTTGTGTAGCATAACATCAAGTAGGAGCTCTTTAATTTTGTAGATAGACTGGAAGTCTGAATTTTTTAGATTGAATTTAACTTTGAGCTCGGGCCAAGGAATCCAGTTTCTGTGATTCACAAGATCCTGAATGGTATGAATTCCCTTGCGGAAAATTTGAATGGCTTTAATGCCCGGGGTTTTAGGAAGCGGAATATTGCCTTCAGTGATGATAGGAGACCATCAAATGTTATGTGAATTAAAATAAATCCCATTGCAAAATCCGTCGCAATCTACCTCATTAGTGGCTTAACATGCTCAAAGGCTTTCCAAATACTTTTTGTGAAAAAAGTACTAGTAATTTTAACAAAAGAAGACGTGATAATAAGAGGATGCAATCCAATTATTCTCCAACACCTCTTGTCGTAAGGGGATTCAGATTCAATATAATGTTGCAACAGAATTTTCCATGTCTGGGTACCGAAAAGACACTAAATCACCCATTTGGAACATAAATCCACACTCTACAGATAAATGTCAATAAATATTATGCCACCTTGGTCCTGAGAAAGATAGCAGACATCCCAAGCAACCCAATGAAAACTAACTGAACCATAACTGTTACACCAAAGGAAGTCCCGAAGCAGCTTGGCAAGCCGATTGAACGAATTGTGAGAAGGACACTAAAAACAAGAATAATAAACATGAGTAATGGCCCAAGGATTTTGGTGAAAAATTGGAACTTACCAGCTAATGGATAAGGGTTTGGAATACAATTTGGTAACTTTCTGCTCCACTCTGTTAAGAAGATAATTCTATAAGGTCGCAGAGTCATTTGTCAAATGCAAAAGGAATGCCATGAAATATGAATTACTCACCATGACCAATCCATTTCTAGGGGTAGGCCTTAAACTAGTCCAAAGGACATAAACAAATTTTTCGATAGCCCAAAGTTTTAGTCATTTGAATACTAGAACCTGAAGCTAAGAAAAAGGTGTCAAGACATTCAAAGATTGTAGCAAGATTCTTCTCCGATTTAGCAAGGGTAAGAAAGGAATCATCTGAAAAATTCACATTGATAAGTTGGGTCACATGATCTAGAATAACTGTCCCAAAAATGTGTCCTTACAAAGCTTTATGGGCAATAAGGTAACCTAGGGTGTCAACAATGACCAAAAACAACGTCGGCACAAGAGGGCACCCCTATATGATAGAGCGAAAAAGTCAAATGGCAGTAGAATGATGAACATTAATAGAGAGCCAAGAAAAATCATTAGAAAAATGCGTGCTAACAATGGTTTCAAAGAATTCTCAAAAACCCAATGCTTTAAGCATATCCAGAATGAAGGGTCATTCAATGCAATCATAAGCTTTCTCGAAATCAATCTTCAGTAAAAGAGGTTTCTGTGAAGAAAAAAATTCCCATCTCATGCCTTCCCAGACAATAATAAGATTGTTTGGGATGTAACGACCTTTTACAAAACCAATATGCTCAAGCCGAATGATCTTAGGCATGATATTTATAATGCGGAGAGCTAACACCTTGGCAAAAATTTTATAAGACACATTCGACAAGGTGATCGGACACCAATTATTCATTTATTCAGGATTGTCTTCTTTGGGAATGAACTTGATGTTTCCTTGATTGATGAAATTCCCTAGAGAGCGAGTTTAAAGAGCTTCATTATAGACTCACAGCAAATCAGGTCCTATAAAGGACTACATTGCTTTGTAAAATTCGTTAGGGAAGCCCTCCATATCTAGAGACTTTTCATCTGCAAGACAGAGAAAATATGCATTAAGCTCATCCAAAGTGAGAGAGGTGTCACAACGAACATGATATCTAGGTGTAATTTTATTAGGCACAACATTCATACATTTCTGTAAATTAGTAACCTATTTAATTGAATCCTCCTAAGCTTGAAACACCAGACGATAGTGTTTAACAAAATCATTAGTGATCTTTGGGAGCTCCATGAGCCATTGGTGAGAATCATAAATAGCTTTAATATGTTGCTGAGCATGTTTGGCCTCGAGGGATTTGAAAAATCTTTTAAATCCTTTATCTCCCACCCTAAGCCAGAAAATTATCAAATGGATATGTGCACCACGGGTGGATCAGGATTCAATGATTTTGATCTTGTGATGAAGACTAACGGCCTAGCATGGAAGGTGAGATTCAGAAGGATTGGCCTCGAGAAGCAGGGAAAGCCGTCTGAATTCTTTGTGTAGAATCGATTCAGCCCGTCTTTGAACCTTGCAGCCTGCTTTCCAACTAGCGGAGGAACCTAGTGGTGCGGGGAATCGTTGTCTCCTACCACGAAATCTAGCTAACAACAAATGATGGACATGGTACCATATTCTAAATTTTGGCAATGAGCGAGATCACTCAACAAATAAACATTAAGAAAGAATTGATTGTAGGGCTTCTTGGGAGGGCCCCCTACCAAACAACCTTAAATGTGATCGGATGGTGGTTTGAAAAAATCACCTCTAACAAACCTTGATAACGTAGGATCCTTGTGTGTCAAAATCAAAATAAGGTTGTTGTGAAAGAAGTGCATGAATGAGGCGTTTTAATACCTAATCATATCCTTCTTGAATATTGGTCCAAGTAAACCATTATTGGTCTTTAAACTCCTACCATCGGATGAGCAATGGATTAGAAATTCCCCAATGGCTTTTAAATTAATACCAAGGCGCATGTTCACCGAGACAACACCACATAGGAAGGCCGCCACATTTATCATCTGGATTCTCTACCATATTAAATTCACCACACGTCAACCAATAAACAATGGGTAAGTTGTCACCTAACCAATTCCATAATAATGTTCTTTCAAAACCTTCATTAGGAGCATAAATATTAAGAATACCGAAAAAAATAACATTAATACTCATAGTCACCCACACAACCCTATTACTGGGGTGCTGGCCTGAGGCAGTAATTAATGCCAAAAAATTTGGCGCAATGCAAATGCTAGCTCCACCTCTACCATCAATATGTTGAGTATGGAAGTGCATAGAATCAGTTGCAATACACGTCAAATTAGTCTAAGCAAAAAACCATAAATCTTGATTTCTTGTAAACAAATATCATCTTATCTACTAATTAACTAGAAAGGTAAACGAACAGGTAATTTTTGGGAGGGCTCTGTCAGACCCTGAACATTCCATGACATGAAATTCATGAAAAATAAGACATGTCGAATTCCCCCTACCCGTCACAAATTCCATCCTCTGAGTCGAGAATGGAAAAGTTGTTGGTAAGAAGAAGCTAGTCTGAATCGTTATGCTCAACATGAATGGAATGGATTTTGGCCCCATTTTCTCCCCAAAAATCGTGTGAAACCTCTCGAGGTGGACTGCGTGAACGTCACAGAGGAAGAAAGGTCAAAGCAACATTCCCCTTATTCTCTGAATTAGACTAAACAACTTGGATCTGCGAGGGATTGGAAGGAATGGAAACCAAAGGACTAGGTTACAACACTCTAGGCTCATCCTTATACAACAGAGGGGAAGAAGAAGGAAGAAAAATTTCAACAGAAGCTTTCCCCCTTGAACTCTTCTTAGAACCAACCACATGCCAACCATCAGCTAGAGGGTCAACTTTAGACTTCGTCCCAGGTAGTTGTGAGGGGGAAGGCTTAGAATGGGTCAAAAGAGGACAATCCTGAATGCGATGGTCTAGGGCTTGACATAGAAATCACGTGTTGGGTAGGTTAAAATATACCACCTTTTGAGAGATTCACAGGGACCCAACTCGAATATTCAAATGGTCCCACAAATATTTCACAAGGTCCACTTCAACATAAACACACTAGTTCGGATGAGAAAAGAAAAGACACTCATGTTCATGGTAAATCACCCTACCAATGGACTTAACAATATCTACTAAAAAGGACCAGAGGTGAACGAGAAGTCCAGGGAGCTTAAACCAAACAGGTATTTTGATCAAGACTTGGCTACTCGGATTTAAATCATGGGCCCATGGGGCTAACACTAGAAGGGTATTACCTAAGTACCAATGAGTAATCTTAAGCAGAAGGGTTTCACGCTGGGAAGGCTCACAAAAAGAAAACAAATAAAAACCCTTAGTGAGGTTATGGACCCCTGAAACAAGGATACCGGTAGACTCCCAGTGGTTTTTCATCCAGTTCTGCAATAATACAATAAGACAGTGGTTTTGATACTAGTTGACATTATGATCCAAGCATTCATTAGAAATTATAACATCCAGAGAGGGTTTTGAGTCCATACCTTGTCATAAAATTTCTGCACAAACTTCCTCGCATGCTTGGGATCCATTTCCACAAATTTCAAAAGCCATTGTAATGGAAGGAGAGTTGGCCATTTATAAGCGTGACATTGCCTTAACGGCAGGGAAAAAGTTGGAAGACACTATGATAGAACCAAGGGGAGACCACAAGATAGGCTAAGGACGTATAGTTTGCGTAGTGAAGCAACACAAGTAAAAGTATGAGAAAACCTATCATTTTATTTTATCTAAACTACATAAATAGAGTTTATTTTATTAATTTTAAAATTGAATAAAAGAAGTGATATATATTCTTTAGGTTTATTATAAAGTGGTGGTAGAAATGTGTACTTACAATTGATAGAAAGATAACTCAAAATAATGATAATTGTTCTTGCATCTTTGATTGGACCATACACTTATGCCCTAGACAATCTAGACCCTACACCTACACTATGGAAAATATGGACCATGCATTGTGAAAAGCATAGACATTGTAGAAATAATTTGACGATTGCATTTGATCTGAAAACAGTTAAACAAAATTGACTCAGTTTCTCATTTTTGTGGATACTTAATAATTTCATCTCAAATTCACATTATATGTTAGATTTTAGCATATAAAAACTCTTAAATTTATTAGGAATGCATAATAGTTCCATTTCACCAATTCCACATTCATTTTCATCATTTCCTAATTTTTATGTAATTACTTGCAAACCCGTAAAAATTATGTTAATATGATGTAAATTAGTATGAAATATGAATCATGAGATTAAAATTAACTATGGATAACATTTCATATAACTCACTTAACCATATTCTCAGTTTCATGTACTTTTCAAAGTTATTTCCATTTCTCGTAAATGATTAAACTGATTTTAAAACTTTAAAATTCAGATCAAAAACTGATTAAAATTACAAGTAGGAATAAATCATAGAAAAAATACTCCAATATTGATAGCGGAGTTCATCCGTGAGGGACTACATCTTTGAGTTTGCTAATAAGTAAAATTGGTCCTATTAAAATGACGTAAAAACACAAATTTCTTATATCAAGTTCTCCAAAATGAGCGTAGGACTTGCGAATATTGTTGTCTCAGTCTCTACAAAGTCTCCAATGATTGCTTACTATAAAAATCATATGATTATATACTTATCTCTCTCTGAAAAGGTATTCTTCTCTCTCCACGAGGCCATTTTGTCTCTCTAAAAATGCAATAATTCTCCAACTATGGGCTTTACAAAGATTTAATGTCTCTAGAAAACCTACAATTCCATTTTCCTTTAAAAAATGATATACAATCTTTGTTTCTTTTGACAATGTCTCTCCAAGCTCTCAAGTAGGGCCCACAATAATAAAAAATTAAACCTTCTAATACATTTATTTCCAGTTATGATATTTGTGAGCTCTAGGTGTAGTGGTGTGTCGCATGACCTTTTACTCAAATGACCCAAGTTCGAATCCCACTAATCTCACATAGTTTTGCTTTGTTTTATTCCAAGTTGAAGAGATAAAATGATTATCCTCTACCATAATTAGCATTTAGGCTATGTGGCTTAGTGGTTAGACCCACGAGTTAGAAGCGATAGGTCAAGATTTTGAGTCACGCAACTAAATTTTTGGTAGGTGGGTTAATCCCACATTACCCACATGACATACATTGTAAGGATAAATAGCCTTATGTGTGGATAATGCACCGTGGCTTCGGCCACGTCCATCCTCTATTTTGTTTCCTTGAGAAACTTTCCAACTGAATCGCAGACAGTTATGTAGCCCGTAGGGCTTAACACATCAACTGGTTAACTATGGATTTGGTAGCATAGGATCTCAAGATGGTTGATTTGTTGACTTTTGTGAGTTTGGCCCAGGGGTTAAATTTGATGGCCACCTATCCCTGTCAAACAATTTTTAGGTGACGGCAAATTTTAAATCTTGTCCTTCAAAAATACAAAATAGTGTTATTTTTATGATGCTAATAAAATATATAAAATATTATTTTATATATATTTAACTATTTCAGATATATTTTTGTATAATTTACCTATAAATCTATATTAAAAATAACGGCCTCCCTTAAAATTTGCAAGTCACACATGACGGTTTTTCTAAATATTTGCAAGTATTTTACGGCTAAAATCATGAAAAACGTCTAAACAGCCGTCAAATTTAACCCCTGGTTTGGCCCCTTCTCCGTGGCAAGTTAGTTGAAAGGTTATGTCAAAATTTGACTTGGTACTTGATCTCATCAGTATGATTGTGCAATGAGTTGTATACGAGATGGCATTGTCTAGCTCACCAAGTAGTTTGGTGACTTAACAATGTAGCTTTGACATGTAGTGAAGTGGATCTCCTTTATCTTGTTGAGTTAGTTGGGGATATTTGAAAATATTGAGAAATTTTTCCCACATGCAAGACGAAATGGTCTTCGGTGGGGTTATATACAAAACTACATGTAATATATTGTGAAGAAAGGCAGTAGGGTTCCCCTCTTGAAATAGAGTGGACCCCACTAGTTGTTGGGCCCCCAGTCTACATACCATGTGGGACCCACATCAACTGTTGAAGACCGAAGACTAGAAACCATACTATTTCTTAGGAAGATTGTGCCACTTGTCACCATCACATTGATTTTACAAAAATAAGCCTTTTGTAAAACCCTAATTGCAGAGTAATTGATAGAAAAAATAAAGTACAACTACTAGATACAATTTGACACAAGTGATAAGCTAGTAAAATATGAAACCCTAAGTGCAAGAGAGGGAAGGAACGACTTAGCTGATTTTTCATTTTCTTGAAATTGGTCTGGACTAGGGAAATTTATGAAAAATAAGGACAGACGGTCATAATTGTGCACTATGAAATATGGAACTATAAGATTTAAGGCTATACCAGGGCAATTGGATTAGGGCGAGGGTTCTTATATGCCAGAGACCTCTATTGGGTGCCCATAACTACGTAGATGGTTGGAATCTGATTTTTTTGGTGTCACACAAGTGTCACTAATAGTCGTTTTTTGGTCACCTATATGTCACACCTTGATCTCTGGATATACATATAACCTACAAAAGGGATGTTCACCTACAAAATCCATAAACCTGTATCAAATCCAAAAAAATAAAGATGCGATATGGGGATTTGCCTGACCCTGACGGTCACCTGACTGAGTGAACTTACGACTGAGCGATGCACTACATCTCAAACTCTGTGTAGTTCTTGTGAGTGTGTATAGAAATGGTGCCCTATAATTCCCTTGTGCAAGATGCACTAGATAACGGGCTAGATTTGCTAAACGATGTAAATGTGTGTATGGAATAGAATGAAAATCCCCTTCCTATGTAGTGTATGTAGAAATGCATCCCCTTGTCCCTTGAATGGATGCTAGATGGATGCCTTTGAGTGGTTTGGATGCAAGTTTAAGTGATAGATAGTAATTCTTAGATCTTGGTACTTTATTTTGATCACATAGGTATGTATTTATATGATTCCCTTGGTTGAATTTTGTAATTAACAACTGGAAGGCCGACCCATAAGAAAATAAAATGCCTAAAAGATAAAAGAGGCCCGAAAAGAGTGAGTAAGGTAGAAAGAGGTCAAGGGAAACCAGAGGGGGTGAGGGTGCCTGAGCACTGGTGTCTTGGTTGGGCATTGGTGTCTGAAGTCATAAAAGATAAAGAAGTAAAGTACCGACTGGTCTGTAGGGTGTGTAAGACAAAATAGAAAATAAGAAACATAGAAAAAAGGCCAAAGATAGATGTCAATTACTAGTTTTCTCGCTTAGGAATCATATGAATACTAGTATGTATTTATGACCTAGAAATTTACCCAAGTACATGATTTTTTGTCTACACACATATATCTACTTGTTGCATTCTCTACATTCCACATCAACATTTTACAACTTGTGCTTTAATTTTTCTAGTTGGGAAGAAAATTTAACGGATTGTATCTTCGACATATGGTAGTTGTTTTAATCTACTCAAAATGCATTGGAAATATCTTGATGAGATATTCCATATGAAACTATTTTTGGGAAGTTTGGGGATCAATTGAATTGTGAATATCTTCTAGATCACACCTCTGCATTGAAAAATTTATGTGCCAACCAAAATTCTCCACTCTTAGAAAATCAATGAATGATTTCTTCATTTTCTTGTTTTCCCTTATCTTCTGTGAAGTATATCTCTTCCTGAACTTTGTTTATAAATTCAAGTTAAAAACATCATCAAAAGGAATTTTTAAACTTCTCATGTTGATTTACGATCATTACCTACTCTCTCTTACTATGAGGTTGTATCTCCCAACACTTGGCTATATCTCAGAATGTACTGACATGCATTTTGTTTCTCAGTATTAGAGTCTAATTTTCTCAAACTAGAACATGAAATCATAGTTGTGAAGAATTTTCACAACTCCCTCATATCTGTGGCAACCGACCTTCTGTACTCATAGTGTCTTGGTATTTTTCAGGTTAATTTTTCTAAGCCACTGCAGTGCTAGAGGCTAGAATGACTCTTTCATAAGGATGTCTATATGCTCCTTATCATTCATTGTTATCAATCAAGGCCAAAATAATACATTGTAATAACAAAGAAGCTATTTCGTGAATGATTGTTAACATCCATATCTTACATTAAAATGTACTTGTACAATTTTCCCTTTGGTGGAGGCTTATTATCAATTAAAAATAGACATGAATTTTCAATAATATTCCTTTTAAAATCATTTCTCAATATAGAGTCTTACAAATGTGCATGTAAGTCATTGCACATGTATTACAAGTACAATTTTCAAATGGAAGGAAAGAATGCCAGCGTACGTTCAGAAAATAGCAATGCTTATTATACCTTAAACATTGATTTGGAGAATCTCTTTACCCATCTTGTCAAATTTATCAAGGATTGATAAAAATGCACATGATAATGCATAATAAAATGATACAACTTATAACCGGTTGCTGATGTTGTTACTTCTCACTAAATGGATTTTCCATATTCTACCTCTATATTTTACTCAAGCAATGAGTTAGTTTTATTCATGATTAATAAAATAAAAAAATGAATACAAGGTGTAAAATTAGGCATGATAAATGAATGTCGGCTATGCACATATTCTATCCATAAAGACAAGTATTGTCTTACCAAACCATTTTAACGTATGTTCCTCTGTGGTTACTCCTTTTTACTGGGTTTTTCATCAGATAGATGGTTTTCTGCACTATATTAGATTGTTAGTTTTTGTGCCACTTTCTTTAGACGAAGATGTGGGTATATTTTCCAACATTTTTCGATCCATTGTCCACTCATTTTACAATGAGTGCAATAATTTTTGTTATTCCACACATCTTGTTTTGGAGAGTAGTATTTATTAAACCTTCTTTATAAGGATTTCCTCTTCCAACACAATGCCACACAGTGGTTATTTAATCTACAAAATTTACATGGAAATTAATACCACAAATTTGGTGTTACCTAACCATCCTTCGCACTATGTCAAAGTGAACATTGGAATATTTACCTCGTTCATTTCTTATAGGACTTAAACTTGTGCAAGAATGGTGAGGGGAAATTGTTTTATCTCCTCATTTGGAATTTCAACCTCAATTTGGAGATTTCATGCATCCTCTTTGGATGTTTTTTCCTTTCTTATAAGTTTGTTCCTTCCTTAACTTACACTTACTCACATAGTCAATTTATGATGCTTGCCTTTTTTTTAAAGCAATAATATCCTCATTAGAAGGATTGACAAAATAAATAGTATCTTTACCTTGAGTAGAAATTTTTTATTAGTATAGTGGTGTAGGATTATTTCTTGAAATGTGTCTTGATTTATCTGTTTTGAAACATTCTCTAATTTCCCTCTTACCACTACCATATCCAAAAACTGCATAACGACGTCTTTCCTCAACCTACATGAGATTAGAAATATCATGGTCATTTATCACATGACCCTTTCTACCAAAATCCATCCTATTTAGTAATTTGGATCCAATAGTTTTAGTATGAATCTCACGTTTACCAAAATCAACATTTGATTCGTAATGGGAGGAAAGTATACATGGTGATTCACTTATAGTGCATACTTTTGAGGTTTTTACATCTGTGAGTGAGGGTTTTCCCTTGATGGAATTTTCTATCTCCTCCATTTCTTCACCAATTTGATACTTTGTCAAGATCTCATCCTTAGCTTGCAACTCAAGTTACAAAGATTCTATGACACCCTTGGGAAATTATACATGGCTTGTCAACTTCTCTTGGAGTTCTTTATTCTCATCTTCCAAGGATTTCCATCTTCTTCCCATCTTAATGTTCTCCTCTTGAATCGGGTGGTTAATGGATTCTAGCTCCTCAAGTCTCTCCTTTTTAGAGCCTTTTCCATGGTTATCCTATTAAAACTTGTATCAAAATTCACACTGAACTGATGCAATAATCTAAAGCGGAATTTTTTTTAGCAATGCTTCAGAAATCCTGTTCTAATACCAAACTTGATCTAAAAAAGGTTGAAGAAAATTGAATCAGTTTCTCAATTTTGTGGATACCTAATTGTTTCATTTCTAATATATGTTATATGTTAGATTTTTTCATATAAAACTTTAAATTTGATTAGGATTGTATAAAAATTCTATTCCACCAATTCCGCATCCATTTTCATCAGTTGTTAATTTTTCCATAATTACTTGTAAAAAGGTGTAAAAAAATGGATTAATTTGATGTAAATCATGTCGGATTGGAGTATGAGGATCAACTCATAAATCTGTGCACATTGATCATAGTCGCACTTCAATGAAGTCATGAACGCTTCATGCAATAATCAAAAAATCAAATCAAAGTGATAATCCAGTAAAGAAATGCAACGGGGTGTCTGGCATGCTCATAAATAGAAAATAAGGGGTACATATAAGAGTATTGTGTAACTCATGTGCATGACACGTGTACACAACCCTATTGACCTATTCAACTTATGACCAATTCTCACTAAGTGAGATGACTAACAAACTAGGTGGACAAGACGTTGAATGACAATAAGTAGAGTCATATACACCAACACCCCCTCTTCATTGAAGATGAGGTAGAGGTCATGGAAAGTCATAAATATAAGATAACTCCCCTAGACAACTAAGACATATGTGTCAACGGGGCCCAATTACTAAGCCTAATAAGGTATCTATGTATAAACAAAATCTTCCTGGAAGAATAAGAAGAGAAGAATGGGTCTCGACAACTAGGCCTGATGAGGTACCCATGTACAATAAGGATCTCAAATAATGGAGGAAAAACCCCTAAGAAAAAACATCCACTTACAAGAGATAAAAGACACACTCACTCAAGAATATTGGATAATAATGAGAAGAAATGGGTCCCAGCAACATGGCCTAATAAGGTACCCAGATACAATCATACTCCATAGTAGAGAGAGAAATAAGAGAGAATAATAAAGTCCTCCAAGAAGTGTGTCGATGATGTGATCCTCCACACCAATATTGGAGAGAATTCAACTACATTGTACAATGTTCCTACCCTTGGGAAGGACAAAAATGACCACTCCATGAATGAAGAAGCATGCAGTATGAGGATCAACTCAGAAATTTGTGCACTTCGATCATGGTCGCACTTCAATGGAGTCATGAGTGCTTCACGTAATAAACAAGAAATCAAATCAAATCAAGAATCCAGTAAAGAAAGACAACAAAGTGTCTGACATGCTCATAAATCATAAATAAGGGGTACATATAGGATTGTTGTGTAACTCCTATGCATGACACGTGTACACAACCCTATTGACCTATTCAACCTATGAACTATTCTCACTAAGTGAGATGACTAACCAACTAGGTGGAAAAGATGTCGAATGAAGACAATTATAGTCATATACACCAAAAAATCAATATGAAATATGAATTATGAGGTTCAAATTTACTATGGGAAACATCCCAAATACCTCACTTAACTAGTTTATCAATTTCAAGTACTTTTCAAAGTTATCTCCATTTCCCGTAAATGATTAAAATGGTTTTAAAACTTTAAAATTCATATCAAGTACTTATTAAAAATTCAAATAGGAATAAAATCATAGAAAAAATACTCCAAGGTTGATAATAAAGTTCGTCTGTGAGGGACTATGTCTCTAGGTTTGCTAATAAGACAAACCATTTCTATTGAAATGACGCAAAAGCAAAAATTTCCTACATCAAATTCTTCAAAATGGGATTAGGACCTACAAATATTGTTGTCTCTATCCTTAAGATGTCTTCATTGGTTTCTTCCAAGAAAATTTAGATGAGTATTTTCTTCATTGGTTTCTCTCCATTGGTTATCTCTTCAACTTGGGATAAAATAAAGTAAAACCAAACAATATTGGTGGGATTTGAACTTGGATCATTTGAGTAAAAAGAGGCGTGACCCACAACTACACTTGAAGCTCACAAAAATTATAAAATAGAGCTAATTTTTATTAGAAGGTGAATTTTTTTACTATTGTAGGCCCTATAGAAGAGCTTGGAGAGACTTTGTATGAAGAAATAATTATTGTATGTCATTTTTTTGCAAGAAAACAAAATTACAGGTTTCCTAGAGATATTAATGCTTTGTAAAGCCCATAATTGGAGAATTATAACCTTTTTAGATAGAGAAAATAATTGGTGTCTTCATTGGTTTCTCTCCAAATTTTCTCTTCATTGGTTTCTCTCCAAGAGGTTATTTTCTCTATCTAAAAAGGTTATAATTCTCCAATTATGGGCTTTACAAAGCATTAATATCTCTAGGAAACCTGTAATTTTGTTTTCTTGCAAAAAAATGACATGCAATAATTATTTCTTCATACAAAGTCTCTCCAAGCTCTTCTATAGGGCCTACAATAGTAAAAAAAATTCGCCTTCTAATAAAAATTAGCTCTATTTTATAATTTTTGTGAGCTTCAAGTGTAGTTGTGGGTCGCGCCTCTTTTTACTCAAATGAGCCAAGTTCAAATCCCACCAATCTTGTTTGGTTTTACTTTATTTTATCCCAAGTTGAAGAGATAAAATCATTATCCTTTGTCATACTTATCATCTAGGTTATGTGGATTAGTGGTTAGACCCCTGAGTTAGAAGTGATGGGTTAAGAGTTTGAATCATGCAGCTAAGTTTTTGGGTGCTTAATCTTTTGGTAGTTGGGTAAATCCCATATTACCCTTGTTGCATACATTGCAAGGATTTAAATAGTCTTAGATGTGAATAATGCATTGTGGATTCAGCCACGTTTATACTCTATTTTTTTCCTTGAGAAACTTCCCGACTAGCTCATGGCTAGTTGTGTGGTTCATAGGGCTCAGCATGTCAGGTGGTTTACTACGGACTTGGAAACATAGGATCTCAAAATGATTAATTTTTTGACTTCTGTGATCTTGGTCCCTTCTCCATGGTGAGTTTGTTGAGAGTCTATCACATAATTTAACTTGGTACTTGATCTTGCCAATATGATTGTGTAATAAGTTATATATGAGCTAGCATTATCTAGCTCGCCGATATGGCTGATGACTTGGTAATGTAGCTCAGCCATGCAATGAAGCGACTCTCCTTCACCTTGCTAAGTTGGTTGGGGATAGTTGGAAATATTGAGAAATTTTTATCATATGCAACACAAAATGGTCTTAAGAGGGGTTTATATGCAAAACCACATACAATGTAATGGGAAGAAAGGTACCAATCCCTCTTCTAAAAAGAGTTGACCCCACCAGATTTTGGGCCCCTAGATGGAATACCATGTGGGACCCACATTAACTATCAAATATAGGAGGCTATAAACTATATCCTTTATCAAGAAAACTCTATCACTTGTAAGCTAGGAAAAATGCACTACTAAATAGGGAAGTAAAATACCAACAATATTACCTCCTCTTTCGCGTTCTGTAGCAAACCTCGGAATGGGCTAGAAAACATGGATTGAGCCCTGATTGTGTGATATGTAGGTGTTTTTCTTCAAGACGGAGCAAGGCCTTCCTGCAACAATGATCCTCTTACTTTGCACCAGATGGGAAAAAGGATTATGAGGCTATTTGGGCATTAGGACGAGGCAGAAGGATGTTACTTTCTCAAAGGATGCAAGAACTTAGATAGGGCATTCAAGCTTATTCTCTGTGTCTTTAGAGGGGAGGGGTAAGGTTGTATTTATAGCCTTCGGGAGTGATTAACTTAGAGTAATTTAAGTAATCATGGTTTGAAAATGTGGGCAAAATTAGGTGAGTGGGGACCACGAAGAATGGGTGAGGATTTGATTTTGGATTTTTATTTCATAAGTGGAGGATTTTAGGTGAGTGGGGACCAAAAAGAGTGGGTGAGGATTTGAATTTGAATTTTTAATTCAATAGTAGAAAAACATGGAGAATAATGACATGTGGTGAGGATTGGGTTATTTTTTGGATTTTGAAATGGATAATTAATCAAATTATATTTGATTAATTTGAAGTGTATTTTTTTGGGAAATGAGGAAGGGGAATTAATTGATTTGGGACAGATGTGAAATTAGGATTTTGGGCCGCCAGATGGAATACCATGTGGGATCCACATCAACTATAGAATATAGGAGGCTATAAACTATATCTTTTATCAGGAAAACTCTATCACTTGTCTCCATCACATTCATCCACTTGTCACATTCTCCACATGTCACATTCTCCACATGCCACGTTAACCATGCGTAACATGTTCTTTAATTTTTCCTTTTGGGAAATAAATTCAACCGATTGTATATTCAATATATTACATTTGTTTTTCTCCATTCAAAAGAAATAAAATCATCTTGATGATCATCAGTAGAGAACTAGTTTTAGGAAGTTTAGGGGAAAAAAATGAACCATGAATAACCTCCAAATCAATGTTCACATATTTATGACTCACAAAAACCTCACTTTGTTTCTCTATATTTCCTTTTTGTCTTAATTAGGAAATAATAATTAAAATTTATAAGGGAAATAATAGATATATTTTTTAGGTAAATGTAAAACAAATAACAAAAAACTATTTTGATATTATTTAAACACATATATCTAATAACAATATTGAAAACAACAAACCTTAACGAATTGAATAGCTCCAATAACATGTACTCTAATGTTTTAATGTGTGTCTAAACATAAATCATCTAGAATGCTTGCAAATGTACTTAACAATTTCTCTATAAAGTACCCACAATACACAATATTTCTTCTTAATGAATGAATTAGAATTCCATGTATATATCTAAACAAGTAAATTGAATAAGAGAGACAATGTTTACACAATCCATATAATATAGTAAGTAGCTTTTAGATTTAATTATGTTCACTATTTTTTATTTTTAGATCACACTTCTTGATCCGTCATAAAAATTACAATTAGATTGAGTGCAAATTATAAGCATAAAATTTCATTTTAAAATGTGATCTTACATAATTACAATGTTGATTAGTTGTGCATATATGTAAATTAACAAGGAAAAAATATTAATGAATCGAAAGGTTGTTAAGCTTTATATTATTAACCTATAAATATTTATATTGTATGTTATTCAATAGACACGTGAAATAAATGTTTATATAGAACCCAAACAAACAATCGCATCACAAAGGTGCAATGGAGATGTAATGTAGCCAAATTCTAAACAAACTCAATATACTGCAAATAATATGAACTCCAAAAGAAAATAGATCTCCTTCTTCATTCTTGAATCATCAATTACAATGTTTCCTAAATAGGAAAACAACTCCCAACTTGAGTTTCCAAAAAAAATCTAACTATCTTTGACTAAATCTACTCTAGGTGGCGGAAATTACTATTTTTAGCAATTTACTAGAACCTACTTTTCTTAGTAAGTTTGCATGCTTATTCATATGGGCACAAAAATTTCCACACATCTTCTACATGCCTAAATTAGAGGAATTACTAACTTTCCAACTCATAATACAACTAAGAGACTAAAATCAACTAATGCCCTAAAATAGGAAAAAAATGAACTGTAACTTAAATCCTAATTTTTGGCCTCAAGATGGCATATTTTGGGTCCAAACATGTGTCAAAACATGCTCTAATTGGTTAGGTGGTTGACTAGTGTGTTCGTATCATCGACACAAGTGGTTTAAAAAAAATGGACTCAAACGGACACCTGGACCAGAAGTTATGACCTTTTCAAGTTCCTGCTAATTTTGGCGCATCATTCTCCCCTGTTTGAAAAAAATCAGCTCCTGCAAGTTGTCTTCTTCAAACTTCTTCCATTTATCTACATATAACTTCTTAATCTCCCACTCTATGAGCCAAGTATTGTCCTCTTATTCCATTCCTTTCCAATGTACCAAATATTTGTTGTATTTCCCATGTTGTGTGTCCATTGTTTTCTTATCTAGAATCTGATCCACTTCTTATTTCTTCTTCACCGAAACCTACTGGCTCCAATATACTACTTCATCAATAATATCCCCTTCTGCACCATCCCCATGAAAATGATACAAGTCTGAAATATTAAACACTAGATAAATATCAAAATTCCATGGCCATTCTATCTCATAAGCATTATCATTTTTTTTTCATGATTTTACAAGGACCAATCTTCTTATACTTCATCTTGTTATAGGTTCCTTTTGGAAACCTTTCCTTCCGTGAGTATACCATGACCAACTCACAAACTGTAAATATATTTCTCCATCTGTGCACATCTACTATTTCCTTATACTTATCATTACTATTCTACAACTTCTTCCACACTTCTTCTTGCAATTGTTGTATATGTTTGGAAAATTATTCTACATCATCACTGACTCTACCATTAACTGGTATTTGTACCAAATCTAACACCCCATTTGGATTACTCCCATACACAATAGAAAATGGAGACTTTCATGTGGATCTATTTAAGGAACTAATATATGTAAACTCACCTTGTGGTAATGCTCAGTCTTATTCTTTTAGCTTTTCCCCAACGATGCACCTTAATAGGTTTCCCAAACTCCTATTTACCACCTCTATTTCCCCATTGGTCTAAGGATGATAGAAAATGATGAACTATTGTTGAGTTCCCAACTTCTTCCATAAAGTCCTCCATAAGTGACTTAAGAACCTTATGTCCTTATCTCAAGTAATGGTTTTTGGAACACCATGCAAATGAACAACTTCTCTAAAAAACAAATCTACTACTCTTGTCGCATCACTTGTTTTCTTGCAAGTAATAAAATGAACCATCTTATAAAACCTATCAATAACCACAAAAATTGAGTCATTACCTCGATGTGTTTTTGGTAATCTCAAAACAAAATCCATACTCGGATCTTTCCACGACCCTTTAGGAACAGGAAATGACATATACAACCCTATATTTTATGCATGACCTTTCGAGACTTGGAAAATTTGACACCTCTCCACATATTTTACCACATCTCTTTCCAGCTTTGGCCAAAAGTATTTCTCTACTACTAAGGCTTGTTGGCGTAGCAGATGGTTAACATGATGAGATCCCTCTCCACTACAAGTTTGAGCTTTTTGTGTGACGACAAGTCGTGCAGCTCTGATATCATGTTACGATTTACCGTCACACCAAAAGCTTGAACTGGTGGTGAAGAGGTATCTCATCGTGTTAACTAGCTGCTATGCTAAAACATCCCCACACGATGGATCCATATGCAACCACGTGAGCTCTGGGGAAACAACATCGAGACTTCCCAGGAGGTCACCCATCCCAGTACTACTCCAGGTCAAGCGCGCTTAACTACCTAGCTCTGATACCATAAAAATAATGATAACCAGATCGTACCAAGCCAATAACACATATGCTAATAAAACATCATGATCGTTAAGCTAAAAGCAATTCTGCATAATAACTTTACATAAACCTTTGCAAACAAATGAGAAACAATATCATATATTAGTATGAAACTCAATGAATTACAATGAGAATGGGCATTTCTTATATAGGTAAGGAATAACAATCTAAGAACTAGTCAAGGTCGTAGATCAAGCCATAAATCATGTAAAGAACTAGTCAAGACCATATATTTAGAAAAGAACTAGACATTAAGGATCTAATCAATACCATAGATCAAGGAAAGAACTAGTCAGTACAATAGATCAAGGAAATAACTATACCTAACAAGTAGATAATATCACCCTAATATCTAAATAAATAAAAATAAATATTGACACACATAAGTGGGTGAGGATAAATACAATAAAAGTAAATAAAGTACCTAGGTGAACATGATCTAAGGTAAATACCTACTCTAACACCCCCTCAAGTGAAGCTAGGGGTCAAAATAGAAGTGACATGTCCACAGTATGAGTCCCAACAACTAGGCCTGATGAGGTACTCATGTACAATATATCCATTTAGAAATCTCGAACTAAAAGAAGGAGAGTGAAAGAAGAAGAAGAAGAAGAAGGAATATGTTCTCATGAACAGCCCCCAAGAACAAATTTTTAAACCCCAAGCATTCCACGCAACTCAAGGTATCAAAGTGATGTAAAAGGATTCGTAAATATGTTCACAACCTGATACTGAGTCGGAATGTACTCCAAGAAAATAACTCCATCTAGAATGTGTGGACAAATGAAGTGGATGTGTCTCTCAATATGCTTAGTCTGTTGGTGCTCAATTAGGTTGCGCGAAATGTGAATTGCACTTTGGTTGTCACACCAAAGTAAAATCAGTGAATCCTATGGGAATCCAAACTCTGTCAATAATTTTTGAATCCAAATAATCTACTAACTCGTTATAATTGATTCCCTATACTCTGCCTCTAAAGAGGAAAGTGAAATAGTTTGTTGCTTTTTACACGCTTGTTGTCACCCTCAAAATTCCCCTCTTTTGAAGTCAAGTTTCAAAAATTTTGAGTCGGTACCTTGGAGTATTGGATCGTGTCGAGCCTGGTTTTGTTTGTAGTTTTCCATTCCATGGAGAAAAATTTGAAAGTCGGGTGTAATGGTGGAGGTTTTCCCTTTATTTCTATTTTATTCCCACAGTCGGGAATGACAAGCGTATCTTCCTCGTTAATTTTTTCCCCAGCATCCATGGGTAGTACGTGGAAATCTCTAATTAGATGCAGCATGGCCATGTTTCAAATGACAGTGGAAGCCTTCACGCGTCCAAACGACGCAACTCCAAGGGAAAGGCCTAAGGGATAGTCCTCAAACAAGCGCAGGCTTTCCACGTGTCCCAGGTCCAAAATGAAGGCAGAACAAGCCTAAATTGGCTAAGTATGGAAGGTTCAGCAGACGGCACCACATGCCTCCTTGGCACAACTTCAAGAGTTGAAGCCAAGGGTAGTTCGTAAACTTGTACCAATCCTACACATGTCCTAGGTCCAAAAAGAGGAATAGCCAATCGTTAAAATTGACTAAGTATGAGCGGGTCGACAGAAGCCTCCACATGCCTCAATGGTGTAATTTCAGAAGTGAAACCAAAGGGCCAATCTCCATATGAGCGTCAGCTCTCCACGTGTCTAAAGGTCAACATAAGTCAAGTGGGAAGTAGGCCCAAATAGGCTAAGTATAAAAGAACCGACGGAGCAATTTGTGTTTTTGAGCCCACATTGAAAAAAGGTAAAATTATAAAAGTGACCCGTGACTCTATCCCCACTCAAGTAAGGCCACGTGTTAAGACTGTATCAAAAGTGGGTGGATGGGAAAAAATGTTTGAAAATTCCATTTCTCCAAAAGGCACAAAATGCAAGAGGCATCCACATGCCCGCTTCAATTTAAATCTCTCCCACATGGACGGCTCGAATTTAAAGTTTGCAAAGACAGGTCAAACTATTGCGATTCAATGCATCTAGTTTTTCTGCCAGGCATGGAAACAACTGAGGCATTAGAGAAGTTCAGACGTCAGTTTCTTGAATCAGTTTCATCATTTTTTGTAATTGAATGTAATCATTCTTGGAAGCTATTTATTGGCTTCTCCACGCCATTGTTTGGGTTTGGATCCTGGCATTCTGCAAATTGTAATAGATTTGAAGTAATCAATATAGAAGTCTTTTCCTTTTCTTCCTCTACAACTCTTTCTTTCCTGGTTTGAATTCACAAATCATTCATCTTGGCATGCTAAGAAACTTTGTGTTCTTGTTAATATGATTTCGGGAACTTTTTGTCTGTGAAATTACATCTATTATGAATGTGAGTGATTCCATTTTGCATCTCTTTTTCTAAATACGCATAAGGCTATTCTCTGCTACCTATATTTCCTGAAATTATTTTCATTTTCTTCCTCTCTCATCTCCTTTCTTCTTCCATTATTTCGTATTGATGATCCTTTGGCATATGAATGTTTCAAAGTATCAGGAATCCACACTTTCAAAATTGTACATTTGTATATAAGTTTTGTTGCTTGCTTTCAATAAGGGAACCTCTCCCATTAAAGAGGAAGGACTTGTTTTCCCCTAACCGTGGTTTGTTAAAAGTATCATTTTAAAACCCAACAGTTTTTGGCAACTCTACTAGGGAATTTGTTTCAAAAAGATCCCTTTCTAAAAGAACAACTTCAAGATCATTGTTGGTCTGGTGACTCTACAATATACACGTGGGAAGAAAGCTCTTAGGGTTGAGGATTTCCATTTCTAACTTCTGGAGCAACAAAACTTCTCTCTTCCAACAAGAAGGAATAGAGGAACTCATTCTACAAGAACACCTCCTACTAAAGACATAAATTCCAAGGATAGTGTTCCTCAAGAGCATTTCAGTCCTAATCTCCATGCTTTGATACTTGCTGGTGTTTTAGTTCCCCTTCAATCAATTTTTCCAAAGATGGTAGCTCCTTTGCATTGGGGACAATAGGTTGGGCCTCTTGCTCTTCCTCAGCCATTACATGAGTTACCTAGGGGTAACATGAAAAGTTTTCCCAAGTTCCGAGGTGATGGGAAGGTTCATCCAGATGAACACATTGCAGCCTTCATTGTTGCATGTGGGATTCTTGGGGATGAACATGAAGATGTCTCTGTGAGGATTTTTGTGGAGACATTGCAGGAAAATGTTGCTGATTGGTTCTACCATCTTCCTGTTGGGTCTATCACTAATTTGAATACCATAACAACTCAGTTTGAGCAGCAGTTCAAACCTATTGAGGATGTGCATGCTCTGTTAGCACAAATTTCTCATATCAAGAAGTATCCATTTGAGCCCATGAGGGATTTTGTGGCTAAATTCAACAAGTTGATTAATAAAATTCCACAGAACAGTCATCCGGTGGATTAAATCCAAAAGTGCTTCTTCCTAAATGCCCAGTTGCCTTAAGTGAGTTATGCACTAAGGAGACCTAACCTTGCAACTTTGGATGTTGATGAGCATTTGGATATCAGTGTTGAGGATGATTTGATCATGTATGGTAAACTGAAAAGGGAATCCTCCAAATCTAAATCCTCTTCCCCTGGAGCCAATTCTGATCAATTAGTACAGAAGCTTTGCAAATGATCTCATTGCTCTCAAGAAACAATTGGCTCAGCATACCCCTTACCAAGATGTTTCAAGGAAGAATTTTTAGCCCAGGAACTGCCTACCTACTTCTCAAACCATATTGGCTATTGAAGGCCCACCCATCAAGGTTCCGGTCAATGTAACCTATGAAATTGAAGAACCTGATGATGAGGAGTGTAATGAAATCTATGAAGAACTAGAAGAAGAATTTGAAGCGCTGGAAGAGCTTGGCGGGTCTCAATGTCATTTCCTCACCACTAAAGGTATTGATGATGAAGATGAATATGATGAGAGAGTGGTTGATATGAATAGTGGGTCATATGTTGTTATGACTCAAGAGAAAACAAACCAAAAAGAGAAAGTGGTGCAGCCTGCCAAGAAGTCCAAGGAGATTCCTACAAATATTTCAGTTATTACAAGAAGAGGATCTCCTATTCGCATTGCCTCCACACAAAAGGTGAGTAATGTTAATCCTCCTTATGCTACTTTTGTTTCCAAAATTCCTTCTCCTTCAAATTCCAAAAATAATAGATCAAGAGTCTCTCAAGTTCCTAGCAATGATGCCCCGTCTACCTCTGTATCTTTTGATATCATTGATCACCTAAAAAAAGACTAAAATCCAAATTTCAGAGGCAGAGTTTTACCAAACCCATCCAAAAGCTTTTGTTAAAATGGTAAAATTTTTAAATTCCAAATCCAAAGTCTCATCGAGTACTTCTAAAGGATTTTTTCCCACCCCCTCTTCCTCACTTCAATCAAACCTTGTGGCTGCAGTCACTTCCCCTAATGAGAAGCATTTTATGTGACTCTTCTCGTAGCTGGCCATAAACTTAGTAATTACATTATAGACTCAGGAGCATCAAACAATGTAATTCCTGCAAAGGTAGCCCATACTTTGGGCCTGACTCTAACATGTGCCTTTAGTTCCTGCTATTCCATGGAGAGTAGGAAAGTGCCTTTGGTTGGAAGAATTAAATATGCACAAGTAGCTTTTGTTGCTTTTCCTGAGAAAAGGGTATTAGCCACCATTTTGGTAGCTAATATTCCCCCTATTATGGGATGTTTCTGAGTAGAAATTTTTGTAAGGAGGTAGGAGGTGAAATTCAAATGGACTGGTCGCATGCTTTGATCCCGTTCAACAGAAAAATGAAGAAGTTTCTACTTGAGAAACAGACTGAGTACATTGTGTAAAATACTGATGACCCAAAAGCACAGATACTCTATGAAAATATAGGGCATGGTAACTATATGGTCATGTCATAAGATAAGGAAAAAATTCCTAAGGGAGTGATTCATGACCCCAATGGAATTTGGACTCTGGAGTTTGATGGAAGCTATTCTTCAGCTAGTTCTAGAGCTAGAGTGGTGTTGACATCTCCAGAAGGGAACATTCATCCTTTCTCCTTCGAGCTCTGTTTTGAAAATACAAACAATACAGCTGAATATGAGGCACTCATACTTGGATTGAACATGGAAAGATAAATGGGAGTGAAGAATCTTTGTGAGTGTGGTGATGCAGAGCTTATTGTGAAACAAGTAAGGGATATTTACCAAGTCAAGAATAAGAGATTTTAACATTATAGAAATCTTTTCTGGGATTCCATTGAGTTTCTTGATGCTTTCTCTATTGAAGTTATGCCTAGAGAGAGGGAACACTAAAGCTAATTCTCTAGCTGTCTCAAGATCTTTGATGATTCCTCACCTAGATTTCTCTCAGGAGAAATTTATCATTGAAATGATTCATAGGCCCAGTGTACCAGATAATGCAAAAAATTGGCAGGTTTTCAACGATGATCAACATTTGATCTCTTTCTTGGAGCTTAGAGATAATTTTGACTAGCTGTATTTTGAAGGAAGTGAGACCTTTCCTAGAGAGTGTGTATCTTCCAATGAAGGGGATATCAAGGAAGAGACAGATCAAGACGGTTGCATCAAATTGAAAGGTAACAAAATCCCTAAAGGGATGGTGAGTTTGGAAGACCTATTTGATAAGCATATTAGGTACATTAAGTCTAAAACTTCCCAAGGAGCTTGGCAGACTGCTAAGTGTCAAAATATTAATATTGGGAGTCTTGATGAACCTAAGATGGTGAACATTGGGAAATGATGCACTCAAGAAGAGAAGAAGAAGGCATTAAATCTGCTTAAAAGATATGTTGATGTTCTTGCCTATTTATATGATGATCTCAAGGATTTTCAGCCAAAGGAGATGCAACATTTTATCCCTTTGAAACCTGGGATCAAACCGTTCAAGCAGAAACAAAGGCAGTATAACCCCAAGGTTGCTAGCACTATTTTTTAGGAGATTCAGAAGTTGTTAAAGGAAAAGATCGTCTTTCCTAGACACCATTCAACATGGATCACCAACATTGTGCCTGTCAGGAAGAAGAGTGGTGAGATTCGCATCTATGTGGATTTCAAGAATTTGAATTAGGCTTCTCTGAAGGACAACTATCCTCTTCCCATGATGGATCAGGTTTTGCAAGCTATCACAGGCTCTGAGATGTTGTCTATGCTAGATGGATTCTCTGGGTACAATCAAGTGGAAGTCAATACCCCATATCAACACAAAACTACTTTCACTACTCCATGGGGCACCTTTGCTTACAAGAGAATACCTTTTGGTATTATCAATGTTGGTGCCACCTTTAAGAGGGAAATGGACTTGGATTTTGGTAGTTTGAAGGGAAAGTGTGTTGAAGTGTACCTTGATGATTTGAATGTTTTCTCCAAAACAAGGGCAGATCACTTTAAGCATCTTGAAGCAGTCCTCCAGAAGTGCAGAGAGCATGGAGTATCTGTTAATCCAAAGAAGTCTGTCTTTGGTGTTACTGAAGGAAATCTGATGGGGAATATTTTCTCCAAAGAGGTAACCAAGATAGATCCAGAAAGATTTCAAGCAGTCCAACAGGTTCCTCTTCCCACAAGTAAAAAGGGTGTTCACTCTTTCTTTAGCAAGATTAATTTCCTAAGGACATTCATTCCTGGTTTTTCTGAACTAACTATGAGCATTGCTCACATGATGAAAGGAAAGAAAAACTTTGGTTGGTATTCTTAGGGTAAGCAAGCATTTGAAGGTATCAAGCAAGCCATTGTTAAGATCCCCATCTTAGCATGTCCTAATTTTAACAAGGATTTTATCATCTATTGCTATGCTACAGAGAGTACCTTTGTTGTTGTGCTGACTCAGAAGAATTCTGAGGATCATGAGCTTCCTATTTCCTTCATGAGATATGTTCTAAAATATCATGAGTTGAAATATACTATGATGGAGAAACATGCTTTTGCAATGGTCAAAGCTGTCAAGCAGTTTCGTTTTTATATTCTTAATTCTCACTTTGTTGTGCTTGCTCCTGATACAACCATCAAGTCTATTCTCACACAACAGGAGTTTGGAACTAAGAGAGCCAATTGGGTAGTAAAGGTCCAAGAATATGACCTGGATATCAAGCCAACTAAACTAGTCTGGGGTAAAGGCTTGTGTGAACTTATTGCTGAAGTATTTGATGCAACATTACCCAAAGAAGCAGTTGATGTTCCTGTTGTCCTTTTCCTTTTCCTCAGTTCAACAGATGAGTGGTATGTTTATATTGCACACTTTCTTAATTATGGAGAGTGTCCATCCCACTTGAGTGCTAAGGAGAAGAGAACTATTAATTTAAGATATGCACCGTATGTGTTATGGGAAAATGCTTTGTTTAAGTGAGGCATAGATGGAAGATTCTTAAAGTGTGTGGACAAAGAGCAACAAAATAAGTTGATCTTAGCTTTTCATGATCAGGTTTGTGGAGGCCACTTCTCTTCTGTTGTCACTTCTCCCAAAATCCTTCGTGTTGGGTACTATTGGCCTACATTGTTCAGAGATGCATCCAAATGGATAGGCAAGTGCGAAGCCTGTTAGAATTTTGTTGGGAAACCTAAGTTGGCTTCTTTGCCACTAAAGCTAGTAGTGATTGATGAGCCCTTTCAACAATGGGGATCGGATTTCATTGGTAATCTTAACCCACCTTCCAGTGTTGGCCATACTCATGTGTTAACTACTATAGACTACTTCACTAAGTGGATAGAGACCATCCCAATCAAAAGGACTACTTCTGAGGTAGTGTGAAATTTCATTAAGGAGAACATATTGATAAGGCTTGGGGTACCAAAAAAAATTGTGATTGATAATGCCTCAAATTTTTCTTCTTCTAAGATGATGAATTTCTGCTATTGTTATGGAATTTCCCTTTCTCATTCTTCAAACTACTATCCCTAAGGGAATGGACAAGCAAAATCAACAAAGAAGAATCTGGTAGCCATCGTTTGGAAGCTTGTCAATGATTCTCAGAGGAATTGGACAAGAAACTTTATTATGCTCTCAAACTTTATTATGCTCTCTGTGTAGATAGAATTACACCCAAAAGAACAATTGGAATGTCTCCATTTCAAGTGGCGTATGGTGTTGAAGCCCAGTTACCAGTGATAGTGAAATTACCAGCCTTGCACTTAATGAAGGCTATTGAAGATTCAATTTTTTCTAGTTCCTTGGAGAAGGGAATCATGTATCTCTAGAAGCTAGATGAAGACAGGTTGTAGGTTTTTGATAGCATATCAGCTCATCAACTGAAGGTGAAAGATCTGTTTGACGAGAATGAAAGACCCAGATATTTTCAAGTGGGATAAATTGTTCTATTGTGAGACAGAAGGCATGAACCTTGAGGAAGCCATGGTAAGTTTGATTCCCTTTAGCTTGGTCCTTTTAAAATCAGGCACTTTGCTGGAGAAAATTCATTCTATTTGGATTAAATGGATGGTTCTCCTCTCCCACTTCCTTATAGTGGGTAGTATTTGAAGTTGTTCAAGTCCTAGGTGACTAGGCAGTCCATTTGTATATTCTATACAATGTTTTGGTTTTGGGTCATTCCTTTGTGTTTTGTTTATGTTCTTCCTTTTTGGTTTCTTTTCTTTTCGCGTGTTGGTTTTCCTTTGACTCTATTTGCCTAATGGATAAGTCATTGGTTTGTTTTACCTGATTTTTTCTATGGTTCTTGATCTTGCCTCGTTCCTCTGTCAAGTCATCCCCAGAAAGAGCCAGCTATTGTCGCCCTCAAAATTCCCCTCTTTTGAAGTCAAGTTTTGAAAAAATTGAGTCGGTACCTTAGAGTATTGGATCGCATCGATCCTAGTTTTGTTTGCAGTTTTCCATTCCATGGAGAACAATTTGAAATTCAGGCGTAATGGTGGAGTTTTTCCCCTTCTTTTTTATTTTCTTCCCACAGTCGGGAATGACAGGCATATCTTCCCCGTTAATTTTTCCCCTAGTATCCACAGGTAGTACGTGGACATCTCTGATTAGATGTATAATGGCCATGTTTCAAACAACATCAGAATCCTCCACACGTCCAAATGGTGCAACTCCAAGGGGAGGGCCCAAGGGATAGTCCTCAAATAAGCGCAGGCTTTCCACGTGTCCCAGGTCCAAATGAAGATAGGACAAGCCTAAATCGGCTAAGTATGGAAGGTTCAGCAGATGGCGCCATGTTCCTCCTTGGCGCTACTTCAAGATTTGAAGCTAGGGGTAGTTCTCAAACTTGCACCAGTCCTCCACATGCCCTAGGTCCAAAAAGAGGAAGAACCAATCATTAAAATTGACTAAGTATGAGCGGGTCGGCGGAAGCCTCCACGTGCCTCAACGACGTAATTTTAGAAGTGAAACCAAAGGGCCAATCTCCAAATGAGTGCCAGCTCTCCACATGTCTAGAGGTCAACATAATTCAAGTGGGAAGTAGGCCCGAATCAGCTAAGTATAAAAGAACCGGCGGAGCAATTTGTGTTTTTGAGCCATCATTGAAAAAAGGTAAAATTATAAAAGTGACGCACAACTCTATCCCTACTCAAGTAAGGCCACATGTCAAGATTATATCAAAAGCAAGTGGGTAGGCCACAATGTTCCAAAATGCCATTTCTCCAAAAGGCATAAAATACAAAAGGTGTCTGCAGGCTCGCTTCAGTTTAAATCTCTCCCACGTGGACAACTCGAATTTAAAGCTTGTAAAGGTAGTGCAGATGGCAGTGATTCAATGCATCTTGTTTTACTGCCGGGCATGGAAATAGATGAGGTGTTAGAGAAGTTCAGACATCAGTTTCTTGAATCACTTTCATCATTTTTCTGTAACCCAATATAACCGTTCTTGGAAACTATTTATTGGCTTCTCCACACCATTATTTAGGGTTGGATCCTAGCATTCTTGAAATTGTAATAGATTCAAAGTAATCAATACAGAATTATTTTCACTTTCTTCCTCTGTAACTCTTTCTTTCCTAGTTCGAATTCATGAATCATTCATTTTTTCATGCTAAGAAACTTTGTGTTCTTGTTAATATGATTTCGGGAACTTTGTGTCTATGAGATTATATTTGTTATAAACGTGAATGATTCCATTCTACATCTCTTTTTCTCAATACACATAAGGTTATACTCTGCTACCTGTATTTCTTGAAAGTATTGTTATGTTCTTTCTCTCTCATTCCCTTTCTTCTTCCATTCTTTCATATTGATGATCCTTGGGCATATGAATGTTTCAAAGTATCAGGAATCCACGCTTTCAAAGTTGTACATTTGTATATAATTTTTTCTACTTGTTTTCAATAAGGAAACCTCTCCCATTAAAGAGGAGGGACTTGTTGTCCCCTGATCATGGTTTGTTAAAAGTATCATTTTAAAACCCAACAACACCTAAGCAACTGGAGAAGAACCAAGACAAAAAATATAGCTAGAAGCGGAACGCCTGTCATCAATAGAACCTGCCTAATCTAAATTTGTATATCAAACCAACTGAGTAGAACCCCTAGTGTAGTGTAGGCCAAAGTGGGAACTTCCCTATAAATAGCACAAAATCCTTTTAGCATCCTGTCAGTGACTACTACGAGGAGAATGTGCAAACCGAGATACAAGCCCTTCTGCAAATGAAATATCAGGGCAAGTATCGGTCAAGTACATGAGACTCCCAACCACCTATACAATTTAGGATCACAAAGTGGAGTTGTACATGTGGAAGTAAGAGTAACCCCTGACTGAAAAGGAGATGGACTTGGCTTGCAATCTGCCATATCAAAGTGCTAACGAAGATCATGGGTGTACTTTTTCTGGCTCAAATGAATCCCTGAATCTATTTGAGAAATATGCAAACCAAGGAAATAATGCAATAACCTGAGATCTGACATGTCAAACTATGTAGAAAGAGCCCTCTGAATAGTCTGAATGTGGGAAGAAGAGCTGCCAGTATCTAATATATCATCAACATACAAGACAAGTGTCACAATATCCTCACCAACCTACTGGAGATATACTATATGATCGGAGAGGAAATGAATAAAACTAGTAGATAGAAGAAAATAATACATCTTCTCATACCAAGCCTGAGGGGCTTGTTTGAGACCCTAGAGAGACCTTCGAAGCCTACAAAAAAGAGAAGAATCCTAAACAAATCCAGTAGGTTTCTCCATGTATACTTACTCTTGTAAATCTCCATGTTAAAAGGCACTCTTCATGTCCATATGGTATATAGGCCACCCTTGTGATGCAGTAATAACAAGTACAAGGCGTACATAATCCATCTTAGCAACGATTGCAAAAGTCTCAAATTAATCAATACCTTGAGCTTGCGAAAAACCTTTTGCAACAAGATGAACCTTATAGTTGTCAATGGACCCATCAACTGTGTATTTGGTTCGGTATACCCACTTACACCTAACCATCTTTCTTCCTTTAGGAAGAGATACCAAATCCCAAGTATGATTCTTCATCAAAGAATAATATTAAACTTCTATCGCATCATCCCACTCTTATATCCCATGACCCTTTCAAAAAGACTATGGATCCTCATAAAATTCCTGACACAAAAGTCCAGAACCTATAGAATGTGTGTGATGATGCCTAGTGGGTGGAAGATCAAGTATGAAAGGTGTTGCCTCAGAAACTATAGTACGAGCCCACTTAGGCATAATGAGAACATCAACGGGTATAGGATCCTCAACAACAGCTATAACCTCCTTATCAACCTCCTCAAAGAAAGGATCCTCAAGATGAGATGCAGAAGGAGGCATGGAAGAAGATGAAAAATCATAAGGAGTGAATTTCTCAACAAACTAAACATGTGTTTGTAAAATAACATCATGAGTACCAGAATCTAGAAGTCGATAAACTCTCATGTCCTCACAATACCCTACAAAGTTCAAGGGTTTTCTCTTCTTATCCAAATCTATCCTTTTCTTCTTTAGCACAAAGGCCCAAGCATGGCTCCCAAAGACTCAAGAAAATGAGACATTGGGCTTAGTGTTGGACCAAGCTTCCTCTGGAGTCAAATGCTCAAGTGCTCTATGTGGTGTGTGATTCTCGATGTAGTTAGCACAATTAAGTGCTTCCACCCAGTAGATAGGAGGTAAATCTCTAGAATGCATCATATTGTTAGCCATTTCATTCAAAGTTCTATTCTTCCGTTCTACTAAGCCATTTTGTTATGGAGTATGAGGAACATAATGCTAGTGAATAATGCCTTGAGTTGCCAAAAATTCATAAAACTCATTGTTGAAGTACTCCCCCCCATTATCAGTGTGAAGATTCTTTGTGCAACTAGAAGATTGTTTCTTGATCAAAGCCTTGAAGAATTTGAAATGTGAAAAAACATCACTTTTGTACTTGATAAAATAAACCCAAGTACGCCTTGATAAATTATCAATAAAGGTAAGTGCATACTTAGTTCCATTGAAAGAGGGGGTAGGAAAAACCATCAAGTCACTATGCACAAGCTCAAGTGGTGAAGAAAATCTCTTGGAAAAATTCTTAGGAAATGGATCTTGGTGTTGTTTCCCTAATGCACAGCCAGAGAAAACTCCCTCAAGACAAGAAACTCTAGGAAGACCATGTACCATACCATGAGTGCTCAACTCCTTCAAATATATGTAATTGAGATGTCCAAATATTTCATGCCAAAGCTTACTAAATGAATCTGCATGAGAAACCAATCTTGTCCCTATAGGGGAAGTGTCATAAAAACCCTCAAAGTGATATAGTCTAGAACTATGATCAAAAATACCTTGAGCAATAAGTGAATGAAGCCCCAAAAAAGTTCGTACTTCTACCCCATGTGGTGTAAAAGTCATTGTATTTCCTTGACTAGAATGAAAATTTTGATATACAGAAAGAAAATTTGTGGTAATGTTAGGAACATACAATGCATCTTGGATATTGCCACCATCAATTTGTATATCACCTTTTCCTTTAACAGAAAGAAAGTAAGAATATCCAACCTCAATTTTGGAAGTAGAACTCAAACCTAGAGAAACAAAAGACTCCTTGGAAGAAGTCATGTGATGAGAAGCACCATAATTTATATCCCAATTATCTGCAAGTGTTGACTGAGATCTCCCAACAACATTAAGTGCTTTTCCATGCTAATTAGAAGAAGGTGGAGTGGAGATAGAAATTTAGTGTTTCTTGGCTGCATCCTTTAAGGCTTGCATTCGCTTATAACACCTATGTCTTCATGACCATTGCCCCCACAAAAAAAGCACGAAAGACTAGATTTATTCTTGGATTTAGAAGACTCCTTGGGTTTAGAGTAGTTTTCTTTGGGTTTAGGAGCACTTTGAGATGGAGAAGGGGTGGATTTGGTTTTAATTTTTGTTTTTCCCTTGCCCTTAGGATTAGATGCAACTAATGCCTTTTGAGAAGTGGAAGACTCAAGGTGAGACAATTTGGATTCTTCCCTGGTAAGTCTTTCACAAAATGTTTCTAAGTTAGGCATTTTAAATGTGTCACCTAAGGCATCCATGCTAGAGAAAAAGGTAGAATAAAATATTTGAAATGGTCCTCTCAACTTGGATAGAATCAAGTAAACACACTCTTCATCTTTCTTATCTCTTCAACTCCCCTTCAACTGTGTCAACAAATGCTTAAACTTGGTAAGATAGTCTATAATTGTTGGAAAATCTTTAGGATTAAGAGAGGTGATCTCATTTTCTCCCATATTTTGAAAGGAGAATCACATTTTTTCAAATGAAACAAAATACTGTCACTTACATAAGTTCCTATCAAACCCATACACTCATCAAATTTGCACTAGTACTGAAATTTTGCATATTCTCTAGTGAACATTGGTTGTTTTGAAGAAGTTAAATCCCATAATACTTTCCGCTTAATTATTGTTTCCATTCTTGGTTTGCGTGTGTGGTAATTATGTGTTGTTAATGGCTCAACATGATCTAATGCAGAAGTAGATAAAGACACCATCCTCAAAAAATCACCAAAATAAATGCAAGAACCAAGTAATGCAACACGACCCCCAAACAATGTAATAAGAAGCTGCCCCAGATTTTGGCACTTTATAATGAGTATATGTTACAATATGGCACTTTATAATCATAGTGTGAGTCTCAAAATAAATATTTCTAATGGAAAGAGCACAAGAAAAAAATATTTTTGCAAAAAAAAACACTCAAAACTGAGTTATCGATCAAAAGTTACAAGCTTTACAATATTATGCTCTACTAGGAATAAAATGCTCTTACCTTCACCACACAAATAAAATGAAAGGGGGATGGATTTAAGTACCTAATAGTAGGAATCACAACAACTTACTATTTTCTTCTGGTAAAAATTGTCATTTCAGGACTTTGTAAACAGTGACCTGCGTCGCCCAAAATAGTAGTCTGTGAATTTTCCCGAAATAACAAACTTTAGATAGTAGCCCATGGACCCCTGCCAAAAAAGGAAAGAAACGTCTTGCCAGAAACAGTATGTTGCACACCTCCCAAAAATTTTGTGACATGGAAGAAAATTACCCTCTTCAGATCTCGAAAAAATCAACAAAACCCATAAATTGATTTCCTAGGTTTCTTTATTGTCTGACGTGAATCCAGAGGTGAACAAGTACGTTTCTCTACATCAACAAAAAAAAATTAAAAAAATGACTGACTCTAGAAATGGCCGAGTTTATAGTCGACCTTAGGGTTTTCCCACCTTTCGGATCCAATGGTAGCCTCTATTTTGCATAAAAATGCATGCAACAACAAAATACAGACAAATCCTGAATATATGAATATACAAAAAAATGTTTGCAAAATGAAACTTACAGACAGATGTCAACAAAAATATCCTGCTTTGATGCTCACAAGGTTGCATCTGGCTCCATCGTGTGGGGGTGTGTTGGCGTAGCAGCTGGTTAACACAATGAGATCCCTCTCCACCACCATTTTGAGCTTTTGGTGTGATGGTAAATTGTAACAAGGCTATTGTCTTATTTTTACCAAAATGCCTAGCCAATCCTCCGTTATGTAGTTCTTTCACTATTATTTCTCTCATATACCCAACTAGAATACATAGTTGATGTCCCTTGAATAGATAGCCATCATGTAAAATGTACTCATCTCGTACATCTCCTGCATCATCTGACAATGGACGAATTAACCTTTCAACAATATTCTTGAAATCCGAATTAGAAGAATACGAACACTTTATTGCTTCAAAACCCACCACCTCATTTTCCATAGTGGTAAATAGAGTCACATGCCCACTCAATGTATCTTTAACTTGATTCTCTTTTCCTGATTTATGTTTTAGAGAAAAATTCTAACCCTGCAAAAATGATACCCACTTTGCATGCCTACTATTCAACTTCTTTTGTGTATTCACATACTTCAGGGCTATGTGGTTTGTAAATCACACAAACTCCTTAGGCGCTACGTAATGCCTCCAATACCTCAATGCTTGTACAATTACATAAAGTTCCACATCATAAGTAGATTATTTCTTTCTTACATCATTCATTTTCTCACTAAATAAAGTTACTGGCTTTCCACCTTGACTTAGGACAATACAATTGCCCACATGTGAGGCGTCACAATCAACCTCAAACACTTTATCAAAATCTGGTAGTGCCAAAATAGATGCATATGTCACCTTCTTCTTCAAGAAATGAAAACTATCCTCAGCTGCCTTTGTCCACAAAAAGTCCTTTCCTTTTGTGCAATCTATTATAGGTGTTACAATAGTGTTGAAATTTGTAATAAATTTTCTATAAAATCTTGCTAAACCATGAAAGCTTCTTACCTCTGTTATACTCCATGGAGTAGGCCATGCAATAATTTTCTTTATCTTCTTTGAGTCCATCTGTACCCAATCTGTTGAAATAATAAAACCCAAGAATACCAAACTCTCTTACATAAACATGCACTTCTTCATATTTGCATAGAGTTTCTCTTTCCTCAACACTTCAAACATCACCCTCACATGACTTGGATGTTCTTCTTTAGTTTTTCTAAAGATCGATATATCATCAAAATAAACCACAACAAACTTTCCATTATACTCCTATAGCATAGTGCTCATCAGTCTCATAAAAGTACTAGGTTCATTGGATAACCCGAATGGCATCACCAACCACTCATATAATCCATTTCCTGTCTTGAATGTTGTTTTCCACTCATCTCCTTCTTTGATCTGAATCTGATGCTAACCACTTCGAATATCAATCTTAGTGAAATACTTAGATCCAGCAATTGCATCCATCATATAATCAAGGCGAGGTATTAGGAACCTATACTTGATTGTAATTTTATTGATGGCTTTGTTATCCATTCACCTGCTCCATGTTCCATCCTTCTTTTGTGTTAATAAAGTTGGGGTTGCACACAGAATCATGCTCTCCCTTACTACCCCCTTTCTCATGAGCTCTACCACTTTCCTATTCAACTATGCATGCATTGTCAGGCTCATCCTATAAGCCACTTGATTTGGAAGTGAGAACCCTAGAATCAAATCGATATGGTGTTGAATATCTCTTTTGGGTGGTAATCTGTCTAGTATATCATCAGGAATAACATCAAAAAATTCTTCTATTAATTCTGTTGTTTCTACTGGTATTTGTGCACTTGCAGGTTCATCCTTATTTGTAACCAATACATACCAAAACCTAGTTGCCTTTGCCTCCTTCACAAATTCCTTTACAAAAAGCATATTTTTAGCCTTCCCCTCTTCCTTAAGAGGTAAAAAAACTATTTTTGTGTCATCCTTCCATAAAGTATAAGTATTCTTCCCCCTATCATGAATAACTTTTCAATCAAATTTCCATGGTCTTCCTAGCATCATATGACATGCATCCATAGGAATAACATCACACCAAATCTCATCCTTGTAATTGTTCCCAATAGAAAAACTTATTAAACATCTCTTATCAACAATAACTTCATTACCCTTCTTAAACCATGCAATACGGTAAGGGTTAGGATTCTTCTCACAATGCAGACCCAGTTTCTCAACCATTTCATTTGAAACCATGTTCTCACAACTACCGCCATCAATAATAACATTACATAATTTTCCTTCTGAAGTGCATCTTGTTTTGAAAATATTTTTATGCAACCATGCATCCCCCTTGATATCATTTCTTGGATAAATCATCGTCCTTTTGATCATTAGATTTTCTCCAACATCTGGTGGAATTTCTAGGTCATGTTTGTCTTCTACTTGTTCAGATTCAACAACATTTACTCTTGGAGCATCTGTTTTCCTATTGTCATGTGTATAATAATGCGGGCATTCAAAATTCTGATGCCCCTCTTCACCACATCTGTAACAAACAAATGGTCTTTGTGGAGCCTCCCATCCTCTATCGCCAGCATATCCTCTGCCCGTAGAAAATCCTCTGCCTCTTTGTTGATTCTAGGAATCTTGTCTTGTATCTTCTTGTTTTTCCACTCCACAAGGTGATTCTCCCCTACCTTGGCTAAAACCAGCTCATCTCCGAAAGGAAGATGAGGCCCCCCTATTCATCTGAGGTGATATCTTAAAAATTTTATGAATATTTTTTTCCTCAACCTTTAAGGTTAATTGATAGGCATCCTCCATGCTCTTAATCATGTGCATACTTATCTCATATTGGATAGAAAATTTTAATCCATTTACATACCTTGTAGCCATTTGTTCCTCAATTTCTTCATGCTCTACACAAATGGACAACTTGTAGAATTCATTTGTGTATTCTTGCATGGTTTGTAAGTTCATTCTAAGATTCTGGAACCTCATGTAAAGGGTTTGTGCATAATCCATAGGGAGAAATTTATCTTTCAACTTCTTCTCCATCTTATTCCACGTCCTAATTCTTTCTTTCCCCTTTCTTGAATGCTCTTTCTGTACGTGATCCCACCATAACATAGCATGACCTCTCAATTTCGTGCATGTAAAGTTTACCTTATTTTCTTGTGACATAGCCTTCCACTCAAAACATTTCCCCATGCTAGTCAACCAGTTTATCAGCTCCTCTGGTTTTAGTCTACCTCCATACTTTGAAACATCAACTCTTATCCCATAAGTATTTCCTTCTAATGCTCAAAGCACCCTTTCTTTAAAAGCTAAGGGTGGTGTTTGAGTTTCCTCCTCTTCACAAACTTCTTCTTCATTTGTGTTATCTCCACCTTGATTTACTCTTTGGGTTATCATTACAGCAAGCACAGCAACTTACCTCTGCATATGTTACATATTTCTATTCATTTAGGCAATACCACCTCCTCTTCCTTTTCCTCTTCTTGCCTTTTTTTTAAAGACTCAAACCAGCTCTGATACCAGATAATGTAGCCAAATTCTAAACAAACTCAATATACTGCAAATAATATGAACTCCAAAATAAAATATATCTCCTTCTTCATTCTCGAATCATCAATTAAAATGTTTCCTAAATAGAAAAACAACTCTCAACTCGAGTTGCCAAGAAAACTCTAACTAACTTTCACTAAATCTACTCTAGGTGGCGGAAATTACTATTTTTAGCAGTTTGTTAGAACCTGTTATCCTTAGTAAGTTTGAATGCTTATTAATATGGGAACAAAAATTGCCACACATCTTCTCCATGCCTAAATTAGAGGAATTTCCAACTTTCCAACTCATAATACAACTAAGAGACTAAAATTTACTAATGCCCTAAAATAGGAAAAAAACCAAACTACAACTTAAATCCTAATTTTTAGCCTCAAGATTGTGGATTTTGGGCTTGGAAATGTTCTAAAACATGCTCCAACTGGAAGAGCAGGTTGAGTGGTGTGTTTGTCTCATTAAAGCAAGTGGTTTAAAAAAACAGACTCAAACGGACACCTAGAGCACAAGTTATGACCTTTTCAAGTTCTTGCTAATTTTGGCGCATCAAGATGTCAATATAGAGGGGGGTTGTGGTATATTGGAAGAAGGGAAATGATAAACGATTAAGGAGGAGTCAAATAAGTTAGAATTCGAAAAGATTTTTTCACCTCTAATAGTTTGGAATAGAAACAAAAAAATAGTAATGACAAATATGTTTATAGTTTAATCCTTTCACTATCTACACACAATTTGTTGTGATATAAACCAATACATAGACTTCATAACATTAATACTCATATAGAAAGAAAAATTAATAATTAGAAAATAAGGAAATGGGGTAGAGTCCTTTCTATGGTGGATTAAACAAATATTTGACATTAACAAGGTAGAAATTGTATATATAGGGGAAGACATGTGGAAAAAATATGTACAACTTGTATATGTACATTATTCTTATTTGCTTCGCATTCATAACTGAATTGGTAACATTCCAAGACGTGATCAATAAATAGAATAGGATCAATCAATAAAACCTTCCTAGTGTTGCACAAACTTTTCCAATTAATTTATAGGCTCCTCTTTCATCAATCAATACAACCTTTATAGTGTTACACAAACTTTTCCAATTAATTTCTAGGATCCCGTTTCAATTGGCTTTCCTTCATCTTATTATGCTTCACCTTTTTTTCTTTCAGTCACCACATATGCACGTGAATATCCCTGTAATGGAAATGTTGGCCTTCCTCCACACAAACACTCAAATTGGCACTAGATTTGGTGGAATAAGGTTAAGGAATTTTTGGGTTGGACCGACCTTGGATATCCCCATTGATCATATATGAGTTACACTACATTGCCCTGTGTGGAATGTAAATCGAAATTTAGTTCTCCCACCTAGTTGAAGTGAAATTATGACTAGGCAAGATCTATATGTCATCGTGTAATAATAAAACATAATATAAATAATTAAAATGTTTTTTAAAAGTATCCTTGTATAATATAATAAATATATTGATTGATTTAAATAATTGCATTGCAACAATTGCATTATTATCTGTTGTATTAGTCTTGTTATTCTTTCTTGTGGATGTGTTTGACCTATTAGTGAGTTTATATATTTAGGAGTATCTTATTTTGAAATAAAAACCTAGTAGCATGCAAAAATGGGCTCAAAGAATTGAAAAAATAATTAGTAATAGTAACAAAAATATCAAGGCTAGAAAATAGAAAAAACAAACCCATGACAAAGTTTTCCACTTGAGGACATGATCAAAAATCAATCATGTCTTATAGTGGTTAATCTTGTCTTGAGGTCAAGAACAATACAATGAACTCAAACAACTCCAAAGATATTTGTGAGTTAGAAAAGTAAGGTTTAAAATACCAACAGAAAGCAATAAACTCTCACAATTAAGACATACGACATAAAGAAATAGTAAACATTGTGCCACTAAGTACCATTTCAAAGTTTTATCTCCCTATATACCTAAGTCAAAAAGTTGTTATCTGAATTAGCATTTTTACCAATTTTAGGTGTCTACACCTATTCCTTCCTAAAATGTCCTTACATCCCCACCTTAAAATTAAATGAAGTTACAAATTTAACAAGAATTCTTTGATTAACTTCAGTGCATAAATATGGAAATCTAAATTGATATTGATACACAAATATTGGCCTAGAATATTCTACATTGCAAGATACCGATTGGAGATAGATTGAAATGTGTAATTCTATAAAAACTAAAATTTGGGAATATATCCTTTAACACTGCTGATCGTGGCATTTCACACTTGCATGGATGAATGTACTATCCTCACTCTTGCGTAGAATACCTTGATAGAACTTTTCTTACTTTATTATCTTTACACATCTTTGTCATCAATTTCATAACACATATACAAACATCCATCCTTTGATCCATGAATTCAAAATTATCTTTTCTCCCTCTGGTCCAAAAATTTTGGTTTCAGTCGTTGGAGTCTAGTATCCAACACTTCACCAGGTTATGCATACTAACACTTCACTTAGACAGATGCCTAGGTGCTCACCCGAAGCGTGTACAACCTACTGAGTTCCTCCTTTGTGCACTTATCAAGATATGGTCAGTGTTCTTAGCCATTATAAGATGAAGATAACAACACAATATAGCAATGACAACACATATAATAAGGAAACTACTCAACATAGACAATTATCAATAATATTTGAACTCCCATTACACCATACTCAAATCTGCTAATCCTTGTGATCCATACATAATTATCCATCATAACATAGTTCATTACATAAACATAATGATTACAACCATAATTTGATTCATGTGCACATACAGAATACTTCCACACAAGCTCACACACAAACACACATCCACAAGTCTATTACATGAAGTGTAAAACCTATATATATACGGTGGGGACTTTCCCTTCACCACTTACATGCTTTATTCATAATAATAGATGTCATAATTATAGGTTGCATACTTTTTACAACTTTTCTTTAGCTCTAGATTGATCTATAAATATCTCGGTCTCGTCCATGGTTTAATCCTATAAATAGCTCTTTTCCATGCGTCGTCCTTATCTTATATTGCATGTGTTTTATTTTTCCTCACCTATTTGACCTTTCTTTCATGCTATGCCATATGTGCTTTTTCCTATTTTTAGCTTCTGCGGTGAAATCGGCTAAGTGTTGGAACTTTGTATGCATGTGCAAACCTCTTGCATTGTGAATTTTCCTATATGTTGTGTGTATCTTTTTGCATTGACATTTCTTTTCCTTCAGCTTGAACACGTACTTCTGTGTGGTCCTTCTAATCTTTACATATCTCTTTCTACATGTATGTTCCCTCCTGCGCATGGTCTTCAAGCCCTGTGCATGGCTAATACTTATACATTTTATCACTCCAACATTACCCCACTCTAGGATTATTGTCCGTCCTTAACAATAACATGTATCAAAGAATGTTTCCTCAAATAAAAGTTGAAAGAATGAATGATCTCCAACGAATAAATAATAGAAGGGGATAAGTTTACAAATGAATCAAATAATAAATAACCTACCATCTGCGCACACGTTAAAATTTAGGCCCTAGGTTGTGGGAGAAGAACTAGAAACTCTCTATGTATTGTCTTTTCCAACAACTTCCATCTTTAGATATCTTTTGCGACCTTGTCTGGCGTTGTCTCTACAATATATGACATTTTCTCAAAATTCCTATCATCGACCTTATCCTTTAAATTCTTGACCACCACGTCTAGGTCTGACATCATAGCCTCTAAAGTATCCATTTTATGTATTACTTTAGGGTGGATCTCCTTGAGCCTCTCCTCAATTGTGTCATTCGTGGATTTTATCAACTCTCTTTTCTTCGTGACCTCTGACATGACCTTCTCGCACTTGGCCTTATTGATTTTCATTGTGGCTTGAATCTTATTCAATTTTTCCTCTTCTATTGCAATGCGCGTGTTGAGTATCGGGTTAAAATCCTAACAATAAAAATCCTTCTCTCACCTCTACATGGCCTCCTTTGCTTCCGTGACGAATGCATCATATTCTTCAGTCTTTCCTTCAAATTTTTTTATCCTTCTTTTTCATTTTGGCCACTTATTTAGTTGACAGCCTTGCCCCACTCCTTGTCTTAATCAAAAACATTCTTACCAAATCTTCTAGATATTCTAACTCTATGGTATATTCTGGTTGAGCTTGGTCAACTAAGTCTGGGAATGTGCACATAATACTGGAAACTATATATGTCTCTTTGTTATATGCTTTGATCGTTCTCTTATTTTCATCCTCCAAATCCTTTGCAAGCTTCTAAATTTTCTTTTCCTTTTTCTCTACATCATCCTACATGTTTCTCATTGCGGCCCCTTTGTCTATATTTATCCTTCCAACCTTAGTGGCCATCTTTTTAAGTGCGTTACAGGAATTTTCATCAGTGTGTATTCGATCATAGATAATACCTTCCCTGGTTCCTTTTTCAGCCTCATCTTTGAGTATGATTATTTAATTACGTCAAACTCTAGCTCTTCCATGTACATTTGGATACTCCATGAGAGCATCTTTCTAGTGTGTGAGAGGGCCCCATCCATATCTATCCTTTCCTAGTAGAATAGGTCCTTTGTTGGTACTAAACTTTGAAACCTAGCCCTTAACACTTTGGAAGGGTCATCAATGTATGACATTGAAGGTGCTTGTGGAAGTTCCTGACGCTTCCTTCATTCAAAGTGTTTCTTCTTCAGGGTCTCCTGCGCAATATTAAATCGTTCCTGGCTTGCTTCTCCCTTAGCACCCTAATCTTCCCCAATGACTTGTTATTTGTCTCTCTCTTCTTCCTCTCCATCTCCTTTGGGATCCTCTTCTTGCACATGATGCACATCCTCTTCATGTTATCCTTCTTCGTGAACATTTTCATTAATCTCTTCCACTTCCTCTTGTTTCCTCTCCTTACATGGTTCCTCCTATACTAGATGCTCCACATCTTATTCTTCCTACAGTGGCTCCTCTTCACGCATTGTCTCATCTTCTTGCACATTTTTCTCCAAGTCTTACTCTTCTTCCTTGACGTCATACACTACTTGAGGCTTCTTCCTTACCGAGATAGGATTTTTCTTCACTGGACATGGCTTTGGTGTTTCTCTTTTTGAGGGATCCCTCTCGATGTCAGACAAACTTGCCTCCCCGAACTCCTTCCTCATCTTCTTTCTATTTCCATGATCCAAATTTCCTTCAGCTAGATCTTCTTATTATTTTTCAGGAGTTTCCTTGTATTTACACTTAGGAATATTTAATTTCTTCTTCCTTGGAGGCTCCGCTATTGTCATATTACATACATCTATAATTTTTTCATCCTTTAACTTCAGGCACATGTATATATATACCCAAAAATCCACCTTTCTAATCACCATGGTTATGATGGGGTTGAGTTCCATATTATCTGATTCCATTGATTCCTTGTATGGAGCCTTGGACCCATACTTCTTCCTCAAGATGTGGTAGTTTGAGTCCACCTTATCTACATTGAACCTCAATGGTTGTGCATCCTTTATTCTATTTACTATGCTCTGAAAATAATTTATATTTAATGTGAATGAAAGCTTGCACCACGGGCCCATTTCTCCGTTGTTTAGTAGAAAACTTCATAATCAAAAGTGTTGCATAACTATGAATTCTTCGTTCTTTTCCAAGTGTGAGGGGAGTTCTCTTGGGACATGTCATTAATTTTTGAATGTGTTGTGCATTATCCTGTACCACTTTTCTGGTCACTCTTTTTATTGGTTTTTGATTGCATCATTGTAAGTGTACTCAACAAATCTCTCTACTGGTAAATTCTTCTATATGGGGTGCTCCCACATATCATCCTCAAGGCCATTTGGCACCCCTATATCCTAGAATACAATTAACAAAAGAACGGATCCCAAAGTAATCTTTTCTACCATGTCTGCTTGTTCCTTTTCCTCCTCAATTATGCCTTCAGTGATGTACAAGGATATGTTGTATTGGGTATTTTGTGCCATCTTGTGCATAATGTGTAAGAACTTCTTATTTATCTCCGTCAACCTCTCAAATTCCCAAGGCTTGTAGATGACTAGGGGTGCATCCAATTTAGTCCCTAGATTTATTATATACATGATGTTGAACATGTGAGTCCCTCTTTAATACTAAAACTTCATCGTTTTTTCTTTTATGGCCTTCTCATCGTGCAACACCAATGTTATCTCCTCACGTATGTCTCACAACTAGGTTACCTTATGGATGAGTTGTGTTGTCAGTCGCATCCTTCTTCCAGAAAAGTAAAAGTAATATTTGTGTACCTTGGACATCAACCATTGGTATATGTGTTTGGGTTTCCAAAAATAAGGTAATTCAAACAATTGCATAACTCCTGAAATCTCCAAGACTTTGTGCACCTTATCATCCAAGATTATTGTCCCTTTGTGGTCCTCTAGCTCAACTCCTTCACAACATCCTTTTGAATGTTTGCTTCATACCCCTGCATTCAGTGATAATACTCGTTTATCTTGCATTTGGTGAGTTTTGATTCCCATTCCTACCCTATAATCACTTCATGGGGGTATTGCATCTCCAAAAACCATTTTTAGGTGACTTGATAGTTGGTTTCGTGTTCTTGTTCTTTAGCAATTTCCTTGGTGCTATTTTATATTTCTAACTATTATAACCCTTAAATATACAAATTTTGTGCCCTAGGTGCTATAATTTAACCACTTACTTGTTTACTTTGTGTCTATGGCGTTAAAATACAAAAAAAATCCTCTATTCCCTTCTCTTATTCACTTCAAATTTGTTCCCTGGTTGTCTTCTACGATTCACCTCTTGCCCTAGCTTTGCGTAATCTCTTGCAAACCCTAGCTCTTTCTTGCTTCCACGCCCTCTTTCTCCCAGCTTCCACTTCTACCTGAAGGAGATCTCTGAATTAAGGATGTGTGCACATTATCTCATCCATCCATCACTTTTATTGGGTTCGCCTTTGCCTAGTTCTTTGGTTTTTTTTTCAAAATTTGTACTTTTTCATAAAAACTCTTCAATCACACAAGTTCTCAAAATAAAGGTAAGAATGACCTCACCCATACCCTATTTAATGATTTTCCAATTTCATCCACATTAATTGATCCTCACCTACAACCATTTTTCAAATTTAAAGAAATTCTATTCTTTGTCTCGTGTTTTTTCTCTTACTTTCTCTCACGTGCAACAGTCTGTAACCTTCTTACATGTCACGAATTCCCAGATTACAAACCCTCTTGCGCATATCTTCTTACATCACACATATTCTTTCTCTACACCACTAGAAAATTAGTCTACCTTCTCACTACCTCCCTCATGTTACATTTTGTGGCTCCCCATTCACATGGTTTCCAATTTGAGAACTTTCTATACTGTCAAGCACCATCATCCTTAAGCACCTCCACACCATATCTTGCCATTCATAGCACCTTCTTCCACGCAACAATATATATTTCCATAGTGCACCATTCTCTCATACTGTCGTATGCACAAATACCAACTTCTTAAGAAATATCAGCGTCCCATTTTGCATTGCGCATAATTTATCTTCTCATCCCACACTAAAAGCATGTGTGATCCTTTGTGCATCAGTCTAACATAGATTAATTATTTCCTACGTGCGAACAAACTTGTTACAACAAAATAAAACAAAAATGAAAATCTAATCTAAATGGAATTGTTACCTTACTACAAACACAAAAGAATCTTATTTATAATAAGGATTTATCCTACTCCCATCTTCCAGCACCTGCAATTGACATGTGCCTAATGAAGGACGTAACATCATCTACTATTATCACTCCATCTAGAGTTACATACATCTATTGCATTGGCATCCACATAGCTCCATCATCAAGGCACAAATTAGGACATCTGCATCACACTTAATAGGGGGAGAGATTCTATTCTATTCCATGCAAACATTTTATTACATTTTCTATATTTAGCTATTGCTCGTTATTTCACAAAGTGTGACTAACACAAGAGCACCTAGGACACGACATGCACACACTCATCAAAGCTACATTTGGGTCTAAAATATAGTGCAATGCTCAATTAGTAAGCCCACTATTATGGCATCTGAGGTCAATCTGACCCATTCATTTGCATCTTTTTTTCTAGGGTTTTGATACTTACTTTTGGACTTATACAAGTTATTTCTTCCTCGTGGAATATTTGGAGCATTCGACGTAGTACAAAGAAATTAATGTGACAATCAACGAAGGATAATAGTCATCTCCCGGACCTATGAAGACAAGTTCCAGACCTTTTTCCCAAACTAGGCTACTTTTTTTCCTTACCAAAGCACCCATGGGTGCCCCAGTCCTCTCCTAAGCACTACAGTCCATCCACGTCACCTAGATTTGTCCTTTGTGGGACCCTAACATAGTCATTCCTAATTTCTGATTTTTTGTTCATCACTGGGACACATTCTGACATGATTTTGTTATTCAGCTGAGTTCTTTCCTCTTCCCTCTTACACATAATGGTTTAGTATTTCATTTTATATATTTTCTTAGATCATTAGCATACTTCTCTACCACATTTATTTACTTTAGTACAACTGTTCATAGCTTAGATTAACTATCTTCATACTAATTTAATCCAATTTATTTAATCACTATGGCACGAATATTTCTTCTTACATCACAAAATCATTCAAAAGAGGTATTTATTATGCATTATACATCTAATTTGTAATTATTCTAGTCGGATCTTATTGATGATGGTGTCTCCCCACATATCCCCTCATTAGATGAATTTTCTAATGAGGAATCCCTTCTCGACTACTTGGGCACCTATGAGGATATCCCTCCTTTATTTCATAAGAATAAGTTTCCTCATAGTCTCGTGCATATTTTGGAGAAGATATTCCTTCTGATAATTTACTTGATTCCTCTGACACAATCCCAATAGTACCTTATATTGAATATCGATCGACCATACTTAATGAGGAAACTACATATTTTAACTTCATTACTAGTGATGACCATCGTATGGTGCTTCTCTCCTCTACCCTTAGTGATACAGAGTGGATTTGGATACAAAAAGTCCTCCAGGATTTCACAAATATTTTTTCTCGGAGTTAAAGTGATATTCTCGAGATTGACACATTTGTCACTATGCATAATATTCTGTTGCATGCTAATGTCAAACCTTTCGAACAAGAGAGTTGTAAAATTCATCCTTGTATGAACCTTTTGGTAAAGAAGAAAAGATAACGGATTATCGATGTTAGACTTATTCATGTCGCAGATTATCCATTGTGGGTTTCTAACATCATGCTTGTGATTAAACCAAATAGAGAAATATATTGTTGCACTGATTTTAGGGACCTTAATAAGGATTTCCAAAAGATAGTTTTCCCATTCTGAACACTGATTTTATAGCTGAATCTACTACTAAATATGATATGATTTCATTCATGGATGGTTTCGCAAGGTATAATGTTGGGGTTAGCACACCAGTTATACAAATTATATATCATATCGAAGCATACATGAAAATAAAAATGGATCTTCTACCAGAAGAAATATACAAAACAAGAGATATAAATCAACACCATATTTAATGTGGTTCACCTAGTGTGGGCTACATCCACCAAGAAACAAGCCAATCTATTATCCAAAGTTTTCACAAGATATACAATTGAAGATTTACAATCTTCCACACCTCTCAGATGTACAATACTTTCTTCCTCTCAAGCTGTTTTTTCTCCTCCAAGAATTTTCTCTCTCACAATTATTCTCACAATAATCATCAACTTCTTCAATTCTTACTTCTAAACCCTATCTTTCATGCTTATATAGGCAAATAAAAATTTAGGGCACTTAGCCATCCAATTACAATCAATAGATATGCTTTAATACTAAAATTAGATATAATTCCCATGAGTTAATTAAAACACCCACACACAAGTAACTGGTGCCAGTTAGCCATAACCGATCTCGGTTCCTCATAACCGATGTCAATTACTATGTTTTCCTACACGTTTATTAGTGCATGCTAATACAAAGTAATTGAGCTCCACAACTCAATAATCTCCCACTTGGAGATAAATTACTACACTATACCTGTACAATGCCATTCTTGGATCCTTCCTTAGCTTTGTTTCTTCCTCTTCAATTCTCAAACTCGAAGACCGACAGAAGTGGAGTGTAGCTCAAACGTCTCCTTTTCTAATGACTTTGTTAGCATATCCGTAGGGTTTTCACTCATATGAATCTTCTCCAGATTCAACTGTCCATCCTCCAATACCTGTCGTATGAATTGATACCTCAATTGGATGTGTTTCGTTCTTGAATAAAATGTTGAGTTCTTTGTCAAATGAATTGCACTCTGACTGTCACTGAACAATTTGCAATCATCTGGCTCCTTTACTAAATCTTTCATGAACCTACTCATCTATATCATCTTCTTGCTAGCCTCTGTAGCTACAACATACTCTGCCTCTATAGTAGACAAAGCCACAACCTTCTGTAATCTTAAAATCTAGCTAACTGTCATCCCACCTACTTTGAAAATATATCTAGTAAAGCTCCTTCTACCATCCAGATCTCCAGCCATATCTGAATCAACAAAGCCACATAATGAAATATCCAAACCTCCATATCATAATTGCATACTAGATGCCCCTTTCAAATACCTGAGTATCCATTGAACTATTTTCTAATGCTCTTTACCTGGATTGACCATATACCTACTCACAACTCCCACTTGTTGTGCAATGTATGGTCTGGTACAAACCATAACATACATGAGACTCCCAATTGCTAAAGCATATGGTAATCGTGTCATGTATTTTACCTCCTCATGTGATGAAGGACACTGATCTTTTCTTAATTTGAAGTGTTTGGCCATAAGTGTACTTATAGGTTTTACATTTTGCATCTTGAACCTTTCTACCACCTTGTAAATATAATCTTCCTGAGATAAATACAATTTCTTGTTCTTCTTGTCTCTGTGTATTTGCATGCCAAGGATTATTTTTTCATATCCTAAATCCTTCATAGAAAATGTGTGAGCTAACTTTCCCTTAATCTCATCAATGTCTTGCATACTAGATCCTGCAATAAGCATATCATCCGCATATAGTAACAAAATAGCATAGCTCCCATTTCCAAGCTTCTTGAAATAAACACAATAATCAGATTCACATCTCAAGTAACTATGCTCATGTATGAAACTATCAAACCTCATGTACCATTTCCTTGGAGCTTGTTTGAGCCCATATAGGCTCTTTTTCAACATGTACACTAATTTCTCCTTATCCTTGACTTCATACCCAAGCGACTATTGCATATAAATTTCTTCATCCAAATCACCATGAAGGAAAGTCGTCTTCGCATCTAGTTTCTCTAAATGAAAATCCTATAATGCAACTAAACTCAATACAATACGAATAAAAGTCATTTTAACAACAGGAGAAAATATTTCACCAAAGTCAATACATGCTTTCTATGCAAATCCATTTACTACAAGCCTTGCATTATACCTTTTCTTTCCACCCTCTTCTTCCTTGATTTTGTAAACCTAATTGTTCTACAATGTCCTCTTACTTGCTGGCAACTTAACCAAATCCCAAGTTTGGTTTTGTTCTAAGGATTCCATCTCCTCATCCATGTCATACTCCTACTGCACATGGATCTCATCCTGCATTGCTTCTTCAAAAATTTATGGTTCACCATTATCAGTCAATAATAAATAAAATAGAGAAGGTTTAAATATTTCTGGAGGTTTACTTATCCTTTGAGACCTTCTCACATAAGTTTGGGGTACCAGAGGCTCATTCTAGACCTCCTGGACATTTGTATCCAAATATGTCAATGATCGACGCCGATCACCTGTAAACGACGTCAGTTCTGATAACCGATGTCAGTTTGGCTCTTCTGTAACTGATACCAATTCTGTTGACCTATGTCGTTTAGGAGTCAACTGACATCGGTTACTGTGTAACCCTGTCAGTATTAATTTTAAATCCGAGAGTTCATTTTCATTCACAAACTTCTTAAGTGGTTCGTCCTTGGGTACCAAAATTTGATCCCTATACATTCTCTTTTCATTCCATTCAATATCATGACTCCTAATAATTTTAGAATTCTCTAAATCCCAAAAATAGAATCCGAAATCACCATATTCATAACCAATGAAAGTGCATCTCTTGGATTTTACATCCAACGTTTTCCTATTTTCTTTATCAATATGTAAAAAAGCTTCTGAACTAAAAAATTTAAGAAAAGAAAGATCTACCTCTTTTATGGTCCAAGCTTCCTCTAGTATTCCTCCATATAGTGAACTTGAAGGCCAACGGTTAATCAAATAAACTGTTATATCAACTACTTCTACCCAAAACTGCAAGGGCAATCTAGAATGTATCCTCATACTTCTAGCACATTCTATGATTGTCCTATTAATTCTTTTTGCAACACTATTCTCATGTGGTGCTCTTAGAACCATCCTTTCTCTACGTACTCCATTCAATGAATAATAAGCATTGAAAGCCTTGCTACAATATTCACCACCATTGTCAAATCTAAGACACTTTAACTTTGAATTTGATTCATTTTCAACAAGGGATTTCCATCTTTTAAAAGTCTCAAAAATATCACATTTATGTTTAATATAATAAACCCATACCTTTCTTGTAGCATCATCAATGAAAGTAACATAATACTAGGATCCTTCATGAGAAGCTACCTAAGCTGGTCCCCACACATTTGAGTGTACAAGCTTTAATTTATGCTCCTTAGTTGCCCCAACTTTGAGAAATCTTACTCTCTTTTGCTTTCCAAAGACACAATACTAACAGAAATCAAGATCTAAATCTTTCAAATACGATAACTTACCCTTAGCCTTTAAGATATGCATTCCTTTTTGACTCATATGGCCCAACCAATTATGTCAGATGAATGCATTTGAATATGAAGTAGATAATGCAGAAAGGAATCAGTAACACAGGTAGATAAATATAATGTTCCTACCTTCTTACCTCTTGCCACAACAAAATCACCCTCAGTGAATTTCTAACATTCTCTTGTAAATGTAACGATGCAACCAACTTCACCTAGTTACCCTGCAGAAATAAGATTCCTCCCGAGGCTTGGCACGTGCCTCATATATTTTAATACCCATGTATTTCCATTATGTAATTTTATATGAACTTCCCCTTTACCACTAATACTGCAAGGTTCATCATCACCCAAATAAAAATGCCCAAAATTACCCTGGACATAATTTCTGAAATAACCCTTATTAGGGGTTACATGGAAAGAAGATCCTGAATCTAAAACCCATGATTCTATTCTATTATCTAAAGAAAAAATAAGATCATCTTGCATTACCTCTATTGTAATGAGATTCACCTCTTTACCTTTGTCTGGGTGTTGGTTCTCTTTACCCTTTGACCAACAATCTTTCTTTACATGTCATTTCTTTCCACATTTCCAACAAGTAATTCCCTTACCTCTGGATTTAGATCTGTTATCCATTGAATTTGATTTCCCGTTATTCTTACTCTTGGATTTCTCCTTCTTCCCACCCTTTCTTTTTGCATTCAAAGCATTCTCAGATGATGTTTCCTCTGTACTTTTCCTGTGAATTTTTTCATTCAAGATTATACTAACCACATCATCAAACTTCAAAATATTATTAGCAAATGTTGTATTACTAACAACCATTACCAAGTTGTCCCAACTATCACGAAAAGAAAATAAGAATAAAAGTGCTTTCACTTCATCATCAAACAGAATATCAACCAATTTTAACTAATTTACAATAAATTCGAAATCATTCAAATGATTAGATGCAGATCCACCTTCATGCATCTTAGAACTAAATAGTTTCTCATCAAATAAAATTTATTTGAAGCACTAATTTTTTCATATAAATTAGCAAGAAATTTCATTAACCCTATCGTAGATGTCACTTATGTAATATTGGAAGCCACGGATGCTACCAGACTCAGTCTTATAGATCCCAAAACCTTTCTGTCAAGAATATTCTATTCTTCATCAGTCATCTTCGTAGGTCGAGAATTCTCATCCAACGGTAAATAAAAATCTCTTTGATACAAATAATCCTCAATCTACATCTTCCATAATTGATAATCTCATTCGTCAAAATTCTCTACCTTGTATTTGTTTTCTTCTGCCATTGTTGTAGCTCTCACTCAATCAGAAAACCCTCCATGAATAAATCTGTCAACACAAAAAACCCTCAAACAAATCTATGATACCAGTTGTTTGGGTTATCACACTGGTTATACAGATAATATATCAGATCTAAGCATACATGCAAATAAAAATGGATATTCTACTAGAAGAAATATACAAAAAAAAAATATAAATCAACCCCAGATTTAACGTGGTTCACCTAGTGTGGGCTGCATCCACAAGAAACAAGCCAATATATTATCCAAATCTTTCACCAGATATACAATTGAATATTTACAATCTTCCACACCTCTCAGATGTATAGTAATTTATTTCTCTCAAGCTTTTGCTTTTCCTCCAAGAATTTTCTCTCTCATAATTATTCTCACAATAATCATCAACTTCTTCAATTCTTACTTCTAAACCCTAGATTTCATGATTATATATGCATATACAAATTTAGGGCACTTAGCCATGCAATTAAAAGCAATAGATATGCTTTAATACTAAAATTAGATCTAATTCTCGTGACTTAATTAAAACACCCACACACAGGTAACTGACGCTGGTTAGCCATAACCGATGTTGATTCCTACTTTCCTGACCGATGCTAGCCATAGGTGACCAATGTCGGTCCCTTCATAACCAATGTCAGTTACTGTGTTTTCTTGCAAGTTTATTATTACATGCTAATCCGAAGTAATTGAGCTCCACAACTCAACATATAATCAAATAAAAATAAATCATAAGGATCAAGAAAAAAACTCATTTTACTACCCTCTAGGGTACCTTATGTTACACCATTATGCCTTTTGGATTAAAGAATGTAGGTGCCACATAAGAATGAGCTATGATGCACATATTTCATGACTACATTCACAATATTATTGAAGATTATGTTGATGATATACTTGTTAAATCTACCAAATGAAAAAAAAAAAACACGCCCATGACCTTTGGTTAATATTTGAGTGCTTACGCCAATACAATGCTCGTTTAAACCCACACAAGTGATCTTTTGGTGTCACATCTAGAAAGATCCTTGTATATATTATCTCCCACCATGGTATCGATATTTATCTTAATAAAATCCAATCCATTATTGACACGCCTCACCCACGAAACCTGAAGCAATTATGATCTCTTCAATGAAAAATACAGGCTATATATTGATTTGTAGGACAACTAACTAGAAAAACCCAGTGATTCATGTGATTATTAGAGAAAGACACTATGTTTAACTAGAAAGATGAATGTCAAAAATAATTTTATGATATCAAATGTTATTTACTAAACCCATTGGTTCTCATACCACGTATACCAAGTAGACCACTATTTTTATATCTTTCTGCTACAGAGCATGTTCTTTATGCTTTGATTGCTCAATATGATGATAACAATTGTGAATTAGCCATATATTATATTATACTCACTTGTTTTCCTTATGATTTTAATTATAATCCAATTGATAGGTTATGTCTTGCACTAATCTTTGTCACTAATAAGTTACACCACCACATGATTAACACTGAGGTGCATGCCCTTACTAAGGTAAATCCTTTGCGTTATTTGTTATCTCTCTCTCTCTCTCATATCTGTTAGGGTTCTTAACATGATGGGTAATGGTATTAACTATATTTGATCTTAAGTTAATAGCCCAAAAATCCATCACTCTTCGACCCCTCACCAACTAATGATGAATTTCGTGATGAATTCACCACTTATAATGTTAACACAGAGGTTTGGAATATGTATTTTGATGGGTAATGGTGTGCCATAGGGGTAAGGGTTAGAATTGTTTTCATCATACCTTGTGGGGAAAATATGCCCTTTGCTTACTGGTTTGCCTTTCATGTACTAATAACATCACTGAATATGAATCACACATCGTAGGACTTTATAAGGACATGAATTTGTAAATAAAACATATCCACATTTTTTGTGATCACAAATCATCATTCACCATGTGCAAGATGTATAAAACAAAAAATGAGAACATCTCATCCCTTATAACAATCTGATTAAATGCTTATTATCAACATTCTTACACTATTTCTAATATCCCTCATAATGACAATCAACGTGTTGATGTTATGGACAGTTTTTCCTTGCTAATTCCCTTAGATATCACCGACAATTGTGCCACTTTTACTATTCAACAATTACACAAAGAATCTATTAATACCGATATATTGAAACTGTGCATGTCTTATCCAATACACACAACACGGATCATCCTAGATGGTTTACTCATATCTATAACTACATGTATAAGAACTAATTGCCTAAAAATGTTTTTCCACAAGAGATTCATCGTATCCAATGTGAGGCCATTCATTATGTCTTTGCACGAGGTTCCTTGTTCAAAATATCATTTGATGGTCATCTTTTGTGTTGTTTAGGAATCGACAATGCCCAAATAACTTTGTCACAATTACACGACAACGAATGTGGAGGTAACTTTAGTGGTAAATCAATGTCTCAAAAGTTACACAAAAAAGGTTATTATTAGTGAACTATGGAACAATACTCTCATGAATATGTCAAATGATGTGATCAATGTCAGTGACAGAGTAGTCTTAATCATGTCCCATCTCACAAATTGCAACATATTATTTTCCTATGACCCTTTTCTATTTGGAGCTTTGATTTGATTGGTAAGGTTAACCCTGAATCCACATAAGGACATAAATATATCATTACGGTTACGTAATACTTCACTAAATCGGTTAAAGTGATACCTTTAGAAACTACCACTAGTGATGACATTTTTTTCTTTTTGCTTATACATATTATCACTCATTTTGGGATCCCCTTAGCCAAAGTTGTTGATAATGGATCATATTTTAAGAACCACATTGTTAAAAACATTGTGCTAAGTTTAAAATAAAACATAATTTTTATACACCTTACTATCATCAGGGAAATGCTCAGGTTGAGGCTACTAAAAAAACGATTGTCAACATTTTATGGAAAACCATTTATAAACACGATATTGAATGACATAATCATATTATATACGCTCTTTGGGATTATCGCACTAGCACTCACAAACCTACTAATGCTACACCATTCTCCTTAGTTTAAGGGACAAAAACTATTTTTCCTTTAGAGTTAGAGATTCCTTCACTTCGTGTGTCACTCAAAGATATTATTAAAGAAAATGATTACCGTGAAAAACGTTTACATAAGTTAAAATTGCTTGACTCCAAACAGTTCCAGGCCTTAAAACACCTTCGTAGGTATCAAGATCATATCAAACACACCTACAACAAAGGGTTTCATGCACGTGAATTTCAGGTTGGTGACTTAGTTCTTACATAAAACCGTAGAAACATTAATGTTGATGTGTCGATAAAAGGAAATTTTAAGCCTAATTGGTTAGGCCCTTACACTATTACAGAGTGATTAGGACCATGTGTTTATCGTCTCACCACTCTATATAGTATACCTCTTAAAATTCATATGAACAGTATGCACTTATGAAAAATATTACACTTGAGTTTCATAAACCCTTCTAGTACATAGCTAAATCATGGTTCCATTTGCGCTTAAGTCACCTTCTATGACACATTTGATGCTCAACCCTTCATCAGCTTCAGTAATTGCTTCACCTCCTCACAAGGTTCTCTTGGGTTAGCTCTCATGTTATTCCCCCCTCATTTCCCGATGACACATTATTTTTATAAGTTCAACTTGACTGTTGAGGGAGCAGTTCCACACTCGATCCTCACTTTACACACACATACTAGGGATAATCTTGTTTCCCATAATTTATTGCATACTCTTTATAAAAAAACACTAAAATATTTTCAAAATACAAAAAAGAAACAAGTATTTGCAAAAATGCAAAATTAGGACCTGTTTTTATAGCATACATTGTTTGCACTTTACATTATATATGTTATTTTCTCATTTGGTTTGATATATAGCATTTCTTCTTTAAACACATGTGTTCATGTGGTGTATTGAGCATGATGCAAGACATACACAAAGTGATACATGATGATAAGTACCAACCTACCTTTTACCCAAACCACTAACCTCGAGAGCATATACTCTTGCATACTATATCTAGGTGTTATATTTTCATTCTATTTATTTTCTTTCCTCATTACACTTGGTTACATATATATAATATGTTTTGTTATCTTTTAGACTAACAAGACTAATACACGTGGTTCGTGTAACACTTACAGATACTGTTAACTCTTTTATATCATATTCTTTTTTCCAATCACATTTAGATACAATTTCTCATCATACGTGCTTGCTAGTTATGTGCGCGTACGATTGTTTTATACTCCGATTAGAGATTAAGGGTCGTGTTTGTCTAGCAACACCATGTGTGTCTTATGCTTGCAACATTATACCTTGTGTGTGGTTGTGCATCTCTTTTTTACAGGCACAAGGGCCTTGATTTTCTTGTGACATTGTGGGTGTCCCATGTTTACAAGAATTTCACCTTTTGTGTAACATTATTGACATGTTTTCACTTGTTTCTACATCGTATGCACTTTTTTTACTAGCACATGGTTTTCTATTATTATTACTATTGCTAATGTTTTTGGCATTAACGCCATTATAGTTAGCATTCTTTTTATTGATGTTGCTCTTGTTTCGCATCATGGTTTCTGCCATGCACATCCTCCTTACAGGTACGATTTCTTCTTGGTGGTCACCACATCATCCTTGCAGAGGTTACACATAGGTTCTTAACATCTCAAACATGGATATATATCTCTTGTTTTAAGCTTGCACTCAAATTATTCATCACACATACCTCAAAAGAGGGGGCAAACATATAGGGTGTATTCTACAATTTTAGCAGACATGGGAACTTTTCTAGGCATAAGCATATTCACAATTAGACAAAAATACCCCAGAATTGGATTCAAACATAGGAAATCAACGAAGTCTACACAAGTTCAAAAATGTATAGTTTGGTCCGGAACATAAGAATTGTTTTGACCCTATTATACAGTTTTATCAAGGGAATTTTCTCTAAAATTTTCAATAGTCTCAAGTTTTTCATCACTATTATAGAATTTCCATACGGTTGTATACTTGGTTTGACTCAGTTTGACACAAATTCAAGGGGCATGAAGTATTTCATTATCTCTTTCTCCACAGTACTCAATTTCATATTCAATTTTGGGCACAATGGGGGCATGGGTCTCCTTTCTTCACTTGGATTTCAACATGCATCAATTTTACTCAGTTTCTACTAAATTGTGTGGCACATGGGAAGAGTATAAGGGCTCGTTATTTTATTTTCTACCATGTGTCCTAATTTTAAAAATTGGTCTTATATTTGTCTGCAATGGTATGGTTCATGGAGTTATGGAAGGTATCAAAATAGCTAAGTTCTTCCTAGCCATAACTTTCCTATCTTCTTTGCACTTAAGGGGAAGATATAAAATTTGTTGAATGAATTTGATACACGGTCTTCTTCCTTGGTAGGGTACTTCAAATTCTCATCTTTTTTGTTCTTTTCTTTTACATTCATATTTTGGGTTCGTACAACCTAACATATTGACCTCTCCATTAGCACAAATTGGGGATTGATCACCCCCAATTCTCCATCAAGAGTTCAACAAATCCAAAATCCCAAGGCACAAGAACAGGAGAAGATTCCCTCCACAATTCAAACAGGTGCATTCCCTCCATGTTTTACATCTTTTTTGGCATTTCTTGTTGCACATTTATTTATAGTACTTTCATTACATTTGAATTGCAATTCACTTCCCTATCTTGGGCATTGACTACACTCTTTTTTCCAAGTTTCATTTTAGAGCATGTCAACACCAACACAAATGGATACTAGAAAACAAAGTTATTGCGAACAAATACAAAGTTTGTCTACACATTCAGGCATCTTTTCCTTTTCATTTCATACTTAAAGGGGAAAAATATAGACACTCAAATTTGGCAATTCGTCCTTTAAAACTGTTGATCTTGACATTGCACACTTGCATGGACAAATGCACTCTCCTCACTCTTCCCTCACACACCTTGATAGCCCCTCAATTACTTGTTTATCTTTGCATAACTCTTTGTTGTTAGTTTCTGAACTTTAACTGCATAGAACATATCTAGAAACATTTATCCTTCAACCCACTAAATCAAAATTATTGTTTCTCCCTCCGGTCCAAAAATGTCGGTTTCAGATGTAGAATTATACATTGGCCGTATTATATGGTTTTGGATCGACATATTTTGGGCTAATTCTTTCGATTCTATCACATTTTTATGATCCAATATATCCCCTTGGTCGGTCTTTCATGACATAGCAACCTTCAGAAGCATATATAAGCAAGTAAAACATACCTCATTTGGTAACTTGAAACTTTAAAAAACTCCTCAAGTAAAAGATTACACAAAAAGAAATCCAAGCTCCCTAAACTATGAAATAGCTCATGCACATCCATTAGGACAACAACCTCTATAGGTTTGAAGTCTCCTTCCAGGTTTAGGAGTCTCCATATTCATCCTAAAAGTAAGCAAAGTGACCATTTCCAAGTATTTGAGCAAGGGGGTCAAAACATATAAATGTGTCCCACTTGTTGGCCAAAAATATTTTAAAATGAATAGTAAATAAATATTTTAAAATATTGTAAAAACTCAAGCAAAGCGTTGTCAATGCACAGTTGTCAATTTTGATTGCACTATGGTAGATATCACATGCTAGGAGGATGATGTATAGTTTGAGTCCTTTTCAAAGTAGTGGTGACGTCGACAATGCATGGAGGTGTCCACAACCCACCTAACTTAGTTTTGTAGGAACTCCTTGCACTACAAGGGTTCTAGGGTTTGAGCAGATTTTATAGAGCCATTCTAAAGGTGAGAAAAGAAGACCAACACACAACAACATACATTTCCAAGAAGGAGAAACACTTGGGAAGTTGTAGACTCGGATTCTAAGAAGGTCTAAGACCATACATAAGGGTAAGGATCGTATGTATATTTTCGACTAAGTTGTATGGTTTTGAGTGGACTCAATTTCAGGTTCTAGTTTCAGCAACAAAGCACTTTCAATTCCAGATCTTCTTGTTCCTGCACTCAGACCATCCAGACTCTCCTAGATCCACATAGAATTAGCTAAGTGCAATCTTTCCCTCTTGTTTTAGCACTTGTTATATCAATAGTCACAGAAAGCATTATTTTGATTTGTGCAATTAATGTTGGAAGTTAATAAAATCATATTATCCACCTGTATCATTATTTCAATCATTTTTACGAATGTTAATTAGAAACATTCTAAAACTTAAAAAGAAATGAAAGATTCACAATAACAAGTGAAATCATATTTCTTTAGGCAACATATGTCCATTTTGCCAATCCAATGAAAGAATGAAACATTTATTTTAGGACTGTACTTTGACATGAAAGCATGAAACAATGGTTTGCTATTTTTAGAGACTTGCCTTGTTTGGTCATCATTTGAGCTAGAAAGAAGCTTTATTTGAAATGGATATGAAAAATAATGTTATTCTTATATAGTTAGACATGTTATCCTATTATATTTATGGAAAATTAGATGCTCAACAATGTTTTCTAGCTATTATATTTATCTTGAAATTGTAATTATAAGGCTTAACCCTTAACAATTTTTATAGATTGCACATTTGTTTTATCAATTATAGGTAATACATAAGATGAACAAAGAACAAATAAAATTACAAATCATTCAACTCCAGGTCAATCAAAGAAAGACTTCATTATTTGTCACTACAAATTCAAGTGTTGTTGAGTAAAATAGAATTAGTCTGGGTTTGTAATTAGCAACATTATACAAGTATTGTATAGGGTCTTACTAGTACTTCGTCTTGTCTTTGCATATAAATTTAGTCTCAGTGTACTCCTTAGTTACTTATTTCGTATTTTTTCAGAACAATCAATCTCTATTATTCTCTAGTGGGCGATCATCTTACTGTAACAAGGTTATTCAATACAGACTATAAAACAAAATGTAACCATTAAAGGTATTTTAAAATGCGGCCAACTCCAACATCAATTTACCCTCTATTTGCTTATAGTGATGTAACAGTTGACCTTTTCAAATAGACTGTCTTGACTCTTGACTAACCCTCTTGAGACGTGATAAGAAATAATGTCATCAAAGACTCACATGCACCAGCTACACCACCAGTTCGAATCCCCACTCTGCCCTGAATATGAAAAAAGACCATATAAATCTTCGTCTTACTTCCTATTTCCTAGTACCCACAACAATGGTTTCTTTCCATTGGAGTAGGGGACTGATTTATTCAAATATAGAACTGAATATGATAAACATGCACTTTGGCATCGTTGAACTTGCAACTGCAAATCTTGTACAGGAACCAAAATCTCCCTGCTACCCCACATTAGTTGGGAATGACAGCAATAATTTTAGAGCCCCGCCAACTACATCCTAAAACAATCTTTCATCTGCATATTTTGTTTTTGATGCAGATTTTAGGCTGAGACTGGTGTTAGAATATACATTTTGCAAGCATGTGAATCAACACTTGATGTGAGATTGCCCTGTAAACTTGTTGGAAGCTCTGAATGCTGCAATATCAGTATTGGCAAAAAACTACAATCAGACTAAAAATATCCTTACTGCTAAGTTTGAGAGAAACCCAAAAATAATGTCTGATGAAATCTAAATTCCAGGCCATTTGTGTAACAGAAATTTTGTGGTGGTTGGATAGAATAACATAACACAGTGGAAGATGCAGTAGGACTTACAGCCCACAAGTCTCTAGCTTGAACAACAGCATAGGTGGAAAGACCAATGTCTGCCCATTTAGCAGTGATAGAAGCTGTGGAACTACTTCTGTTCCACAAGATTACACCCACTTTTTTGTTGGAAAGTGGCCCAGCCCAGACCTAAAATTTGCCAAATATGCATGTATCATACATACACAAGATCTGAGGTTATTTTCAGCAAAGAATTCCAATAAGTAGGATGTATTAGTCAAAATAAGTCTACTTAATGAAATATCTACCCATAAAAATCTCATACCTCAAGGTCCCCTTGCTGGCTGACTTTTTTCCCCTGAACACCTAATGAATCTGGATGCAGCCTTCGGAAATAAGATAAAAATAAATCTAAAACATAAATTCTCAAATTTTTCAATCTAATTTGATCAAACTGACCTTGATTGACATCAATGACTTCTTTATTACCCAGAATCTCTAAAGTTTCCTTGCTAGCAGTGCTTATGTCACAACCAATCAGCAAGGGGGCCTGCAATAGATTAAAACCAGTTACAGTTAGGGTCAGAAGATATTTAACTGGGGGAATGGATATCCCTTGTCTACTCCTAGATACCAAGATCTGGATGTTTATCACATCCCAATAAAACACAAATATAGTACCGGACTTCCGAAGCATGGATATTGATCCTTATCCTAAAAACCATACGGGGTCAGCAGGGCATCCACTTCCACAAGCATAGTGCTTTTATATGAAGCCATGCTTAAACCTGAAATGCCAATGTTCGCAGCCTTGCAGGTGTATAGAGCATGAAAAAGAAGGGTAAGAATTTCTTCAATGCATGGATATTCATATGGGTTCTCAAGGTTCAATTTAAGGTTTGAAACAGGGTTCTTTGACAAGGTATGCTTGCCTAGCCCAAACATGCCATAGTCAAGGATCCCTAACCAAAAAACCAAACATGAATCTAATATAATAATTGTTTTATAGTGCATGATGTGTGGGGCGGCCTGTTTTTGGGTCTACGGGTGACTTATAACATATGGGACTACCTCGTACTCCTAATACACAGGAGGCACCTAACTGTGCTTCGTATACGATACATACCCTTTTAACTGTTTTTATATGCTGCATCAGCTTATGTTACTGACCTTTATTAACGCCCATATGCTAAAATGTGACCTGTATTCCTCTAGAGTCATTCCACCATTTCCAACCTCCAACATGTCAGGATCTGGGTTGGACAAAAAAAAGGAAAAAAATTATTTGATGTGCAGTTTGAAACTCACAATAGAAATTATCAGCGGTATTATGAATGGATCAGTTACTAACCATTCCATTTACCAGGACCTGCATAAGCCGCCCACTTATCATTCTGATCAGCTCTAGATGTGATGCTGCAATTACGAAGAAATGGCAAATAGATACATATTTTGTTATCAATCCAATCCTTTGGAAAATATTGCATTTTTTTCATCAACATATTAGTATATTACCTGTCCCATTTGTCTTCTATGTCCCCTGTAGTTCTCCAGCTATTTGCAATTTGAGGTGCCCAAGTTGCAGGATTCTGATCACCCCTGCCCATCAAAATAAAATCTAAATTTAACTTATTGTCATACATGATATGAAGCTGAGATTTTGAGTACCCTTTATTCTTCCATAAATATATGTATTACTGTTTGCAAAACCACCTTACCATTCACACATTGAATAGAATATAGAACGGCCTGAATTCTTGAGAGCTGCACTCATTTTTGGGTACCTGTGCATTTGTATACAATTTCACAATCAATAGTGTAAATCTACATGTATATAATTTATTGCCCAAATATCTTAGGTTTTATGTACCTCTCCTGGGGTTTTACATCACCATTGTTGCAGTTATCATATTTCAGGTAGTCTACTCCCTGCCGATTCATCAAACAACAGTAACTTTTTAGCCTTGCAGTAAATACCAATCCTGATTTCAGCTAAGTCTGCCCTGTGTTTTGGTTGAAGGACAAGATAAATTCATCCAAAGTAAAAAAGAATTGGATCAGTGGATCAGGGAATGGTTTTTAAAGCAGGGTACCCATGAAGCAAATGTTTTGGCATCTTGTTCCTCATGTCCAAGAGAACCAGGCATGGTTTTGCTACATGTATAAGACCTGGTTTTTAAAGCCAAACACAAAAATCAGTATTACTTAACAGGGTATTGATACTGCGATCTATCTAGGCAAGAATTTTTTTCATTCTGTCTGAGGATTCAATGCTTACCCAGCATCAGAATATATTCCAAGTTTGAGTCCCTTAGAGTGAACATAATCCGCCAAAGCCTTGATGCCAGAAGAAAATGTAGAAGCTCTAGCAACCAGATTACCCTGCCAAGTGCCAACAATAAATAAGGTTCCGAGTCCCTCTGAAAACTGGCTTTCATTATCAACAAGCTCAATAGTACATAAGCATCTTCAGCAAAAAGTTAAATGTGTATCGACTCGAAATTGATTAGACCACTACAGCTTTAGGAATTGGTATCAATGAAATTAGGAAACATTGATACCTAGAAGCTTCTGAAATGAATTGGTCAACATATCTTGGGCTTTGGTATATAATATAACAAATTGAAAAAAACATACAGATCTGATTCTCGGATTTTTAATTAATATATTTACAGTAATACCTGAGCATCTCTGTTTTGTTCACCCCAACAATCATCTGGCAGTTCATGGACAAAACCAGTTAGCTATTGGATTCACAGGGGATACATAGTGTTTATGGTTAGAATTTAAAAATAAAACTACTGATGGAATGCAATAAATCTTACCGTCTTACCTATATTTACATATTCATATCCGACATTGGATAATCCAGTGGAGATCAGTGCATCAGCTGTTATATGCAAATAAATGTTAGAAGTTTTATTTCAAATTTCACCCAATGAAATTAATAAAATCATGTATGGATAAAACAGCCTTACTAATCAACCATTCCCCTATTTTCTACAGGTTCCAAATTCACCTGTAACTAAACTAACCATGAACACATGCTAATCCTATACACACGATGAACATCAATGCAAACCATATATCCTGAAGGCTTGCCTTCTTCTAATAGACAAGAAGAAAAATTTGTAGGTTACCTGTTCCACGAACTATACTTTCATTAACTGAACAAGCAAAATGATTCCAACTGTTCCATCTGAATGCAGGAAACAATCACACAAACATATATATTAGTATGGATAAAAGGGACTCGAGTAGTTTTGTTAATCTCAATTTGTCAGAAAGGAATATCACTTGTTTCCCAAGTATCATACTGATTTACAATATGGATTAAATATTTCAAACATTATTTCAAAAATTTCGAGTAGCTTATATCCCTGCACAAAAGGAAAAGTTTGTGGAGTTGATAGGAATGACACGGATTTTCCATCACCCAAACAAACAGTGGAGTTCTGCTCAAAAACTATTCGAGGAATCTCTAACAATGAAGCAAAACATCCACTGTATATTGGTATTGACAATGGAATAACCTACCCCATTGGAGGGGTATTCCCAATCCCATTGGAGGCTCCATTGGTCTGATCCCACAATCCAATAGCCAAAAGAGGTATAAAAACAAACATTACTTTCATGTTTCCCCAATCTCTAAAGCGGAGATGAAAAAATAGCACATAGAAATGAACTACTACATAGGGGCCTAATTAGCCTTCCTATATATAGGGTATCCAAGACACTATCATAACCCACTCTGTTTTGGGATTTTCTTTTTGTTATTCTGATGATCAAATACAAGTAGGTAGTCCAAGACCCAATGAATCGGCTTTCCACAAGGGTCTAATCCCTAGTTTTTAAAAATTCAACAGGTACTAATTCTGATCATCATTTTCAACAAATAAATATATTATAAGTCATTTTTTTGGATCAAGAATAGGTGGGATTGCACTAACTTTCCAAGAAAAGTTCAACCTTAGAAAGGAAGATAGCCCATTCAAGATGAGTTGGGGAAATTATCTTTTATCCATTATATATTGCCCAATGGACATGTCGGAAATTGGAAGTGAGATCTTTTGTTTTTAGTATTTTACCATCACGAGACAAAAAGAATCCATGACTGGTCAGGTGGTGCATCAATTTCCGCCATCAACTTCCTGACAACAGATGTTTATGAATTCTTCCACACAACCAAAATCCTAAAGGGGTAGGTATTATGTCATCAAAACAGCCACAAAAAACAGGTACACCTAGAGCATATTGTGTCATAAATAACTGTTTGTTGGCTTGAGAGGGTAAGCAGATTCATGAGGTTGTTTTGGTATGACTTGCAGAGACTTTGAATGTGCAAGTTTAGACAGATCCACCATTTATGGCAAGTTGGGAATTAAGTTTTGAAGTGAATGAACAACTTGCAATATTAAGTTATATGTTTTTTATATTGGAAAATTTCCATAGGTTATATTAAAAAAAAGTAATAGATGTATAATAGGTTATAACAAAAAGTGACCAGTGAGTATAACAGCCTAAAATGTTAGAAATAGTCCTGAGGATATTTTTGGTAAAAAATATAATTTAGAAAATTACAAAAATATGGCTATAAAAACCAACATCCAAGAGAACTAAGCACAAGGAGCAACAGTATTGGGAGGAGGTGGTAGATTGTCCTTTCCCGGCCTTAAATAGGAGGTACATAAAAGGATGATCGGGCACCACCCACCTGTCCTAGTCTTGAATGTAAGAGTCATCAATAGGAGCCACGGAAATAGTGACTCTCCACCTAGGCAGCGACATTGAAGATCTCCAAGAGGAGCTTGTGGTTGACTTGCCTCGCGTCAAACGTTGTCGCCTCCATTCATCTCGCAAAGGAAGAGGAGGAGAACTAACTCTGAGAGCGGCTACGACAATGTCTGAGCATAGGTGGAGGAGATTCATGTGGAGGCTAATCTAGTGATAAATTGACACAATGCAAGGAGCAATCAATCCATCAATGGTAGAGAAGCCCCTATAAGTGCTCACGCTCGAGTGTGACATTTTCGACCTACGATTGTACACAAGATATATCAACAATTTTTCATTAAAAATGAGTTCTAATAAAAATATCTTATTACTAAAGATAGTATGACTTCAAGACATTTTCATTTTGTAACTATTTTTAGTGGAATAAAGATTATAGTATATTAGATTTATATGTTATTATGGATGTAAGATTTTTATTATTATTATTAATAAGAGTAATTCTTAAATCCATAAAAAGACTATAGAGATATAAATATACCTTTAAAGTATTTTGTGATAAATCTTTTTTAAAAATTAATTGTGAAGTTGTGTTCTTGTGAAGAGCATATTGTGCCATAATTAAGTGTTTGTTGGATTGAGAGGGGCAACAGATTCAAGTGGTTGTGTTGGTGTTGACTTACATGAGTGTGGAGAGATCCATCATTCATGGGGATTAACTTGTGAAGTGAATGAACAAACACTTGTAATATTGAGTTATATGAATTTTTCATTGGAAATAGTTTCACATATTTATTTTCGTTACTTAATAATAATAAAAATCAGTGTACAAGTTAAGGGGGTTGGTTTACTCAGTCATGTTTTAAGTGGTTTAGGTGGTGAGTTTGCTTCTCAATTTATCTAAAAGAGTGGTGAGTGCCAAAGGTTATAAGGAGCTCACCCTGTATTAAAGTTCCATAGTTTCAAGTTACGGAATAAATCTGATTTCTTTTAAAGTATTTTGTGATAAATCTTTAAAAATTAAACTCATAATTATGATGTTATGTTTACAAAATGTTAAATAATTGTTTCTATATTATTATGCTCATAGATATTTTGTTATAACATTTATGTTGAAAGGTATTTAATAATGAAAATGTGATGATGTTGGTAGACTTTAATGTTTGTGAGTAACAACTTAATAATTATGATAAATTGTATTGTTCATAAATGTATTCACTTTTAATTTCTACCTAAAATTCACATTAAACGTATGTGTTATTATATTTTTAATGCACGGATGTGTGTTGGTAATGTAGTCTTCAAATAATAATTTCTAATATTAAAAATTTCTATCCGTCAAACCCATTGGCCCAAAATATACCTGGTTATCCCCCAACATTATAAAGTTAACCTAGTGGCCTGGAATTATTGTAATATTTCCTTTAAAATAAAATAAACTTAAGCCTACACCGACAAAGGAAAGGCATTTGCACACGTGGAGCGTTCCAGATAGAATGTATGTACACAAGTTTTTGGATGGATTAGTACAGTACTACGTGACAAAATAATGTAAAATTCGAGGTGGGCAAGTTTAAGGTTTGTTTTACGAAGTGCTTTGTTGGGATATTGGTAATAATGGTAGGTTTTTTTTTTTAATTTTAATTGTATATTACATGTGATTTTTTTTTTTTAAATGTAGATAATTTTGAAAACCTTAAATTTTTAAAAATGGTTTATATAAAAACATAATACCTATTTATATATGTATGAACAGATTATAGATATATCTATAAAAAATTACTGGAATTCACATCTATCTTAAAGAGTTAAGCCATCAACAAATTTTGATAGATAATTTGAAGTTCAAGCCTTGATGGTAAGTATGTCGCAATTAAGGAGGATGAGATATTTTAATGTCTATTTTATTTTATTTTATTTAAATATTAATGTTCACCAAAGATTAATATTGGTTAATGAGATTGTAAAACAAATAACATAAATAAGGTAAGTAATGTTATATAGTCATCATAAATTTATTTTGTTTATTTTAGGAAGTCAGTGATAAAAATCGAGGCGGTATTTCATATGCTTAGGTTGTGGTCCCATGTAAGGGACAAGCTAAATTTTTTGAGTAGGTGTGTGAGAGAAAAAATTGGGCATTTTTGCATTAATAGAGTCTTGTGATTTTTTATTTTTCCCTACTAAGACAAAATAGGAGTCTTTAACATTAGCAAAAGTATGGCCCCATGCATCTCAAATTAACTATTGGAAGGAAAAATAGGGAGGGAAGTTTAAACATAAATGCCAAGTGTAAAAAAAAACTCTCTAAAATTTTTAAGCAGCGGATTTTTTTGTGTGCCGTCAATTGCTTTATGGGGCTTGAAATCATCTCCCTAAAATGCAATTGCTTAGAATTTTTAGGAGCTTTGTTGGATTTTAGCTGCAACGATTAATTTCTTTACATGAGACAACATTTACCAAATAAATAGAAGCACTAGCCCCCAACATGGGACCACGCTTTTAGTATATTGTTTGTCAAAAATATATATTTATTGGAGTTTTCTAAAAAAATGATTTGATTTTTTGATTGGTTGAAATATTTTCTTAGCCATGTTAGAATTTGTAATGTCCCATTTCCTTCACAAAGGGCCTAAGGGCCAATATTTAGTCTTAGACTTGGTCATACCCAAGGGGCTAAAAAATTTAGAGGCTATTGGGTATTCCACCTTGCTTATTTGTTATATTTTTGCGTTGGCATGGGTGTTAAGTGGCTTGGTGGGGGAAAACATTATGTTTTATCGTTATGGGGTGACTAATAACGCTTTAGTGTTATATTCTTTTGTTGGGGTCACTTATGTCCCTATGGCGACTTGGGGGAAGAAAAGTAACTTTAAGTTACTTTATTAATTGGTGGTTCTTCCTAGGAAAGGTCAACTTAGGTTTCTTGGGCCACAAGTTATTTGTGAGAAATTATAAAAGGAGATTGGGAGGAGAAAGAGATGACATTCTTGCACACACAATTATGGTTTCCTTTGAGCAAATGCGATTTACTTTTTTTTGGCTTGTGGAGCAAGATCCCACAGGAACCTTAGCTTCAGTGGTGAGAGATCCATTCCTAGCTAGTTGGGCATTCCTCGGTGGTGGAAGATCCACCCAACTTGTCAATTTGGGACTAAATCAGGGTTGTTTTTTAGAGATTTCAGATAAGGGTTTCAGAAGGATTTTGGGCTTTTTGGTGGAGAAAAATCGAGGGTTTCCGGATCCATTTTACTGCAACGATTAGAGCCGGTTTGGTGCCATTTTTGGAGAAATTTTGGAGGGGTTTGGGTCTCTTTCCAGGTGGACCCCATTTTAGGATTTCCCAATGATTTTTGGAGGGTTTTCATAGTGCTTTTGCGAAGTCTGGAGATTGGGTTTTCATTCATATTATTATTAGATGTTATTTCCAAAATTTCAAAATTTAATCATATATATTTGAGAAGATATGGATTTTTAAGGTTTTCTAGTTGTCTAGGGTTTTCTATAATTTTCTAGCAGTCATATATGATTCAAAAAAATCCAAAAATATTGTTCTAGGGTTCTTTATTATCATAACAAGCTTCTTGCACATTTTCATGTGTTTTGGGCAAATATTTTGAGAAAAAAAAATAGAAAAATTGTTCGCTGCCCTAGCTGAGTATTTATGACAAAAATCAGATTTTCTATTTGCTACAATTTATCTATAATTTGTGGGCTTTTGAGAAATATATCACAATGGATACTTTAGTGGTATCATAGTGGTTATTTCTCCAGTCTGTGGGGTTGAAAGATGGGAGACAAAGAAAATGATGACATGGGTGTGGATTTGATGAAGCAATTATTCACCAACATGGTGAAGCAACAGGAAACCACTAACCTCAATTTGAGCCAGCTCGTTGAGAGGTTACACATAGGGAAGGATTGATACTCATATAGAAAGGGGAGAAACTAGTAATAGGGGACATACGAATCAAAGAGGTGAAAATAAAAATTTAGGGCAGTGGTCTCCCCACTCTTCTACCAGGCCTTTGGGACTCCACGAGCCTTCTTTTTTGAAGGATCCGGAAGTTTCACATGTAAGGCAACCAACATATGATTTTGATGAGAAGTCTTGTTGGGAAAGGTACCAATCATTGAGCTAGGGATTTAGGGATAATATGTCTTTCACAGAGTACTCCAGAATGAAGATTGGGAGCAAACCCAAGAGAGATCATCAACTACAGGTCCCTGAGTTACAAAGGAGATTAAGACAAATCTCTGTTCCACACTTTGATGCTTCTAAGAAGTGTACTGCGAAGTCCTGGATTCAAAAGTTGAATACCTACTTTAACTTGAATCCCAGATGCGATTAATTTTACCATCCTACATCTTGAGGGAGATGTACATGAATGGTGGCATCATGGACTGATTACACAGGGGCACATACATATTGATCCTTATGCACAATTCACATAGAGGTTAATAAGAAGATTTGACAAGATGGACCCTGATAGGTATTTTAGAGAGTTGACTCACTTGAGACAGACAGGTTCCTTAGATCAGTACATTGTAAATTTTCATAGATTATCAGTTGTGGTACCTGATGTTTTGGAGATGAGATTGACCTCACTTTTCACAACAGGTTTGATGGATACTCTAGCTAGATTTGTAAAGGCATTTAAGCCTTCTTCTTTGCATGAGGCTATTAGGAGAGCACGTGATTTGGAGTTATCCAATCCAAATTTGAGGTTCCCACCTCGAGTACAACCTAAGGCACCTCCATCTAGACCCGATGGGCCATAGCCGAAGGTGCCTCCACCTAGGAAAGATGTAGTGAGCAAACCATTCATATCTAGAGAGGACAAAGATGAGTTGAGGCAAAAGAAATTGTGTTTCAATTGCTGCACACCTTGGGTTCCAGGACATGATTGCAGAGGTAGAGGGAATGCCCAATTCATTGAGGTTTTTGAGGAGAGTGATGAGGATGAGGAGGACACTTGGGGATTGGAGGATCGAGATGGAGAGGCATTGGACAGTGCAGGGGTGGAGTAGGAGGATGAGAATTTTCCCTAGGAGACTATTGCCACTTTGTGTAGTACCCCGAGGTACAAGGCATTCAGAGTTAGGGGAATTTTACAAGGTCAATGAGTAGTGGTACTTATTGATAGTGGGGAAACCCACAACTTTATTAATGCATCATTGGTGGAGAAGCGAAGATTACATGTAGAGTATTTTTAGGCCTTCAATGTGGTTGTAGCCAATGGAGAGTCTATGAGATGCACACAACGAGTTCCACAGTTGAACATCATGATGGGTAACTATACGGTTACTAATGATTTTTATATTGTTGGCATTGGAGAGACCAACCTGGTGCTTGGAGTTCAGTGGCTCCATTCCCTTAGGGAATTCCGGACTAACTTTCAGATGATGGAGTTGAAGTTTAAGTCTGAATGGAGGAATGTGACTTTGAGGGGTTTATCTACAGATGCACCCAATTTTGTGACATCTAAGAGGATTAAGAGTATTCATAGCCACAATGAGGTTGATTGGGCAATACAGTGCTTGGTTTCGACCAAAATGTTAGAGGATGGGAAGTCAGAGTATCATGTGGATATCCAGGGTCTATTGGATAGGCATAGTGTAGTTTTTGGTGACATACCTCTAGGTGTACCTCTAGATAGGTGATTTGAATATGTGATCGAGCTTGAGGACATTAGACATGTGGTTACTACTCCTTACCATCACCCAAAAGGGTTAAAGGATGATATTGAGAAGACTATCCATGAGCTCATTGAGATGGGGAATATCATACCTAATTCCATTCCTTTTGTTTCTTCAGTGGTGTTGGTGAAGAATAAGGATGGAACCATGCAGATGTGCATAGATTAGGTCGTGCGTTGAATAAGAAGACAATAAAAAATAAGTATCCAATGCCATGCATTGATGAGTTGCTAGATGATCTATAGGGGGAAATCTATTTTTCTAAAATAGATTTTTGATCTAGATACCACTAGATCAAGGTTTGTACATAAGATAGCTTCCAGGTGCCATTTTGGTCACTTTGAGTTTTTAGTGATGACATTCGGGCTGTCCAGTGCACCAGTGGCTTTCCAGTCTTATATGAACCATGTGTTCAACCACCACTTGTAGAAATTCGTATTGGTTTTCTTTGATGACATATTGGTCTATAGTAAGACTTGGGAGGATCACATGAGGCACCTTGATGATATGTTGGGGATATTAGAAGCTAATTCGCTATATGTGAAAGTTTAGAAGTGTGACTTTGGCATGAAAGAGCTATTATATTTGGGATATGTGATTGGTGGAGCGGTAATGAAGGTTGATAGGGAGAAGATACATGAAATTTTGGATTGGCCACCACCCAAGACATTGACACAATTGAGAGGGTTCTTGGGACTATGTACACACTACAAGAGATTTGTGAAGAACTTCTCTCTGTTGACTGCTCCATTGACATATTTGACCAAGAAGGGGGTTTTTTCCTGGTCTGAAGTACCACAACAAGTTTAAATTATCACCTCAAGGAGGTAATGAGCTGATGTCCCATTATTTCATTGCCAAATTTCTCTCACCCATTTGTACTTGAGTATGATGCATCAGGATAGGGTATTGGATCAGTTCTTATGTAGGATAGGCACCCCATTACTTATGAGAGTATAAAATTGAGCCATGTGGGGAAAGGGCACTCAATTTATGACAAGAATATGTTTGCCATCATGCATGCTTTGTCCAAATTCAAATAGTACCTTATGAGCAGAAAATTCGTGGTTCGTATGGATCACAACAACTTGAGGTTCTTCCTAGGGCAGAAGGATCTCAACGATCACCAGAAGAGGTGGGTGAAAAAGGTACAAACCTACCACTTCGACATAGATTAAACCAAAGGTAAGAATAATGTTGTTACAAATGCTTTATCTAGGAGACCTTACCTTACCTCTATGTTTAGATCTATGTTTGAGATTTCAGCCGATTGGAAGGCTTACATACTGGTTGAGTATTCCAAAAATTAGTTTGCATGTGAGGTCTTGGATGGTATTATACAAGATGACATGTACAGAGTCTTGGATGATCTCATATACTACAAGGATAGGATGTTCCTTATACCAGGGTCTAAGATGAAGGAGAAGATCCTACGGCAGTGCATGATACACCATTAGCAGGGCATCCTAGATACTTCAAACCATACATGTATATCAGAGATAGATTTACATGGAAGGAGATGAAGGATGATGTCATTAATCATATCAAAGAGTGTGTGTTTTCCAGCAAATCAAGGCCAAGAATTCTTTTCCACCAGAGTTACTTCAGCCTCTACTTATTCCCGAGTAGAAGTGGGAGAGCGTATCCATGGATTTTATCACAGGACTCCCCTCGGTACATGGGCATGATTGCATATATGTTGTAGTTGATCGTTTGACTAAGTATGCACATTTATTTTCTCTTCCTAAGGGGCATGATACACCATATGTGGCTCAGGTATTCTATACATGTGCTTTTAGGTTTCATGGATTGGCTAAAAATATTGTCAGTGACATGGATAAGGTCTTCACGAGCACTTTTTGGCATGAGATCTTTAAGTTTACAGGTATGAGTTAACCCCTAGCACAAGGTACCATCCACAGATAATAACACACATAATTCAACGCACCAAAACCATGACAAAACTTCATCAATCCTCAAGAAACCAAGTTCCAAAATTCTTTCTAAATCCAAGCTAATTCCCATGCAATCTCTCCAAAATCTCAAAGCAAGTTAACCCAAAAACAACCAAGAATTCCAAATAAATAGAAAATGGTGGAGAGGATGGTGAGGTGGCTCCATCTAGGTTACCGCATCATTTCCCTTCAATCCACCTCACAATTCAAACACATAAACCAATACTCCATAAATGAGTAAGGTGAGGGTATGACACTTCTCTTCTTACACACAATCCACCATTCCACACTTCAAGGACACATAAGAGGCTTAGGAAAAAGGGGTGGCATTAATTGACTGTTTTTCCTTCAAAAATACATAATAGGGGCTAAATTTGACCCCTCATATCATAGGTTAGGTTGGTGAGATAGTTTAAGGAGTATGAGACAAGTATAACTTGTCCCACAAGCCTCCTAAAATAGGCTCAAAGCCCAAATCCGAGATTTGAGAGATGGGGGAGGGTACACAACCAAAATAAAACAAAACCCAATCAAAATCATGAAGATAATAAGGATTATCTAACACATTTATTGCCCCCAAATTCACATATCCTAATTAGCATAATCCATAAGTTCATAGTGAGCATCACATCTATCTTGAAAAATATCAAAACTCATACCATGGTACAAGAAGAAACATAATCATCATCAAAACTGCCAACTATACTACAGGACACAGAGGACCTTCTCCCTAGGAAGATCCGAGTATCGAAAGGGGTCACTCCATAGTCCTAGACACACAAAGTTATGTCACTTCAAAACCAAAGGCAAGACTTGAAGCACCTACGAAATTAGCCATAACACCTAGGGTGTGCCCCCATACGATGAGAGAATAAAATACAAACAGAATAGAACCATCTCATCAGTAGACAAGAAGAATACCATGTAACATTTTTGACGAAATTTAGGCAAGTGGCCTTTGAGGCAAACAAGCTCTGAGTCACCAAACAAAGATAAAATCCAAGAAATCTCGGCAATCACATGAAATGGCTAAGTAGTTGCATTTCAATCCTCGAAAAATATCGCAATAAGACAAAATAATAAGAAGAGCCTCAGAGCTTCTCAACAAATTGTTAAAATAAAATGTTGGTCCTTGATAAAAAAAAATTAGTTTCCAAACATAGAACACATGAAATATCCACATCACTATCACTTCGCAACCCTTCATGGTCCGCCGGTAGGGGTACTATACATCGAGCTCACATCTTAGAATAAACATACAAAACGGGATCTAATATGACATCATGTCATGATATCTACTCTCCCATAAGGGGATTAATTCATCAAAGCGACGATCATCGCCAAAGTCTGCAGCCACCGACAAGCCACTCCCAACTTGCCTAACCACTGAAGAAAAAAGGGAGCTCTAAACAACTACTCAATCATGACCTTTAGTTTTGCACGAGAAACTACACCTTCTTATAGGGCCAAAAAATTCAGGGCCACACAAAACGAGGCTCAACAACAAGGGAAAACACCTAATTTTAGACCTGTCCTAGCTCAAAAGAAGCTTAAAATGAACGCAAGATTAATATTATAACACATAAGAACAATCAAGCGAGCTAGGAGAAAATAGGAAACAAGAGAGGTCCAACTAGCAATTTACTAGAGCAACACACTAAACATCTACTGATCACCTATCATCATCACATTATTAACAAATCATAACATCCATGTGCTCATATGGTTAGTCCAATCATTTAACATAATCATCATTGTCAAGATTCTAAGATGTCAACATACAAAAAAACCACACTAAATCATCATTATGTATTGTAATATCTATCAATCAGGGTTCATTTTAAGACCTCCAATTGACGCGCGTCACTGGATCCGATTGACGCGCGTCACTGGCTCCAATTGACGTGCGTCACTGGCTCCAATTGACGCGCGTCACTGGCTCCAATTGACGTGCGTCACTGGCTCCAATTGACGTGCGTCACTGGCTCCAATTGACGCGCGTCACTGGCTCCAATTGACGCGCGTCACTGGATCCGATTGACGCGCGTCACTGGATCCGATTGACGCGCGTCACTGGCTCCAATTGACGCGCGTCACTGGCTCCAATTGACGTGCGTCACTGGCTCCAATTGACGCGCGTCACTGGATCCGATTGACGCGCGTCACTGGATCCGATTGACGCGCGTCACTGGCTCCAATTGACGTGCGTCACTGGCTCCAATTGACGCGCGTCACTGGCTCCAATTGACGTGCGTCACTGGCTCCAATTGACGCGCGTCACTGGCTCCAATTGACGCGCGTCACTGGCTCCAATTGACGCGCGTCACTGGATCCAATTGACGCGCGTCACTGGCTCCAATTGACGTGCGTCACTGGCTCCAATTGACGTGCGTCACTGGCTCCAATTGACGTGCGTCACTGGCTCCAATTGACGCGCGTCACTGGATCCGATTGACGCGCGTCACTGGCTCCAATTGACGCGCGTCACTGGCTCCAATTGACGCGCGTCACTGGATCCGATTGACGCGCGTCACTGGCTCCAATTGACGTGCGTCACTGGCTCCAATTGACGTGCGTCACTGGCTCCAATTGACGCGCGTCACTGGCTCCAATTGACGTGCGTCACTGGCTCCAATTGACGCGCGTCACTGGATCCGATTGACGCGCGTCACTGGATCCGATTGACGCGCGTCACTGGCTCCAATTGACGCGCGTCACTGGCTCCAATTGACGTGCGTCACTGGCTCCAATTGACGCGCGTCACTGGCTCCAATTGACGTGCGTCACTGGCTCCAATTGACGTGCGTCACTGGCTCCAATTGACGTGCGTCACTGGCTCCAATTGACGCGCGTCACTGGATCCGATTGACGCGCGTCACTGGCTCCAATTGACGCGCGTCACTGGCTCCAATTGACGTGCGTCACTGGCTCCAATTGACGCGCGTCACTGGCTCCAATTGACGTGCGTCACTGGCTCCTATTGACGTGCGTCACTGGCTCTTATTGACGCGCGTCACTGGCTCTTATTGATGTGTGTCACTGGCTCCTATTGACGCGCGTCACTGGCTCTTATAGACGTGCATCACTAGATCCTATTGACGCACGTCAGCTAGGACTATTGTCGCGCATCAGCTAAGACCTTTGACACGCATCAATTGAAGCCGTTGTAGGAGCCATGCCCGATTTAGCCTATAAATACCCTTCAATCGGTCATTTTCTCATTTTCACCTTCCCACTCTTGAATTTTTGCAGGTCTCAATCGTTGTCAAAGATGCAAGTACAACTATAATGTCGACTTCACATGCTTCCCAACTGCAAGTTCAGCAAAAAAATCAAGAGAATCCAATTCAATTGATTTCCAAGATCAACTACAGGAATCCCTTATGCCCTCACATCCATACTATTTTAAAGATGTCTTCAGAATATAAAGATTTGATGGATGCATGTGAATTTACAGGGCTCATTAATATGCCCCATTTCAAAACAGATCTGGATATTTTGAATTACTTTATGTCATCCTACAATTCAGAGGACGGCATTTTTTATGTGACTCTAAATGATGGCCGAATGTTCCAATTCAGTATCGAAGTAAATGACATCCATCAGTTTACGGGCCTTCCATTCAAAAATTTACCAATTGTTACAACCAAGGCAACACTCGTGGAAGAAGATAAGAAATTTCTCGAATCAACGTTCGGTTTCCATGTTGATTGTAAGTATAATTCGTTTTAATTCATATTTTTTATTCTGTTTTTTATTTTGATACAATTTGATGTTATAAATTTATAGTAATTTTCACTGTTTCGTATTTGCAGCCCATGTCAATAAATCCAGGCGTGGTGTCTAAGATGTAGCATTTCTGAGTACATGTAATTTTTGCAATGCTAGGGTCTAAGATGAGCTTTGTAACTTTGTTTGACCTGATGAGTGCAGTGGAAAAGTGTGTACTTGAAAGTATACTGGCGTGGGTAGAGTTTAAACAAAAAAAAAGATCTTAAGAAAACTGATGGAACCAAGAAGGGGAAAATAATTGATGTTCCCAAACTTGATGATGCAAATCAAGTAGGGGGGAAGAATTCTGATCAATGTACTTTAATATTAACGGAGGGTGACTCAGCCAAGGATCTTGCTGTAAGTGTTTGTGCCTTGAATCAGGGAAATGTGAATATTGAATTGGGTAGTATTTGACATGTTTCAACATCACTTTCCAATTTAATTTTTTGTTATTTTAGTTATCTTTATCCTATCAGGTGGCAGGAATATCTATTTTTGGTCAAGATTATTATGGCATGTTTCCTCTCAGAGGTAAGCTGCTCAATGTCAGGGAAGCTACCACTCGTCAACAAATGGAGAATAAAGAGATAGTAAATATAAAAAAAATTAAACTCTCAAGGTTGGGAATATTTGTACATGTAGCTGTATTATTCACACCTCTTCTTTCACAAAGGGAGTTCCAGTGCGCAATTGCTCTGTCGAACGGAAAGGTTTCGATGGAGTATCGAGAAACATAACACCTCATGCAACTTTCCAGATTTTTATCCAACCTATTTCTCAGTTTTGATTTTATAAATGACAATGCACTAAAAACCCTTTCATCCTCCATAGACCCCAAAATCATTGTTTGGCATAACTCATATAATCTGAAATATTCACTGATATCTTCTTGTAAGATAGAACTTTGATAGATTCCTCGCCACAGCCTTGTAATAGCACCACTTTCAGAAGGTTGATCTAAATTCTTATATTGGTTCCTCATTGTTGTTGCAAAATTTGTTGACAGAAACTTTAATATATTGGCATTCAGTATACCTTTGATTTCCATACCCTTGAGCTCTGACATCTTTGTAAATTGTTCCATTATTGTACCCATTGATTTATGGAAATGCTTTCTAACAAAGTCTGTACGGCCACCTTTAGTATTCCAAAAATTAGGATTCATCACACCCATGGCTTCCAGAATTTTATCTTTACAGAAACGTTCCCTAATTTCTGATGATAAGGATTCTGAAATTTTTTTTAAGCTTTATTCTTGTTTCAACTATAACAGACTCAAACAAATTATGTGTCAAGGGAACATCTTCTCGTTCCGATCCTGTAATATCTTGACATTTTTACAAAATGTGCATTGGTATTTCCCTCCCATTAACAGTGATGCATAGGTGATCGTGGATATTAAATCTCAAAAAGGTGTTAGGATTTTTAAGATCTAATAAATCTTTCCAATTTTCAAAAACAGGTGCATCAAAACTATCCTGGGAACAGTACAATAAATCAAGACTTTGACATACCATTTTCCTCATCCGTATAAAATCCACAATATAGATTAATATGCCCTGTGCATGCTTCATCAGTGTATTGATCTCCTTTAACATTTGAAGAATACCAACCAATGTAAGCAACGTCTCCAAATCAGTTAAACGGTACAACAAGTCCCTTGCCCTATCAACTTCATGATGGTATTTGTGCATGAAACCAACCAATGAAGGATACTCCTCACGAACTCTGCATGCAGGTTCATACAAAGAGATCCATCTAGTCTCCACATCCTTCAGAAGTTTTTTGCCATCTATAATTCCAATTGCAAATTTTTGGAACTTGAGAAAATGCTTTGGGCTGCTTGACATATAGGGATGAAGTTCTCTTATAAGGTCTTCTAATTTAGCAACATTTTCGTGGTTGCTTACCATTTTATATGCTAAATTCATTCTGTGAGCCATACAGTGAATTGGTAGCATATATGGGGCCACTGTTGTTTGTAATCTAACACAGAGCCCTGTTCGGTGACCCTGTATGATAGATGCACCATCTGCTCCAACGCATACCAACTTCGTAACAATTTCATAATCAGTCATTCCAGCAACATCTTTCAAATGAGAAACAACTATTTTATATAGGTTTTTGGCATTGCAGTTTTCAACCATTTTCATAACACCCAACAGATGAGGTGTCCTTATATGATTTTCTAAAGTATAGATGTGGATACATACCCATGCGGTGTTGTCGAATGCTGTCACTTCATCAATTGAAAGAGAGATAAAGTTTGCTTTTTTTACATTCTCTTTCAAATCTTCCTTCTCTATCATCGAGAGGCATTTTGCCATTTCCCATCCACTACTTTCAAACCAATGAGACTGAGGTACATTCAACATTCCGTTAAATTGATACAAAACTTTGAAATCGAGGAAATCCAAAATCGCTCTTCCTTTTTTTAGTATTTGAAAAAGAGTAGAGAATTGTATGAATTTTGCATGTAGATTTGTTTCTTTCATCTTACCAATATGCGATGTGATCATTCCTCCCTTTTCCAACAGATGTCTGTGTTTTTTCTGCTCTGCCTCATATTCCACTGCGTATCTAACATGCATGCATTCTTTTTCAGTTTTCCACCTATGTGTTTTGATTTTCTGGCCATCCACCCCCGTTATAGTTAAATATTGTTTTCCACAATGTTTTTCTATAGTGTCCAACTTCAATTGCATTTTTTGTTGCTTTCCCAATTTCCACGTACATATTGTACATGTACATTCAGATGGGATTTCTTCAGAATTAGATGATTGTCCAGGTTCAATAAACAGAAATTTAGCTACCTAATAAAAATTGTATGTCCTGCCAATTGTCCACATATTCTTGTTCATTTTCAATGCTTTACTCTTTTGAGTAGAATTTTGAGCAATATCACAATCACCTAGTTTCCTCTTTCTTGGACCGGAGTTTGAATTTGATTTCTGTGTTCCATTTTGCTGAGTGTTTTTATCTGTGATATCTAGCTGCACTTTTGGTTGCACCCCAACAGGAACAATATCTTCAAGATCTGGCATATTATCGTAGGTTTCATTTGTTTGACTTTGATACTATGCAGAATGCATGTCCACCTCAATAATACCTTCCACATAGTCAGTATTTTGATTCTTTTTGGCGGCATCTATATGATTGGTTTTTACAATATCTGTATCCACAGAGTTTCCAAAATACTTGAAGAGTGATTTCTGAGATTTCTTACTTACTTTTAGGTTATTCGTATTCTTTGAGCTGGCACCTTCCATTATTCTGAAAAGAGTCCTACATCAGCAAAAGAACCAAGTAGCGACTCTGTCCAGTGTCTGAGGTCTTGTCGCGCGTCCCCTGTCTAAGGTCTTTGTCACGTGTTAACTCTGCACTTTTCACGCGTCAAGAACCCTTTTCCTATTGTGCATCCACTGTCTCAATATACTGTCATGCATCAACACTGCCCTTATCGCGCGTCAACTTCTTCGCCCAAGTCACACAAAAAACTCAACAGACTCAATACTTTCGTCTGCACGCATCGTCGCGCGTCAACAACTAACCCCCTTGTCATGCGTGTCAACAGACTGCAACACCTCCTGTCACATGTCACGCATTGTCGTGTGTCAACAATGCCCTTGTCACGCATCAACACTGCATTTGTCGCGCGTCAACAATTACAGGCTAACAGTAATATGAAACTCTGGTGCTTAAGGGTATGCAAGTTCAAATTTCACAGTATTGGTAATTTGTTAAGCTACTTGAGGTATACCACCCCGAAGAATCAGCTAGGTTTTTATACGAGATGTTTTCAAATGAAGGTGAAACCGACCCCCCCAAAAAAATTTACTATATATTTTAGGTGAACAAGACACTGACCCACTCCGAATAATTCACCTTTTCAAATTTTCCTAAAATGAAATTTTCGCCATATTACGAATATTCGCCGCTAAAATTATCCCTGCTATCAATGTCCTCTATATACCCATATAATCCATAATAAGCGCCAAAACATAATGATAATCACAATGTCGATAGTGTCTAACAACATGCTAACCCCTTTTTTGTGCGTCAACAAATATCCATCTGTCGCCCGACTAAGAAACTACTAAACAGGCTAGCATTGTAATATCTGGGTGCTTAGAGTAGTGCGATTTCACGGTATTGGTAAGCTACTAATGGACAGTACCGTAGTATACTACTCGACGAAGTGGACCTAGAGTTTTATAGGAGTATGCTATGTCAAATTTAGGTCGAAGTCAACATGCAAAAATTAAGTGGTATATACATGGGTAAATTATTAGGCGAACAAGACACCAACCCACTCCAAAAAAGCATTGACATGACTCCTTTCAAAGTTTATCCTAAAATGAAATTTTATGTCCATATTACAAATATTCGCCACTAAAATTATCCCTGACAGGTAACGCTCCCAACACGTGCGTAATTAGTTATACGGAAACACATACAGATAAACGAAAACGTGTGTAATAGAATGGAAGCGTGTCATAATACATAATGTTTATAATGTTAGTGCATGAATAAGCACATTAGGCACACACAAAGAGACATAAACATGTGCATAGTGATGCTAGATGCATGCACATTCCTACGCTAGTAGCAAATATCATGCATGTCCTAACTGCAAAAGAATGGTGCTGAGAAATTGAAATCATGAATTCTATGGTCCAGAAATGGTAGCATAACGACTTGGGGTAGTTGCATATGAGTTTTTCTCCTTCTCTAGTGCACCTGAGGACCTAAAACCTGGACAACAATGTTTTTCATGAAACAAATGCCTAATAACAAAGAAACTTGGACTATATATCGTTACCATCCACAAAGTTTTCAGCTTTGGATGATTTTAGGGGAAGTGTGGGAGTCTTGGACCTATGTGTGCCATAATGTGAGCAGTGAAAACTCAGAAAAGGGTAAGAAGTAGGGTAAACATAAACAACGTTATAACTTGGTCCGGTCCAAAGGATTTCTTTACAAACCTCAGAGTAAGCTACTTGTGAATCACTTAAGACTTGTTACAATCTTCCTATTTGTTTGGATTTTGGGTGCTCTTGAAATATTCACCAAATGTTGGGAATGCAGAATGCTATGATGTCCCCTTTCCTTGACACATGAGGATGCCTAATGACCAATATTTAGACAGAAGCCTTGGTCATGCCCAATTGGCTCAAAGACTTCCAAAGGCTATTGGGTATTACAAAGGACTTATTTCCTTATATTTTATGTGTTGGCAGGGATGTTAAGTGCCATGGTGAAGTGGAAACGTTATGTTTTATCATGATGCTCCATGACTCATAATTACTTTAATTTCCTAAAATAGTTCATTGAGGTCATTTGATTTGTGCAGTATGGTAACTTTGCAGAAGAAAAGTAACTTTATGTTACTTTATTATTTGGTGATCCTTCATAGAGAAGGTGGACTGTATGTGCAATCTATCTTCCCCCACCATTATAGGGTTGGGGTAGAGTATGAGAGGAGATTGTGAGTAGATAAGATAAGCCATTATTTAATAATTACATTTAATTAGTTATAAATTGTGAGCAACTGATAATTAATCGTTCTAGCTTGGGAGTAAGATGTTTACATTTTACCCTAGCTAAAGTGGTGTAGAGAATTAATTTTAATTCCAAGTAGGCCATGATTTGAATGGTGGAAGATTAACCCTAGCTTCTAAAGAGTTGTGACTTAAATGATGGCTAATTAATTCAGATTAATTTCAGAGAAGGGATGCACTAGTCAAATAAAATTAATTGGGCTTAATTCTAATGGAGATAGAAATCGAGGGTTTTTAGAAATAGGTTTATTGCAGCAATTAGGGCATGTCTGCATAGGTAATGTTTTGAGGAAATATGGAGGGTTTTTGGTCTCTTCCTAGGTGGAGTGACCCATTTATAAAAATTCAGAATGATATTTTGAGGGTTTTTAGAGTGCAGTATTCATAGGATGAAGAAAAATTGGGTTTTCTTTCATATTATTAGAAGATGGTGGTAATAAAATTTTAGATTTTACATCACATGTATTAGAGGGGGGAAAGATATGAACATGTACAGGTATTCAAAGAGTGCCTCAAGACCAAATATATAATCAAACCTTTAACAGTCATATATGATTTGAGGAAATTCCAACTATATTATTCTAGGGTTCTTTATTATCATATTCAAGCTTCTTGCAAATAGAAATGAAATATATGGCAAATATTTTGAAAATAAGGAGATAAAAATCAGTTAGCTGCCCTAGTTGAGTAGTCATGACAAAAATCGAACCCTTTCTCTCTTTTGATTGATGAATGCTTGATCTATAAGTATATTTTAAAATTTTGATAAATATAGACCAAGGGACATTTACGGGTGGATATTTATATTAAAAAAATGAAGAATTTTAAAATATTTTGGTTTCAGATAGTTTAAACATAAATAAAAGATATGGGCAATCAACATTGAATGTTGAAATAAAAGTAATGATTGACGACAGGGACATGTGGCGCTGTCAATTTATGCCTCTGAATTTTCTAAGTGATCATAAATATATGTCTCACAATTTCATTGGATCTAGCATTTAATGCACATGTAAATTTCATACTAGGGATTTTAATGACTATCTAGTCATTCTTCTTTAAATGTTGTCTGGATCTCTCTAGTTTTCATCTTCTCTGCGAGTTTTTAGTTGTAATAAATGTTTCTCCAATAGTAACGTCCTAAATGACTGTGCAAAGTTTGAATTTGGAGATGTGCTTGGTTTTCCTATTATCGGTTGCAGAGACATAGCGTGAGGTCAAAGGTTTGTTTTAGAGCTTCCCATTGTTTTATTTTTTATTCTAGCTTCTAGGTATGCAAAGATACAACATCCTTATTTCTTTTTATCTTATTAAAAATTGTGTGTGCATGTTGTTTTGAGATATAACTTTTTGATCTGTAATTCTCCCTTGTTTCAGATTCTTTTAAAGTTTGCAGTTTCTTGAATGGAACATATTTTGGAGGAAGAGAATCTTGAAATTTCACACAGTGGTAGGATACAAAAATGTCCCCTTCTCCACACTCTTCAAATAGACTTTCAAGAATATCATGTTTGTATATCGGTATCCCTTGCCTCCAATTTCTTTTGTATTTTCAAAACTCTCTAAACCATGGTTGCGGCTATCAGTAATTCCTTTCAAAATGGGCGGGCCTCCAAACAGAATACATTCCAACTTACGGAAAATAACCACACCATTTGAAACATTTTGCAGTGTCTTAGAGATATTTTTGCACACCATTGCAGTTTGTGGTCCACAATACCAATGTTGAATGTATGCCAACCGTTCACTTTCCTTCTATAGGAAACCTCTTTCTCAATTGTTATCATAATTTTGATTTCCATGCATTGTTAGGACATGTTATTTGATTTTTTAGTCAACATCTGACACTTTTTTACAGTGACTTGGTCATATAGAATCTTTAGTGTTGTGATTGGAGGATAAAGAGATGTCATGCATATCTAAGAGAGGCTTGTATGGAAGCATTGTGCTCTCCTTGGAATCCAAAATCTCCTTCCCATCCCTTTGTTTTTCCATTTTCCCACCAGCCGTTTCAACATTACCATGTAATGGTCCTTTGACTAGGTTTATAATTATCATGTTTTTAAAGCTTTGCAACTTACTTACTGGAACATACCTAGGAAGGGGAAAATCATGAAATTTCAGTTGGGCATGACATATTAATCCAATTATCCACCCAAGAATCAGATGCAAATTTCAGCTAGCATATGATATAGATTGTATACACTCACAATCATTATAAAAAAATGCATGATCAAAATTTCAAGTCTTCCAAAGTTCAACAAAAGGAAACAAGGGTAAGTGCAACAAGTTGGGGGACCAAAAAGGGGTCATAAGTGGACATTATATTGCAAAACAAAAATGAAATCTCAACTTGTAGGGATTATTAGCAATAAGCGCACTCAAAATTAGAAAAAATTATTTAAATATGAATTGTAGCTTCCGGAATCTAGTTTCTAAACTACTATTTTTTTTAAACAAACAATTCTAGCTATACTAAACACTCAAAATTCTATGAATTGGTTTTTTTTTTTAAAAACCTATAAGATTGTAGTCCGTTTTCCTACGATTTGGATGACCAAAACTTGTTATTTTTTTTCCTTTGAGAAAATTTAGATGCTAATGCCGATCTTGGGATGGATTTTATTTTGTATTTTTTCGAGCAATAATTTTTTTAATGATTTTTTCCGTGAAAGTGGTCTGAAAAAATTTAGAAAACGAAGCAATTTCCATTTTCCCACCACAACTACATCAAAAATTATCGAAATCAAATACTTTTTTTTTAATGTGTATAGAATTTTGCCATGCTTGGGATGGTATAGGTTTTATCACATTCTAATAAGCGAAACAAAAGTTGCAGTCTTAAACTTAGACATGAACATTCATGGGAAAAAGTGTCTTAAATACCTACTGTTACTAAAAAATTATAAAATGATATTTATCTTATTCTATTCACTTTAAAATAAATATTTCTATGAAGCTAACAGTCTTCCCTATGCGATGATACCATTTTTGTAACATTTTAAATTTTTTTTTGGCATGGTTCAAGTTCGCAGAAGAGAAAATTTGACGTTTTTGGCTTTTCACATGCCATAATGACCTCCTAAAGCTCTAGTTCAGGGAAAAAAAGATATTTCCCGAGCCTTGAGGGTAAGATTTGATGATACAGTCATGACCGCAATCACGATTCTAAATTGACATATCGGTAAAAGAACCGCGACTATTTTTTTGTATCAAAGGACCACGATTGCGGTTTATAAACCGATATCACGCTTTAGAACCACAATCGTGGTTTATAAAATGTGATCGCGGTCTTGGTTTAGGACTTCCCAAACCTGACAAAACAAACCGCGATTGTGGTTCATAAAATTTGGGATTTTATGTCCACTTTTTGGTCCCCTAACTTGCTGCACTTACCCTCAATTTAACTCACAATCATTTTGACTCATCTCTTCCACTTGTTTTACAACTTTGGGTTGATCTACCTCTGCATATTGAGATCCAGAGGCTACAGAGAAGAAACGAGAGGCTACTTCTACTTTCTTTCCCCACTTGGTCTTCATGAATATTAAGATAGACTTAAAATAAGGTGTCGCAGCTTGTTGCACCATCTTTGAATCACTCCCAAGTAGCTCCTAAATCCATGTGAAAGTTTCTTCTGAATTAGACATAACATCATGCATGGGGGAACTTTCAGACACTTGGTAAGGGAACACATTCTGCTCGTGATGGGATGATTCTTCCACTAAGAAGGATACACTTGGAATCTAGTGAAGAGCAAGAGAATGCGAAGGATCAATTTCACATGCATCGAGAGGCTCAATGGGATATTAAACGATCTTAGCCTTCTTACATGAAGCTTCCTAAGATGGGAAACTTACGTGTACTCTTGTTCCACCATCTTTATCTTTGAAGACTCTTGTGAGTGAGTGGAACCCATGGGTTTTTCATATTCATTTAGAGAGGAAGTGTTAGGAACATATCTAGATAGAGTCAGGATACCACTGAATTTGATGAAATAAAATTTATTCCTTTTGAACCATTCTCTTGATCTTTGGATTACTATTGTAGTCCTCTCCTTAATATCATTTGATTCTCACAAATTCAACAGAATCAAAGGAAGGGGTGAAGATTACACCACTTATAACTTGGGGTCAAACAAGTATAACCCATCATCTTTGATTCCCTCTATGAACCAATAAAATTTGGGACCCCTCATTTGGTTTACCATCATCCACATATAGTCCCTTTTTTGCACCTCAAAATCATCTCTGTAATTGGTCTAGTAGTTGACAATTTGGGGTGTATGATACAAAATTGGAAAAATGAAGGTATTTTTATTTGTCTTGATATTGGATACTTCTACTCAATTGCAATACCTTTCATATCCCTTCTCTTTTGCATCAGATTTATCATCACTTCATGGAGTAGTTGAAATTTTTATCTTTCATGAGGATCATCGTTCCTTATGTAGGAACCACACCTCAAATGGAGATCCATCAAAAACGTGGTGCTTACCTTCAATATTCTATGGTTATCCACTCTTCATTGCATCTACTTCTAAGCCACAATCACTCCAAGAGTATTAATATATTCTCTTCTTTGTCTCTCTTTTTTTTTTGGGGGGGGGGGTGAGTTTTTTCCCATTGGGTTTTCTCTTTTTACTCCACTTTGTGAGAATTACTTTTTACTTGGATACCTCATCACGCCTTGTTTTCGGGACCCACTTTATTTTCCACCCACCTAAGCTATGCTTACAGAGGTGTAGTGTAGGTTATTATTTATGTTTTTATTTGTTTTTTAGGATAATTCCTACAATTGGGTTATCCCTACACTTGTTAATTTATCTTGGTTAGGTGTATTAGTCATGTCGGGTTAGTTGGTTAGTCTTGTAGAGTTAGCATGCTAGTCTTGTGGAGTTATATTGACTACTAGTATCAGTTAGTAGAATTTGAATCCATTCTTGTGTTATTGCAATTATCTATTTGTTTGTCATACTTGCAAGTTTGTGTGCTTGTTCATATTTATCTTCATGTAAATTACATTTCACATTTTCAACACTAGTGTATGCTTTGATCCATTTTTTTATGTGGCATTATTTGATAATTATTCCAATAGGTTTGTTCATAATTGGAGTAAGTAACAATTGATACATAATTTGACTGGATGGAATTTTTTGGTTATTGAAGTGTGGCTTTATTGGGACCATCCAAATGGCATCTTGTTTTTTTCAAATCCATTGGCTTCCACTTCCACACTATTCTATGGACCTGTTTGAGGTCCTCCAACTATTTGGTGAGATGACATATCCAATGAGAGGTTGCACGATTAAGGATCATTTATAATTACAAAAAAAGGGGGAGAATTAGATGATAACATAATATTGATAGTTGATGTTACCTTTACCATCATGAGATTCAAAAATATAAAAAAAAATCATCTGCAGATAAAACAAAAGTGTCATGACATCTAATGGGGATTTTTTTTAATGATTATGGAGCCACTGCCACAACATTGAAACTCCTTGATTTGTTACACCAATGCAAGTGATTATGTAATTTCATCCAATAGAGGCTCTATTATCCCATATTGTATCGCTTTCTGCCATGAACAAATAACAATATGGTAATTACATGGGGTTGTTTCCATAACATGGTGTTATTTCCATGAATGATATCATCACTATTATAACATTTAAAATAATACAAACTAATAATTATACATGATAACAATTAAATTGTGTCATAATATATATTCTTACGAACATATGGAGGGGTGTAAAATGTGTTAGCTCCCTTCTCTACCACACAACAATACCACCCACACATAAAACATCACCACAATAACAACCAACCATATCATGCAAATAACTCAACCTTCCAATTTTCTTCTCTTTTTTAAAACTAATAAAACTCAAGCTCTATAAATGCTAAATGATGGATGCACAACATAATTAAAATACAAGGCGATGTGGCTACGTGTGTGTATGTACATTCCATGTGTAACTTAGACACTGTAATTTACAGAAAATTATCTTACAAAAAATATCTGGTCTCTTATGATAATGATTTTTTCCTTTTTTAATTATTTACCATCATGATTCATGGGTAGTGTTCAAGAAATATTCCACTGACATTTCCAGAAATGAATGAAAAAGAATCATTTGATTAGTCAATTAGTTTGTATTTATTGCCAACCCATATTTATATCATTACAATTTATATTTTCAAACTTTCCTCTCTTTCACCTAACTTAAAAACCTCTAATTGTATCGATAGGTGTCTAGATAGTAGATGCCACTTGGTTACATTTAACATGTTGAGATAGTGGATGACAAAGATTAGTGATAGGGAATCATTGACACATGGCATGATCTATACCACCCACCCCTATTTTTGCTAGCCCTAGCCAAGAATGACATGTGGCATGGAAAGAAGAAACATTGAAAATAAAAAATGATAAAACCAATCCAGATCATATCACACTAGTAAAGTATCAATGAAAAAACTTGAACCTATATACCTGTTTCATCTACATAATCCATTTCTTCTTTATCTTCTTAAATAGATGTTTGGGAAATTTGGTGTCCTTAATATTCATAATTAGAGGGGGAATATGCTCACCTTCAACTAGAATATGCCATTACTTTCAAGACAACATCACATTATGTCTCTATCATGATACATATTGTTGTAAGCAGCTTCTAGCTTATCACTATGGGCTCATGACACCGAATTCCATTGCTCAATTCCCAAATAAACATTATAACTAAATATAGTTATAAATCCTTTTGACCATTTCTTTTTCCGCTAGTAGAAGTTTTTATGTGGGGCTTATTTCGAGAAAATCTCTATTGAGCTCTGATAAGCATGATGGGTTTTTCCTTAGCTTCCTGATCTTATTACTTTGCATCTAGAGAATCCTTACCTTTTCTTTGTATAATTTATATATGTACTTTATGTAATCTTCATCTTCATCTCCATTATCTATATTTTCGTATGACTTTTCATGTTATTTAGTTTTGAATGGTTGAATTCGCATCAATTTCGTGTATAATTGTCATATGCTTACACTTTATAAGTAAACAAGAATTTGAGATTTTGGAAGGGAGAATGTAGACATCAGGGGAAATGGCCTGAGATTTTCTCCCTTAGGAATGATTCATTATGGACCCTCGACAACCTACGAAGAGCTCAACTTTGGGATCAGGTAATATGTTTTAAAACTGTGTTACCTCCTCATGTTCTTTACTAAGCCTGTGCATTATGAAAAAAACATTGTAAATCTACTATGAAATATTTTATCTTACATTTATCTACACATGTGTACCCATATAAAATATGACTCCATACAATTTTAGGACCCATAAATGAATAACAACTAATATTAATGAATCCATTCTTGTTATTTATTGTTTGAAAGAAGAGTGGCGGTGTACATGATCCATGGACCAATTTCCTATAAATATATTTGACACATTTCCCTTTTTCCATTTTATTATGTAATAAACTCCTAATTGTGGCCACACCCCAAACACAAGAAAGAAAAGCAATGTGAAGTAAAATAATCCTATATATCGTTCTTCTAAATCCTCTTATTCTTACATCTAACACAACAAACCATTCAATGGCAGTGGCTTAATTTTATACAAAAAATAAGCAGGAAATATGAAGGCAAACAAATACTCCATGTCTATAACTTATAATTAAGAATATAATAAAAGTAGTGTTAGGATACATGTTTAAACCTTGATGATAATATTGCTAGCCGTGGTGAAGTTGATAAAAGTGTGGCAGTCATGAAAACCTTACAAGATATAGAAAACATGTTTATTATATTAGAAAGTAAAATTTGATGAATAAAAAATTAGTGATAGTTTTTAATAAATTCCTTACTCAATTTAACTCAATTTATGAGAATAGTCATACAGGTGATCCTCTCTCATCTTCTTTGACCACTCCCTCATACTGCAAAGCTCCATAATGTTATACACGTAATGATACTTCAAATCTAATGAGTGTTAAGAACCTGGAATGATGACGAGTCATGTCAAATATAATTCCATGAGGAAACTCTTACATATGATATCCGTTGTTGTCTATGTAATCATGGATAATTACCTTGGATAATGTTCTATAAAGATGGCACAAAACCATCTGAGTGGCCATGTTTCTCGGTTATCAAATTCAGCTACTACATCGGCTTGACATGGGATGTCAAATCCCCTACACATGTATCCATATGTAATGTATCTCGTAGTACAAAACTAAATTCCCCTAAAATTATTGTGTACTCTAATTATTCACAAAACACAAGTGTTGACATTGAATAAAGTAAATATTCATATTGAGAGTATTGATTGGAAGGGGATTACTTTTTGAGATATATCCAAAGTATGTTTCCTCAACGATTTCTATACCACTCCTCCTTTATCCTTCAAACTATAGATAAAAATGGTACATGATTCACATGTGGCTTGTTGTAGGAAAGAAGAGTTTCACATATGTTCCCCCAAAAAAATTCTCCACTCTTTCACTTTTCCTCCCTCAAACCCCTTCTCCATGGCCCATCTTCCTCCTTTAATGTTTCACTCCTTTAAATTTAACTTCTTCAATATACTCCTACCAGTGTCTCCACTGCACCGCTTACGTGCAATTGATAGTGGGATAAAAGAACTGCTATATTATGTGTTATTATAAATTATATTTGTCAGCAAGCTAAATAATAAGGAGACACCTTGTAGTTGATGCGAAACACCATTTAATGAGCACCAATAACCCATGAAATCACTTTTCTATATGAGAATAAGGAAAAAATTACCATCCAATTACATTTTTAAAATTTGAGTTTACTTTATGTCTCTATTCGAAATCCCAACCAAGATCAATAAAAAATTGAATAAATAAAAAAAAACTTTCTTTGGAAAGGAGATGGAGAAAAAATTAGATTTTCGTTGGTCAAATGGGAAAAGGTATGCATGCCAAATAATAAAGGTGGGATTAGTCTAAGAAGGATAAAGAAGATGAACCTTGCACTCATAGCTCCCTTTCCACATCTCCTCAAAAGCTCCCTTCAAAGTATCCCTATTTACTTCATGTCTCTATTCAAAATCCCAACCAAGATCGGTGACAAAATTGAAAAAATTTAAAAACCCTTTCTTTAGAAAGGAGCGGAGGAAAAACTCATATTTCCATTGATGATATGAGAAAAGGTATGCATTTCAAAGAATAAAGGTGGGTTTGGTATAACAAGGATAAAGAAGATGAACCTTGCAGTCATATCTAAACAAGGATGGAAAATCATGGAAGAGGACAACCAATGGACCAAAATCATTAGAGTTAAATATTTAGAAGGTCAAGAAGATGACAAATTTCTTGCTGAAATTAGCCTTGAAAATGGTTCTAGTTATTGGAAAGCCCTCATTGAGTGTAAGAGCTTGCTTTAAAAAGAGTGCAAATTGAGTGTGGGTGATGATAATAAGGTGGACTTTTGGAACGACCCTTGGCTTTACCAATTTCCTTTGGCTTCTAGTGAATAGTGGGATGATGCTAGTTAGGATTTCAAAATCAGATACGGGTCTAAGGTCAATGATTATTAGATTGATTCTGGTCATGGAAAAACCTCAAGATATCTCAATTTAGAGACTGAGAATAATGATATTGATAATGATGTCATTAAAAAACATTCAAGATCTACATTATAAACTCTAAATCACTCATATTTGTTTCAATCCTAAGAAGTATGGAATCATTTGGATGGTTTAGCCTTGTGGTGAGTATTCATTGAAATCTCGGCACATTGTGTAGATGGATTTTGAAGAAGATAAAGGTGACTTATGAAAGAACCTATGGATTAAGAACCTCACTCTTAAGGTCAACACTTTCTTCTAGCTAGCAGCTAAAAAAATAATTCTTACAATTAATAATCTAAGTAAGAGAGGGATTATATCATCCCTAACAGATGGGTGATTTGCAAAAATAATGAAGAAATGGTGCAACATATTTTGATTATTTTCCCTTTTGCCTCTAAAACCTTTGAGAACATCCTTGTGAACTTTAACGTCTTCTAGGTCATGCTTAGTTCTCTAGCTGAACTCATTGAGCCATGGAACTCTCTTTGGTAGTTATCTACCATGGCTTTCATGTGGAAAATTACTTTACCTCATTTCCTTTGGGGTATCTAGGTTACTAGAAATCAAAGCATTTTTTTAGGGAAAAAGGTTAACCAAGTTGTTGTTGCTAGGAAGATTACAGAAAACTAGATTTTTTTTGTATCCAATGACATTTCTAATTTTATTGAGTGTGAAAAGATTATCTTTAATTCTTGGAAAATTAACCCTTATGGCAAATATCCTAAGTTAAAATTGATTAGAATCTCATCTAGTGGGATAAATTGAAGAAATTCTAGACTATATTAAATTTCAATGGAGCTACTAAAGGGGATCTTGGTCTGGATGGTGGGAAATGGGTTATTAGAGATTTAGAGGGTCATATGATGGTTGCTTATATTGCTCCTATGGGTTTTCAAACCAATCATGTGGCCAAAGCTAAAGCTACACTATGGGGGATCCATCTGGCAGTTAAAATGAAAATTGAAAATATCATTATTGAAGGTGACTATGAATATTCTAAATTTCTTGGATGACATTTTAAAACCTTCATGGTTAATAAAAAAGAAATGGAAGATGTTATTGAAGATGTTAAAAGCTTTCATGCTTACTCTATTACACACATCTACAAAGAAGTCAACAAGAGTGTTGATGGATTGGCTAACTTAGGTGTGTATAGTCCTAAATTCAAAAATTGGAATAATTATGAATATCTCCCTCGCCACATCTCCTAAATTATTTGCAAGGATATGGCTAAGGTGTTTGGTACTAAGATGTGTGGTAAGGGTATTATTGATAGTATTAATAACTAGACAATCGGGTAATTTTTTCTTGTATGACAGGGGCATAATAATAATGTGAAGGGGCATTCGGGGGCTATTTGTGTGAGAGGGCATTATTGTAACCTCGATATCATCATTGTTAAGAAGTCTACTTTGGAAGGATTAAATTTGAGAGTTTTAGTTTTTTCTAGTTTGGGTAAGTCGAAGAAGGGTGTCAACCACTGCTTCATGGGTGGTGATTGGGATAGAATCGATCCCATAGCGTCTGCATATGTCGAGGAAAACAAGAAATTTTGGCAAAAGTTACGTAAAGGGGGGATTGACCAATTTTATGACCATAATCGTTGGTCATGATCCTTATATATCAAAAGATTTTGCATTGGGTTGGCACAATAAAGTGGTCACTATGCATATGTTGAGGATTTTCGTGAGAGAGGAAGCTATAGGGGAAATAAGAGACATGCAATGTGAAGAGACAAAGGCCTATAAAGCTAAGAGGAGAAGGGATGAGTTGATCAGAACTTTCTTCAAAAATGATGATTTGGTTATCAATCACAAGGGTTTCCTGAAAGCGAAACTCTTGCAAAGGTGGCTAGAGATATGTCTTCAAATCATGAAGTATATCGCTCTCGAAGGTAAGTAAAATGTTCTCTATTCTCACCACTTTCTTCTAATGAACCGTTTTAAAGGTCATAAAATCAACTTTCCCTACTTCTTGCTCAAATCCCTGGAAAGCTTTGTTATGGCATTTAAAAATAAACCTTCAAATGGGATTATCCACCAGAGGCTTATATTCCTACTAGTAAAGAGGGGTGGTCTTTTTTGGGGAAAATCATTGTGAAACAAATGGAGGCTGAGATTGGTGGTCAAGTTAACCTTGTTATTTTGGAGTATGAGCAGGAGTCCGATAACGATAAGGAGGAATATGAGATTCTTAAGGAGGTTAATCCTGATCCCAATGACCTGGAGAGGGTGAAAATTATGCCAGATGTCAACAGTGGTAAAAGAGTTTAAAGGTGGTGGATGCTCTCCTTATGGTCAACAATCTTAAAGCCATTAAGATGAATTATGAAATTGAGAATTTGGCATACAAACTTGTCAAAATTTAGCAACTTTGTAAGAGCCTAGAGGAGGAAAGTAGAGATTTAAGATCCCTACAGTCCCACTTCCAAAAAATAGGAGTTATGTAGAAGAGAGAGTGAGGATGGAAAAAGTTTCAAGTCTATTAGTGACAAAGGTAAGGCTATCAGAAGCTAGTTGCAAACCTGCATAGTATGGTGAAAGTTTCCCATGGGGGGTACAAAGAGAGTACCAAGAGACATTTTTTGGATTTTGTGCAGGTAAAGAAAAAAAAGATGAAGTTTTGGCCTCGCTTCACCTTAAAGGCAACAAGAATCTAAAGAAGGTTGTTGAGGAGGGCAGCGGAGGACCGTGCAAAAGAACCAGGAGTGTCACTAAGAAGGAAAGTAGCATGCTCGACATTTCTACTACCATGGGTACTCTGGTCAATTACTTAGACAATGAGCAATCTTTCGTTTGTTTGGGCTGGGTGATAGTTTATTCTTGTACAGTTTGATTTCTAGTTTTTTCCTCGTTTGTGCTCTTTGGGTGTAGTTAGCTAACTTTGTTAGTGGTTTGTCTTTGGGTCTGTCTGCAATAGTTGTTTGTTTGGTTTTTTGTTACTTCTCGTTGAATATTTTCTAGTTGTACAGTTATGAGATTTTCTTAAACCCAAATTTTTACCATATATAATAATAAAAAAATATCACATATTTAAAAATTGGTATTCGTAAATAATTTTTTTTTATGTAAAACTATTGTCTGAATCATATGAAACTAAAATAATTAAGTTTAATTAAGTGACAATAAATTAAATAAATAATTAAAAAGTGAATACTATTTAATATGGACTAATAAGAAATAACTTGTTGATTTGTCAAATTATATAATATATCTTAATTTTTTTAAATTTATAATTAAATAATTTTAAAAATATGAAACCACCTATAATAACGACACTCTAACACAACATAAACTCCATATCCCTACATATACAATTTTTAAAAAGTTGTGCACTAGGAGTGGAAGGAGTCAAAAGTAGTTTAAGTGGACTTGTCGTCACTTATCTACCTTTACACCTCATGAGTCATGTATAACAAATGGAACAAAACATGCTAAAAAATATGCCAAAAACACTCCTTTCCAGTGAACGTGCCCGTTATATTTTAATGCGTTTTAAGAGAGTAACAAAAGAGTAAGTGTCCACCAACCCAACAAACCTAAAAATAAATTAGAGAAACCGGTCAACTAACATTAGTTATGAGTCCAACTCATTCTAGTTATCTTGGGTAGGGGGCATTCTCTTATAATATTCGGTATTTTATAGCTTTGAACATCAAAAATAATAAATTACAAATATAACAACGAATGAGAATATGCCATAAGCTAATAACTTGAAAATAAGATGCTTTATTTTCGTCATTTAAAAAAAAATGTTCCTTACACAATTAACTAGCTCTCTTATGATGTTGATTCCTTATTTTACTATGTTTTATTGTATGTTGGAAGGATTTTAAGATGGGTGTTGCATTAAATTTGGTATTAAGACCACTCTTTATGTGGGTTAGTTTTATTTATACGGTCCTTAACAATTTAATTGTAAAGCCTTTGGTTATAAAAGGTGGTGAGAATGGTCCCTGAGTAAGCTCAAAAAATTATTTTGAATGTTTATGAAGAGGTAATGATTATGTAAATACTCTTCAAACTTTTGATGTTCTTTAAGATATTGACCATGTTGAACCTATGTTTAAATCGTATAAAAATAGTTGCCTTATTGCTTATTATGTTGATTGGAACCCCTCTAAGAACTCTTTTTAGACCTAGATCAAACACCATTGGGAAACCTATAACATCCATGCGACCAAGGTCCATAACCACACTAATGTTTTTTTTTTTTCAAGTAATGAGATTTCAAAAACGCAAGCATTGTTTGTGAAGTCTAGCTATTGTTTTTTGAAAAATATCTTGATGGTTTTGTCTCACTGGTCTCATGATTTCAAAGTCATCAAGCAAACTTGAACCCTTAAAGCCCATGTCTAGGTTGAGCTACTTGGTCTCTCGATCCTTTTGTGGTATTGTATCCTCGAAAATTTTAAACCCATTAGACATGAGTAATTTGTAACATGAGATTCATTGCTTCTACTCTATGCAACACATAAATGGGTAAGTGTTAAGGATGTCTTGATGAAATACTTGAAAGAGTCTATAGATATTCAAATATGAATCGAGTGGTTTACATAAAATATTCCCTATATCAACATTCTTAAGACATATGTTTAAGGTGCCAAATCCTTAAACATATGATTCGTTATTGTCCTCTCATGGCCTACTTAAATCCATCTTCTGAGAAACCACCTACTAACACACAAGTGACAGTGGAGAAAAATGATGGCTAGACTATTTTGCTAATAAACATCTGCCCTTGGGGAAAGAACCATAAAGTGGAAAACACAATTTCAAATGATATATGCTAGAAGAATGTGAGAAATATTGAGTGTTTTCCCCCACCCACTGTTGTCCCCCTTTAAAAGCCTCCAACTATTCCTCAGAGTTAAGTTTCTTAAGAAAACTTCTTGTAATTCGTAGCTCAAGTGTTGCGACCTCCTTAATGTTTACCCCACTATGTTTGAGCTCACATAGTTCACTTTGCTGAGGTGGAAACTCACCACACAAATAAAGTGGGGCCGAGTCTTGTTCCATTTCATTAGAAGATGTCATTTTATCAAATTAACAACCTCTTTGAAGTAATTGATTTGTAGCTTTATGTTCCAATAAAGGGTTAAAGGATGTGAAGAGAGCTTCACTTGGACTAATTTTCTTCATGAACATTTTCTCCTATAATGTATAACATCTCATAGAGTCCTTATGAAAATTCTTTGTAGAATCCACATGTTAACAACTTGGAGTAATAGAATTTGTATGTTTGCAACAAGTTAAGGTTTCATGATTTTTTATCGTACACTTACTTAAAGTATATTTTTTATGATGCCATGCAATATCCACCCAACATGAAGATGGATGCGGCGGTGCTAATATTTTGATTTCCTTAAGATTTCCCCCTAAGTTGTTACATAAAAAAAAAACCATCACATCATTTATTTGGATTTCCCTTGACATTTATGGGTGCTCTCTCATCGTCATTAATGTCTACTCACCTAATGATGGCCCAAATAGAGTGGTGTTACAGATATAGTTAGATGATAGAGTAACCTTTGATATATTAGCTCATTTGTGGTGACTTAAATACTATTGAATCTCTGAAGGATAGTAAGTGTGTGTTGGCAATACACCAATGCTTTGTAGAATGTGAAACTATGTGGTTCTATTTTAAAAATTGTTGGGTTTGTTAGACCATATCTTTCAGTAATAATCATTAAATCCATAACCATAGTTTACATGGTCCAATTTTTACTCCAACATCAAGTGTGTTCTCAAATGGATTCATCGCATTAGGCTCATTGAGAAAAAAACGTTATCCTTTTAGCTTTCTGGTAGGAAAAATGTCATCATTCGCGTGGAGTTTGTTTCTATTTGATCACACTCCCATCACTTTTTAGCTAGAATGGGGATGTGGTCTATGTAATATTCATCATGGTTTCCTTTGTGCTTGTTTTACTCTCTAACACACATGATCACTATTGCTACGCTTGATTTTTGCGTGTTATGTGTTTCTTTATTTGTACATGTCAATGTGTCTACCATATGCAATGCTCTCGCAAGAACATGATCCTCATGGTGGCCACCACTATATCCTTTCATGTGACCTAGTGTAGATTATCATATTTATCCAACATATATATACACATCATTTCCTTTGAGTCATGTGCTTAGCTACTTTATCAAACATACCTCAAAAGAGGGAACATTCCTCGAGATATATTCTACATTTACATATGGTACATGAAGTTTACAAGGTTTAGGTACAAAATCATACAAGGACCTATAGATACTTACAAAAAAGTATAGATACAAAAAATGACATAATTCACACTAGTTAAGAAACGTATAATTCAGGTCAAGATTGTATTATTGTATAGACACTCATTGAATGTTCTTGACCTAGAGGTAAATTCTCAAAAAAATCCAATAGTTTTAGATTCCTACAAGAATTTATAAACTTATGGTACAAATTAAAACATAGATGACATAGTTTAGAGAAAAATATGAGGGGCATGAGTACTTCATTCCTTCTCCATTGTACAACTCATATACCATGATAGTTATAGGGTTTAGGGACATGGGCTTTCTTCTCCTTTGCATTACTCAACATTTGCATACTCATACTTAGTTGTACAACACATGATGGGGGCATGGGGAATCCATTCCTTTTCAACCTTGTACTCTGTTTACAAACTTGGGCAGATCTCTGTTTATGATGGTGTATTTAATGGGGCTAAAAGGTATTGAAATGGATAAGTTCTTCATAGGTTGTCCTTCGTTTCCTATTTCTATCTATATGTGAGGATATCAAGGTTGATACTTTTGTACATTTATCTTCCCTCTGAATGGAGTGTTTCAAAACCTATCCTCTTTGGTGTTGGGCCATGTGTACTCAACTCCATCTCCTAATTTGGCTTCTTTGTTGGCACAATCAGGGATTGATCACCCCCAATCCTTTGACATTTGAACAAAAATTCCAAATATTAATAAGTAAAAAAGAATGGGATATCTTTCTTTCACAAAATAAACATGTGTATTCCTTCCAAGTTATACATATCTTAATTTTCCCCTGTAAAAGTTCAATTTTTCAAAATTACAAGCATTATTTACATTTGAGTTATAGCTAACTTTTTACTAAGGACCATTGACTACTCTTTGTGTTGCAAGTTTCAACATGCAATGTGCTGATACCACCACCAAGGATAACAACTATCAAGTGAATAAAAAAAATTGTAAACACTCAGGTATGTTTTTCATTTAAGCATGAAATTTTCAATCACACTTAAAGGGGCACAAATGTAAACACTCAAATTTGGTAACTTAACTATTTAGAATGATAAGTTTGGCTTTATTTCAATGCTAAGAAAAATGATCACATTCTAACCCTAATCAATCTCTCTCCCCCCTATCTTGCACATATTTTCACACTTCTCTGTCATTTTTCTAAGGAATATAAATGAACTAAATTAGTAACTCACCCCAACCATTGTAGTCAAGTTAAAATTTAACACCACTTAGCTAGGCGTGCTGGCACATCACTTAGACTGATGTCTAAGTGCTACTCGAGTTGCACGTAACCTACCAAGTCCTTTTTTGTTTAGATCATTTAAGATGTATAATTAGCATTAATAATTATGAAACATAGAATATAAGACAATATAACATAGATCATAACAAATACAATAACATTATGGAGCTTTGATCATTCATTGCTTAATATACATAATCAACAATAAGATCTGAATGCCAATAATACCATGTTCATCTCTCCCAACCTTAAAAAAATACCCATTATGAAATATCTATATACAAGAATAGAGATATTAGGTACTAATTTGATGAGGGAGCCATCTCAACAAATAGTTAAATATTTTGGAAATTTGACAAATTTTGTAATGAGAGTTAACTTTGATGGTTTATGTGTGTTAAACAATTTTTTGGTTATGGTAAATTTATAATATTACCCTTTTGTAAGCATATGGATTTGCACACGTACAAATTACATGCAACAATGTGGGAATGAAGTCCCTCCTAAATGAAGGCGAGGCTGCCTTTATTGAAAACCAAAACTGTATTTACACCTGTACATTCAAAATTGTATGTGAGGGGTGTTTTGGAACATCAATGGAAAGAAAAGTGAATGAGGGGGATGGAATGGAATGAAGGAAAGGAATAGAAAGTAATGAATGGAAGGAACATGCAAGAGTTAGGTAAAAACATAGGGGTAAGTGCACCAAGTTGGGGGGCCACAAGGGGGTCTTAAGTGGATGCATTTTTTTGAAAAATAAAAAACTTTAACTTGTATGAGTTTTTCAAAATAGTTACACTCAAAATTGGAAGATGTTGTAGAAATATGAATTGTAGAATTTTGAGTCTAGTTTCTAAGATACTAAATTTTATTGAAAACGGATAAGTTTAAGTGGGTCAAACAACTAAAATACCAACAGGTGCTCATTTTTTTGTTAAAAAACATAATAGAGTGACTTTCGTGCCCCCACCATGAACCATGAACCCTAAGCCCTAATCCCTAAACCATAAACCTAAACCTTAAGCCTTGAAACCTACACCCTAATCCTTGATCCCTAAATCCTAAACCTTAAACCCTGAGCCCTAAACCCTAAATCTAGAGCCATGAGCTCTAACCCCTAAACCTTAAACCCGTAACTAACCCCTAAACCTTAAACCCGTAACTCTGAACCCCGAACCCTGAGTTTTGAATACCCTAAACCATGCACCCTAACCCCTAAACCATGTGCCCTAGATCCCTTTGAGCCCTAAATTGTATGACCCTAAACCTTAAGCTCTAAGATGTTAAATCCCAAAGTATCCCTAAACCCTAAACCCTAAAAAATAACATCATAAACCCTAAACCCTGACCCCAAACCCTAAACTCTAAACCCTAAGCACTAAATCTTAAACCCTAAACCCTAAGCCATAAGCCTTAAACCCTAAACCCTAAACCCTAAGCCATAAAAACTAAGCCTTAAACCCTTTGGTAACTCTGTGACCTAAACCCTTAACCCTCGCAACCCTTAATTTCATGAGATCTAAGGAACCTAAATTATAAACCCTAAACCCTAAAACAAAACGTAATAAACCTTAAAATCTGAACACTAAAACATTAGGACCATAAACCCTAAACCCTTAACCCTAAACCCTAAACCTTGAACATTGAGCCCTGAGACCTAAGTTGTAAACCCTAAACACTAAATCCAAAATGGCTTAAGCTCTAACACCTAAAGCTCATATATCTCCAGTAGGTATGAACATGAGTGAGTTCATTTTTTGAATATCTTAGGATTTACATATTTCCTAGTCTTGTGCCTAGAACCATCATTAAGTCTGCTAATACAACTTCCTTGTTTATGAGAGGTGGGAATTTTCCTCCTTCAAAATATCAACATAGTCTCAAGCTCATCAAATTTTGATGTGATTTCTTTAAATTCAGTACATGTTCCTACGAGGTCAATGCACCCTTTTTTAGTTGAATACTCTCTGTCAATACTAATAACAATGGGTAAGACACAAAACATTACAGTGAGTGAAATAGTTCGCATGCAATGGGAACCATTTTCCTCCTTTAAAATATCAGTAGATGAAAGGCATCGAATTGTGATGACTCCCTTGAATGTTCTGCCTATGAAGTGGAAATATTCAAACCTTACCCATGAGCCTTGAATACTCTTGAGTTAATAAGCTTATAAGAATGGGTAAGACCTACAACATTACTGCCTTACTGAATGGGTGAGCCTAATCCATGAGTCTTAAATCCTTAACCCTAAACCCTAACCCCTAACCCCTAAACCTTTAACCTTGAGCCTTAAAACATAAACCCTGAACCCTTTTCCCTAAACCCTGAACCTTGATCTTTAAACCTTAAACCCTAACTCATAAACCCTAAACCTTAAACCCTAAATCCTCAACCCTAAACCTTATACCATTAGCCCTAAACCCTAAACCCTATACCATAAATCATAATCCATAAACCCTAAAATCTAAGCCCTAAATCCTAAACCCTAAACCCTGAGCCCTAAACCCTAAACCCTAAGCCATGAACCCTAAGCCCTAAGCCATAAGCCCTAAGCCAAAACCCTAAAATTTGAACCCTCAAACATAAACCCTCAACCATAAACCCTAAAAATTAAAGCTTGAGCCCTAAACCCTGAACCCTCAACTCTCAACCCTAAACCCTAAACCCTTAACCTTGATCCCTAAACCCTAAATCCTGAACCTTGAGCCATAAACCCTAAACCCTCAATCTTGACCCCTAAACCATAAACCATGAACCTTGAGCCCTAAACCCTAAACCCTAAACCCTAAACCCTGAACCCTAAGCCCTGAGCCCTAAACCCTAAACCCTAAAATCTGAACTATGAGCCTTAAACACTAAACCTTAAAACCTAAACTCTAAACCTTGAGTCCTAAACCCTAAATCATAAACCCTCACCCAAAGGAAAGTCCTAAAAAGATCATTCATTGTGTTTCAGTGTGTAGGGAATAGTGTTTAAGGTGATCGATCGACTCATTTAGTTTTGATGAGAGACTACTTCCTTTGAAGGCCTAAAAAGGAAAGTTTGGCCATTATGTAGTTAATTGAACACCCTTAAAAACAAGCTAAAATGAGCTAGTCATGTCACCGAGCTATCAAGGACCATTATTTGTGAAGTATTAAGGCATCATTTGTCTCCATAAGAGAGATATGAATTTTTTTTTTATGAGAATCATGAATTTGACTCCATGAAAGGATGCTTTTAGAGCTAGGAAAGGTGAGGGGATGATCTTTATATGGAGCACCATGTTTCTAAGAATGAGAAATCATTTGAGTTCACTTGATGCAATTCACTTGGTACTATTCGTAACAACTCATTCAACACCTAGTAGTGTTATCACACCTTAAGGAGGAGGCACATTACAACCACCTCATTTTCACCATAGGACAGGAATTCCATTCTTGGAACAATCCTCTATCTACAAAGTGAGGATCTCTTTTTAGTAAGAAGTAGACAAGCATCATCTAGTTGACTCATGGTCACTAAAGTGAATTATGTACCAAATTTAAAAATTAGTACCAATTCAAGAAGTGGTAGGGCCAAAGTCCATTTTAGAAGGTCAAAAAACCTAAAAAATGACTACATGCTTTCCCAAAACAAAGACCGACTACAATATATATGCCCTGAAAGTTCTAGGTCGTTTGTTGAAATCCTAAAAATGAGTTAGTACTGACCATATTAGATTTTGAAAAACTATCTTCTAGATTATAATTGTTGGAGCTATGGGACCACTTCCATCAGGTGCAGAGTGACCCCAATTTCTTATATTTACTAAAATAAATTTAAAGTATAAGATAGTATAAGAAATAATTAAATTATATGAAATAATAAAACAAATCTTATACTTACACATTTATTTTTGTAAGTATAAGACACCGAAAAACATATACATTGTTCATACTATTCAAAACGCGTACGCGTTTTGACTTCTATAAAACACATATGTGTTTTGCATTCTTTAAAATGCATACGCATTTTTCCTTCCTTATAACGCGTACGCATTATAGGTTTAGTAATTACCAAGCCAAGAAAATTAAAACATGAACACGTTTTAGCAAAACGAGTACGCATTTCGTCTATTTTTGGGTTTTTGTCTAGAGCCTAATATTGCATGGAGAAGAACAATAAATAATTAACACAAATAAAACAGAGTTTGCATCAGCTAAATGAGAATGAGTAAAAGGGAACACATGTGAGCAAGTAGATAATCAGAGCTTGATCATTGTGAACTAGAACAACATATTGATAGCGTTGACAATAAGATCCAAGACAATATTCACATGCAATTTTTAAAACACTAACATATAATGAACATAAGAACATCAAATGCTAAAAGAGATAATGAATGGGACACAAAGTTCATATTTCATTAACTCCAAAATGTCTTCTAAAAAGAACACAAAGTTTCTTTCTTCGAAATAAAGCTTGCATACAAAAGTATTTTCTTCTCCTCTCTCAAAGTCACCCTTACAAATGAGCCCCTAACATCCTTTTATAACCCAAAAGTTGGTTACAAAGTAGTTAGGATTTTAAATGCACATTAAATAGGGCACTTAAGTGACTTTGAATTTTTCAACCAACTTTTAAAAAGTGACTAAAAATAGAAACCACTTAAGTTAAAAATTCATTTAAGGAAAAATACATAAATAAAAGAAATGGGTACATGTGGACCCCACTTAAATGACTTGGACATACACATAGACATCCTAGTCAGTAATGTACCACCTAGATCAAGACACCTAGGATCAATGCCTTATCCATTGGGCCAAGATTTTGCCTATCCTGGTCGTACGGGAATGAACTCATTGACTATGCTCCACAATCCTCCAGATGACAAGAGAGTTGAGCTTGAAACTTGAGCAATTCATCCACCTCTCCGTTTGAGCAACATCTTGGTGTGAGAAATTTTGTCTTCATTCGTATTTGCATTCACAATTACATACAATTCTCCACATGCTTTGAATACCTTTCCATGGTGAATTCTTCATTTGTCATGAGATCGAAGTTGTTACGCCACCTTGGCTTGTCAGAATCCAACTCTTGATCTTTCGCCATTGAGAAGATCTTCCAAGAGCCAAAATTGCAATTCACTTCCTAGAGTTATGTCTTTTGTCTTTGTCACCATCCCGAAGTGTTTCCATTCTGATCCGCTCACAATCTTCCAATTCGAGAACGCTCCAACTTTAAGACTGGCCGATGAAGTATTGTGTCCGCTACTAACTGAGAGCTGACATGGACACACTTGAATGATGTGGCCTTGCTTGATGATCCACACAATTGTACTTATCATTGGTCTTGGTTTGTTGATGAATAGATCCATACAACGATCAAGTGAAAACAATTGATGTAGACAAAATTCTCCCATTATCGATCTCTGCCGATAACAATGGCTTTTGACTCCAAAGAGACCTATGCCAATAGCTACGACTTATACCACATAATGAGGAAGTCAGAGGTTGCTTCCGCTTCGGAGCCATTGGAGTTGAATCACCACACTATGCAGGTGTCGTGGTGCATCCATGCAAGTGATGACCAATTCAGAACAAACATTAGGAAAATTGTGACTCGTGTTCGGTTGATATGCGATCGCAGATCGACCTACGTTGACGTGTCCCAAGTTGGTATCGACGATGTTCTCATACTCTGAATGGAGCGTCGAGGTGAGTAGAATGCCCTGGAATCCATATCACAACATCATTTTGTTTGAAGATGACATGATTGTGACAGAAGCGTGATTTTAGGCTATTACTTCCTTCTTACAAAACTACACAAATTGCCTCTGAAACTGCCCTGGGAAAAATTGTAAATCTTGTTCTAAGAAACTCTCACTGGATGAGGGAGTATATTAAGGTACCAAAAGTTTTTGTGTCAGAGGGTATTTTCCCAATCAAATTCTTTAGTCAAATATTAAAGGTCAAAGTTGACTCTTCTGAAACTGCTAGGAAAATGCAAGTGAAAAACTGTGAAAATCCCATTTGGTTTTATCCTGGGAAAAATACCAAACATCACCCTGGGCATCTACAACTTGGAAAGGGAGCATATGAAGATGGCGAGAATTGAAAAAAATAATTATTTTTTCTTGATTATAATCTGAGTTCAAAATATCAACTCTCAAAGTGAGTCACCTTGACAGGCTAAAAACTACACGTGCGGAGAAATCAAACAAACTACATTTTATTTGGTTCCGTGAAAAATATCAAATGAGGTGCTGCATATTTTAAATTTGGAAAATGATTACATGAAGTTTAGAAGAATTCAACGAACAAAACCATTTCTCTTGAAAATTTTTAGGGCTCGAGATACGAATTCTCAAAGTAGGCCTTCCTTCAAGCTGAAATTGTGCGCATGACAAAATCGAGTAAACTGGGTTTTTCTTGGGTTCGTGAAAAATATCAATTGAATTTATGTTTGTTTAAATTTTTTAAAACGATTACATGAAGATGGGAAGAATTCAACAAACCAAATTTTTCTTCCCGATGATCATCCGCCTTTTAGATATCGAGTTCTAAAGTTGATTACTTCAAAACTACTACCCGTGGCATGTTCTTTCCACATCTATTGTTTTCTTCATTAAATTCATTTTTCTTTGTGCCGATATAAATCGGCAATGCATTTGAATGCGTGATATATTTTTTTGAATTCCTCGAACGTGATTTGACTCCTGCAACGTGGATGGAGTGCAATGTTATATTTCTTCTTTGCTCCTTTTCTTTTTATCCACGTGGTCCATTGTTTATGCGATGCATGATAAACTTATCTTGCGGCAATGTGAAGATTCTCTTGGATCAATGTTGAAATCTTTTATTCTCCTTATGCAAAGCGGTTGAATTTCCTTCTTACCTACAATGTGATTTCACGCTATGCATTGAAATCTTTTTATTAACTGCTTGGAAATTGATGTTCTTGGCCAATGCGTTGGAATACTTTGACTTTTCTTTGTTAATCTTTCCTTATTCTTGGCCTGCATATGATTTGATGTTGTTTTATCTTTGGCTTCGTTGTCTGGAAATTCTCCTTCTTTTTAAACATGCGTGGAGGTTTGTTTTATTTCCTCTCACAACAAATTATTATGGACTGCTCAGATTTTGGCGTGGATTTTTCCAACCAAATAAAACAAAGTTTCTTTTTCCATTGTTTTCTTTCCTTGTCTTTTGCAGGAAAAATCTCTTGGTTGTGTGGAAAATGCTTTAGACTGAGATTATTTTATTTGGCAACGTGGTGATTTCTTTTGGCATGCATGTGTGGAATGTGTTATTGTCTTATGCTTGTTTTGGACTGTTTTTACCCTCTCTTATAGGATGCATTGAAATTCACCTGGTCTTTCCTTCCTTGCATGCAAGACTTGTTTATTGCTCCCTAGGACGTGTGGAACAAAACAGATTTTACTCTTTCTTTGCTTTACTTCCTCAATGCGTGGAAACCTCTTTCCTTGGGCATGGGAAATATGTTCTTTAACTTCTCCCCTCTGTGGTTGTGTGCACACTATCCTTGGGCCTGCATGAAAACTTTGTTTTGATCTTATTCCTACTGCACAAAACAACAACAAACAATAAACATAGACTACCAGCTGCATACGTGGGTATTCCTTTTTGTGGCTGTGTGAATTGCAAACAGATTTTACTCTTAGTGTGGCTTCTTGGAGCAAGGAGTGTGGCACTGAGCATAGAGAAGCTGTAGCAAATGAAGAAGGATGGCCTCTTGTGTGATTCAGAAATAGAGACAAATACTTGGAACTCTCAAGGTTGCCTGGCTCTAGCTAATGCTCGTGCCAGGTTTCCGTGTGAAAGTCGGGTAGTGCTTGTACAACAAGCTTTTCCTTCTTCAGGCTCTGGATATCTGCAATATTTCCTTGTTTCTCCTTCTTCCCAAATTCCTCTGCTTCTGCAACCTCTTGTAACCGTCTCCTCATCAATTCCCGGATGATAGAAGCAAAATTAAAATTGTCTACGACAATTGGAAGCAGAAGAACGATTGCCCTCAACACTTGCTCATGACAATTATAACAATTAATAAAAAAATTAAGTTCTTTCTATTTTCTCGAATAACTTCTATGAGTATTAAATTAATATTTATTAATTAAAAACTCATAAAATTTAATAAATATTAATTTTATTAAATAACAGGGTAAATATTAATTAAATAATTAAAACATGGTTTGCGTCGTAACAGGAGAAGGGCTTATTCAAAATGGATGAAACGAAAGCCAAAATGACCGTGAGAATAAGATGATTACGATGAGGGACAAAACTCAAGCAAAATACCACTTTTGATTTTTAAAATTTTTTTTTACGTTCATTAATTTTGCGAAGTCAAAATTAGCTGATAACAGCTGGCTCTAATTGGGGACAAGGACTTCACAGATGCAACAACAAACCCAGACCCAAATATTCAATGAACACGATCCTAAAAACGACGGAGCACAAAAACGGGATGAAAAAAGAGAGGAAACCAAAAAATAGGGAAAACAAACAAACCAAAATCCTAATTACCTATGTACATACGGGGACAACCCGTTTTCAATTTTGATAGTGCTTGAGATATTTCCCGCTGTAGGGAAAAGGAAAATGAGTTCCATCGGGATATGCCAAGTAATAGGTGTTATCTCCACATAAATGTCTGATCTTGAACGGGCCTAGCCACAATGAATCAAACTTCCTGTGCTTTCCTTTTGGTTCACGTCTTTTGTCCCAGAGAAGAACTAAGTCATTGATTTGAAATTGTCTCTCCCTAGTTTTCCTGTCAAACAATTTCTTTACCTTGGATTGGTGTTCCTCGATCCTGTTTGCCACTTGACTTCTCTGCTCTTCAAGCTTGCTTAGGAACATGATCCTTTTATCCAACGCATTGGCGAAGCATTCATCATCAACTGCTTGAGCCAATCGTAATGCTGGTAACTCCAATGTGATGGGAATTTGAGCATCGGTTCCATACAAGAGTTGGAATGGAGACATCCCGATTGCTCTTTTGGGAGTTATGCGGTCAGCCCACAATGCATCATATAAATTTTTGTTGCCAAGTTCTTTGATTTTCTTTGACTAACTTGTACACGATAGTAATGATGTTTTTGTTACTAGATTCTGCTTGACCGTTTCCCTGAGGGTAGTAATATGATGAATGAGATAAAGATATCCCATACCCATAACAAAAACCTATCATCTCTGTAGAAGAGAAATTGGTGGCATTGTCTATCACAATCTTTTGTGGAATTCCATAACGAATCAATATATTCTCTTTGATGAAGTCACAGATTACCGCAGTAGATGTTTGTTTTACCGGTATAGCTTCTACCCACTTTGTAAAGTAGTCAGTTGTAGTGAGCACGTGAGTATGACCAGCACTAGAATTAGGATTCAGAACTCCGATGAAATCTAAACCCCATTGTTGAAAGGGTTCTTCAATGACAACTGGCTTCAAAGGCAAAGCTGCCAATTTAGGTCTTCTAACAAATTGCTGACAAGCTTCACATTTTGTTACCCATTTCTGAGCATCGAAAAACATAGTGGGCCAGTAATAATGTGCTCACAAAATTTTATGAGCTGTCACTGGGCCAGAGAAATGACCACCGCAAGCATGATTATGAAAGGCTTCAAGCAACCTGGGTTGTTGTTCCTTATCAACACATCTGAGGAACATGCCATCAATTCCTTTCTTGAACAAAGTGTTGTCCCAAATGACATACCTGGCAGCTCTTAATTTGATAGCTCTCTTTTCCTTAGCTGTCAGATTCTTAGGACATTCACCATATGTGAGAAAGTAGGCTATATCAGAATACCATTCATCTGTGGTACTGACGAAAACTACCAGTGGTAAACTTTCTTCAACTGGTTCTTCTTCAGAGTCATCTCATGGCTCATTCTCTGCGATGAGTTGGCAGAGTCCTCTTCCTCGAACTAACTTGGTAGGCTTGATATCCAAATCATATTCTTGGATCTTGGAGACCCAGTTACCTCTTTTAGATCCTGGTTCTTGTTGTGTCAACATCGATTTAACTGCGGTGTCTGGTACTAAGACTTTGGTGTGAGAATTCAACACATAGTACCTAAAATGTTTCAAGGCTCTCACCACTGCGTACACATGCCTCTCAAGGGGAGTGTAATTGAATTTGTGTTTCTTAAATCTAGAACTCATGAATGCAATAGGAGATTTAATTCCCTCTTGATTGTGTTGAGTTAAGATGGTGGAGATTGTGCGGTGAAGCATAACAATAGATTATAAAATCCTTTTTAAAATCGGGACACACCAATGTAGGAGCTTTTGTAATAGCACCCTTGATTTTTTCAAATGCTTCTCTACCTTCCTTCGACCATTTGAAGGATTCTTTTCCTTTCATCATATCAGTGATTTCTTTGGTTAGCTTGGCAAAATCTGGCACGAACCTTCTCAAAAAATTTACCTTCCCAAAGAATGAGTTGACTCCAGGCTTACTTGTAGGTAAGGAAAGATTCTTGATAGCTTGAACACGCTCAGGATCGATCTTAGTTCCTTCCTTAGAAACAATATGACCTAGGAGTTTCCCTTCCATAACTCTGAACACAGACTTTTTTGGATTCAGAGAGATCTTATGAAGTCTGCACCTTTGTAATATTTTCTCTAAATCTCTTAGGTGATCTTCTCATTTCTTTGAGAACACTGTCAAGTCATCTAGGTATATCACGATGATCTTGTCTTTATAATCTATGAATGCCATATCCATATCCCTTTGAAAAGTTTTGCCGACATTAATCAAACCAAAAGGCATTCTTCTATATGTGAACATACCCCAGGGGGTGGTGAATGATGTTTTATGTTGGTCTTCTCTAGCCACTTCAATCTGATTATAACCAGAGAAACCATCTAGCATAGATAGCATTTCTGATCCAGTTACTGCCTGTAGAATATGGTCCATGACTAGCAGTGGATAGTTATCCTTCAAGGAAGCTTGATTAAGATTGTGAAATCCACGCAAATCCTAATTTCTCCATTTTTCTTGCGAACCGGTACAATATTAGCTATCCAAGTTGAATGTCAAATAGGAAAAACTATTCATGCGTCTAACATCTTTTGAACCTCATGGAATATTGTCCTTGCAATCTTGGGATTATACTGTCTTTGCTTCTTCCTAAATGGAACTACACCAGGTTTCAAGGGTATGGCATGCTCCATTTCCCTAGGTTGGAAAGACTTCAAGTCTTCATATGAGTAAGCCAAGACATTAGAATATTTGGTAAGGAGGCTTACAAATTTCTTACGCTCCTCAGGTGAGAAACACTTACCAATGTTGACCAGGTGAGGTTTGTCCTTGGTACCAATGTTAACTTGCTCATAGTCAGTAGAATTTGTAGGTCCTACTTGCTCTTTCTCTTTGATAAACCTGTCATGTTTATCAAAAAGTTCTTCAAGTGAAACCAATCCTTTTGGAATTTTATTTCCTTTGAGTTGAATGATGCCATCACCAGGATCTTCATTCTCAACTCCTTCTTGAATGGGTGAGGTCATCAATTCATGAAATGCAGAATCACTTCCTTCAAAGTACAATTGTTCAAAATTATCTCTCTTTTCCAAGAAGGCAATAATTTGTTGATCATCATTGAATACTTGCCAATTTTTTGCATTGTCAGGAACACTTGGCCTAAAAACCATTTCAATGGTGTATTTGTCTTGATCAAACTCTGAATGAGGAATCATTAATGAAGCTGAGACTGCTAGAGAATCATGCTTTGTCATTCTTTTTGTGAGGGACATATTCTATGGAAAAAGAATCAAAGACTTCTATCGCGTCCCACACTTTATTTCTGTAGTGTCTCAAATGATCATTCTTTACTTGAAACTGATTTTTAACTTGTTTCATGATCAACTCCACATCTCCAAAAATTTCAAATTTTTGATCCCTTTCTCTTCTGCAACTTGGAGGCCAAGGATTAATGCCTCATGTTCTACAGTGTTATTAGTATTTGAAAATTGGAGTTTGTAAGAAAAAGGAAATATTTTACCATTTGGAGATATGAGCACCACTCATGCGCTAGAACCTGGTGAGCAACAAATTCCATTGAACTCAAGAGTCCATATCTCATTAGGGTCTTGGCAAGTGACCTTAGGTGCATGAACCTCTGTAGTCATCATATAATTACCCATACTTGAGTTTTGAAACAAGACTTGTGCACGGGGATCATCAGTTTTCATCACCGTGAATTTTTCTTGAGTTTCTGGCATTAGCTTCTTCATTTCTCCACTGATAGGGATCATAGCATGAGACAAGTCCATTTGAATCTCACCACCTAGATCTCTACAAAATTTCCTGCTCAACAACATACCATATGAAGCAGGAATGTCAGCAACTAGAATAGTTACCTTAACTCACTTATGAGGAAATTGGGCTAAAACCATTTGAGTGTCTTTAATCTTCCCAATCAGAGGAACTTGTCTTGTCTCCATGGAGTAACAAGATCCAAATGTTCTTCTACAAGTCAACCCAAGAGCATGTGCTACTTTTTCCAGCATCACATTATCCAAGACTCTAGAATCTATAATGTAATTACTTAATTTGCATTTGTTGATTAGAAAGGACACAAAGAAAGGTTCAATCTTTTCATTCGAAGGTGTAGTGGCCACCAAAATATTTAGAGTCTTCCCATCTTTGGGAGTTTTCAGAATTCCTTTGGAGGAATGAACAGTAGAGTTCACCTTTGATAAACTAGACCAATTTCTCGAGTTGGTCCTTATTGGACTTCAAGTACTCTGTTTGTGACATGGAAATTTTTTTTATTGATATGATCAATAATATCAAATTTGGGAAAAATGAACCATACTTGATGTCTCAGATACTAGTTCTTTCAAACTTGATGATGGCACACTTTTGACCTTTGCTTCAGGCTTGGTTGATACTGATGTGGAAGAAGAAACTTTCTTCATAGCTGATTTATCAACTGATTGACTTGACAAAGGCCCTCCTTTCTTTAAGATAGTTTTGACCTTGGAAACCTTAGTCACCTTGGACTCTTTAGGAGTCTCATTTGTCTTGGATTCTTTGGAAGTTTCCTTAGTCTTAGATTCTTTAGGAACTTCCTTGGAGCTCTTTTTATCTTCCACCTTAGTGGTACTCTGATCCTTTTTCTGAGAGCGTGTGAAGACAATGAAGGATTGACTATTCATATCTTCTATAATTTCTTCGTATTCATCTTCTTCTTCTGAATGGTACTTGAAGAAATGATTATTACTTTCTCCTTCAGGCTCTTCAACTTTAGGTTCAGATGTTCCAGAGTCTGGCTCTTCTTCGTCAACCTCGACGACCTCAACTTCATCATCACTTTCTTCAACGACATCACACTTTGAGTTAGTTGTGGGAGCTACTTCAATAGTAAGCCTCGTCAGAGCACCTGCAATTCTGGATTTGTTGGGAACATAGCCTTTTCTTGGGATGTCTTTGTAAGGAGAAGGTTTACTACTTTGAGCAACTTTCTTTTTCAAAGCTAGCACATCATTAGCCAACTTAGTGAGTATAGATTCTGAAGCATTGGGGGTTTCTTGACTCTTTCCCTTGAGGGAAGTTTTCTTGAATTTTCCCACCATGATTAAGTCATCCTCAATTTCTATGGCCAAGGATTGAGTAAGTTCCAAAGTAGCCACTCTAGCCCTTCTCAGCTGATAGCACACTTCTGGTTGTTGTGCATTAATAAAGAAACATTTTTTTCCATCAGGGTTCGGGTGAATCCGGACAAGAACTTTGTTCACCATTTTGTTGAATTTAGCCACGAAATTCCTCATGGGTTCTATTGGCTCTTTCTTCACCTGAGATAGTTGGGCAAGAAGGCATGTTCATCTTCTACCGTCTTGAATCAATCTTCAAACTTAGTTTTCATATCATTCCACTTTGTAATGCATCCATTTGGCAGATGATGAAACCAATCTATGGAAACGTCATGCAATGTTTCAACGAAGAGGTGAATAACAACATCTTCATATTCTACTAACAAAAATGCACATGCATTAAAGAAGTTAGAAATGTGGTCATCTGGTGATGTCTTCCCATCTCCATCAAACTTGGGAAGAATCTTCCTCGATCCTCGTGGGAGGTCATGTCGAGCTGGTAAGGCCAATGGGCCTATGGCATTTCCCCATGGTACGTTAACTGTCATCTTGGGAAAGGTGGTATGCCAAGGCAAAACAATGTGAGCAAGGAAAAATGCTTGGCTTGTAGTGATTCCTTCCTTGCTTGCTCTCTCAGGACTTGATGCAAGGCTTACAGATCTATAAGGCATGTTCTTCTTTGGAGGAGATAAATTGAAACCAAAATTTCCTTGAAAATACAAAATGGGATTAGATCGACCTTTAGCTTTTTCTCCTCGCGTAAACCTCTTTCCTGCCAGTTTGAAATCTTTACTGTGAAGGGATCACTGGCATGTTTTGATCAACTCTAGCCTTTTCTCTTCGCTCTCTTTCTTGATATATTTTTTCCTGAATAACTCTAGCAACTCTCGCAACTTGATCTTCTTCATTATCGAGTACTGATGCAGTGAGATGAAAATGATAGTTGCTCGTGCAATTTTCCCAAATAGCTTGCCTCAAATATGATGATATGTCTTCTTGAGTATCTGTAAAAATAAGATTTGGTTGCAAGATAGGTGAGTTACATGTAATAGTCATACAAATTATTACCTTGGTGGAAGAGGGCCGCATCGGTGAACAATGATCAACACGTGTCCATGAGGTCTTCTGGCCACAAGTGCGGGTGCTCTTCTTCTAAGGTCTTCAATGTAGATTTCTCTGTCAATGGCTCTATCAACAACCACAAATTGCTGCAAGATTTCACGGTTTTCCCAAGCTACTGTTCAAAGGTTGAAAGTAATGTCTCCTTGAAAATATTCATTGGGAACAAGGTTTGGTTGAAGAACTGGAGCTTGTGCAGAGGGGATAGTCATAAAGATTTAACCAAGCACTGGTTAATGATTCCTGAATCCCCAGTAGAGTCACCAAAAACTGTTAGCATATGGATTTGCACGCATGTAAATGACATGTAACAGTGTGGGAACAAATCCCTCCTCAATGAAAGTGAGGTTGCCTTTATTGAAAAACCAAAACTGTATTTACACTGTACATTCAAAATTGTATGTGGGGGGTGTTTTGGAACATCAATGGAAAGAAAAGTGAATGAGGGAGATGGAATGGAATGAAGGAAATGAATGGAAAGGAATGAATGGAAGGAACATGCAAGAGTTAGGTAAAAGCAGAGCCTAATATTGCATGGAGAAGAACAATAAATAACTAACACAAATAAAACAGATTTTGCATCAGCTAAACGAGAATGAGTAAAAGGGAACACACATGAGCAAGTAGATAATCAGAGCTTGATCATTGTGAACTAGAACAACATATTAATAGCGTTGACAATAAGATCCAAGACAATATTTGCATGCAAGATTTAAACATCTAACATCTAATGAACATAAGAACATCAAATGCTACAAGAGATAATGAATGGGACACAAAGTTCATATTTCATTAACTCCAAAATGTCTTCACAAAAGAACACAGTTTCTTTCTTGAAACAAAGCTTGCACACAAAATTATTTTCTTCTCCTCTCTCAAAGTCACCCTTACAAATGAGCCCCTAACATCCTTTTATAACCCAAAAGCTGGTTAAAAAGTATTAGGACTTTAAATGCATATTAAATAGGGCACTTAAGTGACTTTGAATTTTTCAACCAACTTTTAAAAAGTGACTAAAAATAGAAACCACTTAAGTTAAAAAGTTGTTTAAGGAAAAATACATAAATAAAAGAAATGGGTACGTGTGGACCCAACTTAAATGATTTGGACATACACAAAGACATCCTAGTCAGAAATGTGCCACCTAGATCAAGACACTTAGGATCAGTGCCTTATCCATTGGGCCAAGAGTCTGCCTATCCCAATCGTATGGGAATGAACTCATTGACCATGCTCTGCAATCCTCCAGATGACAAGAGAGTTGAGCTTGAAACTTGAGTAATTCATCCATCTCTCCGTTTGAGCAACATCTTGGTGTGAGAAATTTTTTCTTTATTCACATTCACATTCACAATTACACATAATTCTCCACATGCTCTGAATACCTTTCCATGGTGAATTATTCATTTGTTGTGAGATTGTAGTCGTTACGCCACCTTGGCTTGTCAGAATCCAGCTCTTGATCTTTCACCATTGAGAAGATATTCCAAGAGCCAAAATTGCAATTCACTTCCTAGAGTTATGTCTTTTGTCTTTGTCACCATCCGGAAGTGTTACCATTCTAATCCACTCATGATCATCCAAATCGAGAATGCTTTAACTTTAAGACTAGCTGATGAAGTATTGCACTATTATTAACTGAGAGCTAATAGTGACACGCTTAAATGATGTGTCCTTGCTTGATGATCCACACAATTGCACTTATCATTGGTCTTGGTTTGTTGATGAATAAATCTGCTACAAGGATCAAGTGAAGACAATTTCTTTAGACAAGAGTCTCCCATTATCGATCTCTGTCAATAACCATGGCTTTTGAATTCGAAGAGACCTCTGTCATTGGCTACGACCTATACCGCATAATGAGGAAGTCAGAGGTTGCTTCCACTTCGGAGCCATTGGAGTTGAATCGCCACACTGTGCAGGTGTTATGGTGCATCCATGCAAGTGATGACCGATTCATAACAAGCGTCAAGAAAATTGTTATTCACCTTAAGTTGATATGCGATCGTAGAACCAACTTATGTTGACATGTCCCAAGTTGGTATCAGCAATGTTCTCATACTTTGAATGGAGCATCGAGGTGATTAGAATGCCCTTGGAACCATACCACAACATCATTTTGTTTGAATATGACATGATTGTGACAGAAGCATGATTTCAGGCTATTACTTCCTTCTTACAAAACTGCACAAATTACCTGAAAACTACCCTAGGAAAAATAGCAGATCTTGTTATGAGAAACTCTCACTGGATGAGGGAGTATATTAAGGTACCAAAAGTTTTCATGTCAGAGGGTTTTTTCCCAATCAAATTCTTCAGTCAAATATTAAAGGTCAAAGTTGACTCTTCTAAAACTGCTAGGAAAATGCAAGTGTAAAACTGCAAAAATCTCATTTGGTTTTAGCCTGGGAAAAATAACAAACATCACCCTAGGAATATATAACTTGGGAAGGGAGCATATGAAGGTGGAGAGAATTGAACTAAACAATTGTTTTCTCTTGACGATCAACTGATTTTAAAATATCAACTCTCAAAGTGAGTTATCTTGATAGGCTGAAAACTGCATGTGCGGTGAAATCAAACAAATTGCGTTTTATTTGGCTCCGTGAAAAATATCAAACGAGGTGTTGCGCATTTGAAATTTGGAAAAGAGTACATGAAGTTGGGGATAATTCAACGAACCAAACCATTTCTCTTGACGATCATCTAGGGCTCGAGATATGGATTCTCAAAGTAGGCCTTCCGACCAAGTTGAAATATACCGCGGCAAAATCGAGCAAACTGGGTTTTTCTTGGGTTCGTGAAAAATATCAAATGAATTTATGTTTGTTTAAAATTTGAAAAATGATTACATGAAGATGGGAAGGATTCAACGAACCAAACCTTTCTTCCCGATGATCATATATACTTTGAGATATCGAGCTCCAAAGTTGATTACTTCAATAATACAAACCGCAACATGGTTCACATTATTTTTCTTCGCTCATCTAGTCGAAATGGCTATTCTAGGATTAATTGTATGGCTTTTTAATACTATCTCTCTGTCACTTGATTCTGGTTGCTTAACGTGAAGATTTACTTTGTATTTTCCAGCAATGTGTGGGTCCTTTTTACGATGCTGATATTTTTTCAATGTGATAGCATCCTTGCATGCAATGTGGAATTGATTTCCTTTGCTAGCATTGAATTTCTTCTTATTTTATCTTTGGATGCGTGGCAGATAAATGGTGTTTAAATTGCTTCCTTTGCTTTGCTTGGAATGGCATTTTACTTACACACATTTAAATGAATATTTTTAAACTTTTCTTATGCATATGTTGGTTTTTTTTGTTTGGCGTGGAGAATTCTTTGTTTTTAGAAGTGTGGATCATTGTTGATTTTATGGCCTCAAGTGCGTTTTGGATCTTACTTTGACTTCAAATTTCTGACTGGATTGCCCTTCTTAGCATGTTAGTATCATTGGTTATTCTCTTCTTTGTTTAAACATGCATTAAAAAAAATGCCTATGCATGCATTGAAAACTTTCTCTTTGGCTTTTTGCATTTTTGTCTTCAATTTAATTCCTCCTAGCTGTGTGGGTTTGGAAAACAAACTTCTTTCTCTCTCTTCCCAAGCATGGTGTGGACTTATTCTTCATTGGGACCTTATCTCTCAACAGATGTGGACTTCCTTTCATGTCGGGTTGGATTTATCTTCCTTTACTGGCATGGAAATATGATTCTTGGACTTTTTAACTTCTCCCCTCTGTGGTTGTGTGCACACTATCATTGGGCTTGCATGAAATTTTTTTTTTGATCTTATTCCTACTTTACGTGACAACAACAAACAATAAACACAGACTACCAGCTGCATATTTGGGTATTCCTTTCTGTGGCTGTGTGCATTGCAAACAGATTTTACTCTTGGCATGGCTTCTTGGAGCAAGGCGTGTGGCATTGAGCATAGAGAAGTTGTAGCAAATGAAGAAGGATGGCCTCTTGTGTGATTCAGAAATAGAGACAACTACCTGGAACTCTCAAGGTTGCTTGGCTCTAGCTAATGCTCATGCTAGGTTTCTGTGTGAAATTCAGGTAGTGCATGTAGAATAAGCTTTTCCTTCTTCTGACTCTAGGTATCTGCAATATTTCTTTGTTTCTCCTTCTTCCCAATTTCCTCTGCTTCTACAACCTCTTGTAACCATCTCCTCATCAATTCCCAAATGATAGACGAAAAATTAAAATTGTCTATGACAATTGGAAGTAGAAGAAAAATTGCCCCTAGACACTTGCTCACGATAGTTATGACAATTAATAAAAAAAAGAAAAGTTCTTCCAAGTTTTTCGAACAACTTCTATGAGTATTAAATTAATATTTATTAATTAAAAACCCATAAAATTTAATAAATATTAATTTTATTAAATAACATGGTAAATATTAATTAAATAATTAAAACACAGTTTGCGTCGTAACGGGAGAAGGGCTTATTCAAAATGGATGAAACGAAAGCCAAAATGACCATGAGAATAAGACAATTACGATGAGGGAGAAAAATCACACAAAATAACACTTTTGATTTTTTTAAAAAATTTCACGTTTATTAAAAGTGTTGAAGACTTGCTATATATTATTCTATACAAGATTAAGCAATGACACTTGTCTTATGTTAGATTTTTTTCTTTGAAACATAGTTTGTTAAGTATTTGTTCAAATTATATAAAAAAAATACATTAAAAATAATAATAAAATTATTTAATCAATATCTTGTAATAGTATGCTTCTTAATGCATAAGGAAAATACAAAAATAATATTTTTCTATTTTTTAATAATTACAAATCGGGGTTTATTAATTTTTACATAGATATGATAAAACAATTTATTTGAATCTTTTTAAATAAGTAGCACTTGATAGGTTGATTTAATTATATGTATATTAAAACCCTTTTAATGTGAAAGTTGATGGGTGGCATTGGTCTTATATTTGAATTTCATAGGACCAAATGCGGCAGCTACTTATAAATGAATACCCGTTATGAAATATCTATAAATAAGATTAGAGATATTAGGTATCAATTTGATGAGGAAGCCATCTCAACAAATAGTTAAATATTTGGAAATGAGATAAATTTTGAAATAAGAGTTAACTTTGATTGCTATTTATGTGTGTCAAACAATTTTAAGTTGTGAAAGTGTTATTTGTACATTACAAAATTTAACCCCTCCTTCAGAGTAGAGAAAAGAAAAAGTAAAAATGATTGTGAAAAAAACACTTCAAAAAGATGTGATATCATAGATAATGTTGATAACTCAGTGTATGTTATTTCATATTAAATTGATCAATAGATCTTATGTTAAAGTTTCGCTCTTCAAAACTTCGGATCATTAATTAAATATTTACTTAAATTACCAAAAAAAAATGGTAATAAAATTATTTAATTAGAATCTCATTATTCATAAAAAAATATACTCCATGAAAATTTCTAGGTACGTGGCAATCGGTTCTTCTAAAATAAAACCGAAATGCTCATGGGCCATAAACGTGACTACTTTACTCAGAGGATTTGAAAGCTTGATTGCAGTGCTTTTGTTAATAGACTTTCCAATAAAAATGCGATCAATTAGCCATTTATATATTTCCCAAAAAAAGAATATAAAGACGTCCCATAGTACAAAATTTCACTGCAATAATTGAAAAAATCATATGATCCAGTGCCATATTTATGGAAAATGCCCCATTCAACAACGAAGGCCGCGTTGACATTTGAGTGGGCCTACATTGGTAGTGAGAATGTTGACAATGGAGGCCGAGTGGGCTGCCATACTTGACGCCCTTTCATATTTGGTAGATGTTTCGATACCCGACTGTGTAAAGAAGGCACCATTGAGCATTAGGTCCCCCTGCGATCTCCAGTTCCATTGCTTCCATATTCCCTCACTAGTTTCTCGCTTCGTCACCTGAAAACACCCTTATCACGTCTTATTATCTAAAATACACACACGGTAAGAAGAAAACTAGTATTAAAAAGCTCAATGTAAGTACGGCTGTAAGAAGATTGTCAAAACATAACACCATATATACAATGAAAGGGGATATGCAACAACCATTTTGTACTTGTGTTGGTTTTCCAATCACAAACCGACCAATAACACACACATAAAGGTATATAAGTTTTTCTGTGAGATGAAGAGTCTATTTTATCCATGTGTTTCCAAGATTAATTATCCATCACATGTGTTTTCAAGAAACTGATTCGTGAATCATTTCATAGGGTGTTTACCACTTTGTTAAGATGATTTATCATTGGCTAATTGACGAGTCAATATTACAAGCACATGTGATGTTTACAAGATTGGATTGATGATACCATTTACATTGGGAACCTAATAATCATAGATTCAAACAAGTAGTTAAGTACAAATCCAATACTACATGGCCACAAATAACACATTGTTTTTTTAGGATGAATTGATGGATACTACCAACACCTAAATGTTGATGCTATATATATGGAGGTCCTGCGGAGTCAAACAATGGTGAATCTCAAGGGAAGTAGATTATTGTTTTGGAAAACAACATTTTTGAAAAGTTTCAAAAGCATGATAATCCATCTAAATTTTAAATAATTCAAGTAATGTTATAGGGGCTACTGTATCTAACAATTACCGGTATAGTCTACCCTCTCATTCAATCACAAAATTAATACCAAAAATATTAAATTTTGAAAAAGTGAATATACTACAATCACTTAGATTCAAATGCCATTTGTATTGGGAACCTAATAGCAACAAATCTATTAGGTGCAAATAAGGTGCTGCATAATCACAATAATAAACTACATTATTTTTAAAAAAATTGGTGAACCTAAATGCTAATGCCATATATTAAAGACCCGATAAATCTATTGGTGTAAATCGAGTGCAAAACAGCCCCAGTACCTAGCAGACTTCATTGTTTTTAAAAAATGAATTGGTCCAGACTCCATATTGTCACCACCTAAATGCTGATGCCATATATATTGCAGATCTGGACAACCACGGATCAATCCTAAATAAGAATCGGGTATCGTTTTTTAAAAGTGATTTGATGTATACTGCCACAATCAAGATGCCGATGCCATATATATTGCAGAACCCAACAATGGTAGATCTTGACAATGGTGGACAAGCCAATCCAAAAAAGTAGGGTAAGTTGTCTTTCAAAACAATATTAGAAATTTCCCAGGTTCATTCTAATCCATCTAAATTCTTATGAAAAACGAGAATAAAATTCGCAGATCCATTATAATCCATCTGAATTCTTATGAAATATATACTATCTGAAAATTACATAAGCACGTCCGTATTAAAATACCTCTTTGGCAAAGGGATTCATGGGCGCCATGTATCTATTTCCCTGGCTGTTGATGGTCGGATTGGCGCTTCCCCCGATTGCGTACATCTCCCAATGTGTATAATCATTATTTACAACATGGAAGTATCCATGCCTGCACCTGCAAGTTTTTTCAACAATTATCAGAAACCAGTATCACCCAATTTACCAAAAAATAAGAAACAAAGATTACCTGGGCATTCGCTGCACGAGACCTTTACCAAAATGGTTGAAGGCAATGGTGACATGCATTTTCTTGTCCTGCCTATAATCATCGCTGTGGCCGAGCAGCATGACATCGTTGTGGTGGGCGAAATGGTTGTTGGAAATGGTAATGGCGGTGGATCCAGCTACGGCATCGATCAGCCCATCAGAGCAGCGCGAGAGAGAACAGTGATCTATCCAGATATGCCTTCCGCCCATGATGGAAATCCCGTCTCCGTCGCACATTCCTCTCCATCCATAATGATCTGGCGTGCTGCGGACATTTGTATTTCCTCTGGGTACGCAGTGGTGTATGTGGAGGCCATGGATGATGATATGGTTGACGTTCTGAATCGTTATGCATGGCCCGTGTGCAATGTGGACGTTGAAATCCCTGGCGTCTATGGTCTTGTAACTGTTCATGATCAGCTCTTGTTGCAGAGTTATCACCATGTCTCTGGCAAAGATGATCCACAGGGGTTCCCACTGAATCACTGCGTGGCGGAGCGTTCCCGGTCGGGGATTCAGTGCATCGTAGTCGCCGTCATCTGTCACCACGTAAATTCTGCCATACTTTCCTCCGATGGCGTTCTTGCCGAAGCCGATGGCGCAGTCTGCTAATCTCTTCCTGTTACGATTCCAATGGGGGTCGCACCGCCAACAATCATCGATAGGGTTACCTGTTCCACATGAAAACATTCCGAGTTCTCTTCTCCATAAACTGCTGTTTATGCTCCTGTAGATAGATAAAAGCATATATGTCAAGAAGAGGTTACCATTAAAAAATCGCTGGCAGTGTTACATTCAATGGATTCCATAAAAAAAAGTTGGGATGAGCCCATTCCTCTCACATAAGTTAGCACATGAATTCATATTTCGAGAAAAGGTAACAACATATTGACCTAGAAAATGTTTTTTGGTCAAACTATCATGTTAATATTGTAACATAACAAAAAAATTTGGGATGAGCATCCCTAATATGAGTTTGTACAATTCATATTGACCCTACAAAAAATATTTTCTGGAAAATATAACAATACATTACGTTATTATCTAAAAAATGTAACAATGTAATATTTTTCGTCAAACTATCATGTTAATATTTTGTTAAAAAACAGATAGCAGATTTAAACAAAAAAGAAAGTATGGGTAGATGGTGAGACACATGGATTGAGACATAGAAATTGTGGGTTTGAGGCTGAATGGCATGGTCAAATTTTTACACAGGTTTGGTAAACCTACATAATGGATAGGCATTTATACAGTTTAAACATTAAAAATATTTGGTTGTAGTGCTTAGGAATGATTAAGTGTTGTTACACTATTTTTAATAATACAATTTATAAGAGATACAAAAAGAAATATGATCAGATCTCAATTTTATATAAATTTGAGGGAATAGATATCTAAATATCCTTCAGATTTTAACACTAAAATTAAGTCAATTATTCATGTATCCAATACCAACTTGCACAAAAATCTTTTTTGTTCAAGCTATTATTAGTATTCTATTAAAAAACAGGAACCAGATTTAAACAAAAACAAATGTATGCGTAGATGAGTTTGAGGTTGGACAACATGGTCAAATTTTTACACAGGGTCGCAACAATGACTTAAAAGATTTTTTTTTCAGTTTAAACATTAAAAATATTTGGTTGTAGTGCTTACTAATAGTTAAATCTTATTCTTACACTAGTTTTGATAATAAATTTGTAAGAGATACAAAACAAATATGACTAAATCTTAATTCCACATAAATTTGAGGGAAAAGATATCTAGATACCCCTCAGACTTTAACACTAAAAATAAGTCAATTATTCATGTATCCAATACCAACATTTACAAAAATGTCTCAGAAAAACCACGCCCTCACCTTTCCACCACTTCTGCCACCACCTCCGGACTCTCTACAACAGAAGAATTCCAAGCATGCTGATTCCCACCCTCAACCAACTGCAAACCTGCTGCAAGAACGAAAATATTGACTACCAAGAAAACGTAGGCCAAGGCCATTTCACTCTGTAGTTTTCCACTTTATGAGATAATGTTCTTCGGACTTTTTGCACCAATGTGATACAGATTTTTCCACTTATATAACACTCCAATGCCAAGAAGTTTCCTGTGATTTGGATGAGAAACAGAGACATTATCCCACAAATTTACATATTTGTTTGTATCATGTGATATGATTGCGTGTTTCTTACAGTTAATTTTGTTTCGGGAAGTTTGCAGGCTGTATCGGCACTTAGCGAAGACCACGTTCGCCTTCACCACCTTTTATCTAGTTATCTTCACCACAGTCAATATTTATTTTTACGAGATGCTAAGATAATCCTCTCGGAACTGCCACATCATTACATTAATTCACCCTCCGAACCTCCATTGAAATCATTTGGCAGCACAGTGGCGCTTCAATCTTAATATTTTTGTCGGCAAACAAGGAAACACATAGAATTTTGAATTTTCCTCTCATTTCCCTTTTACCTTCCAAAGTTCCAAAGCTTTTCTTATTGTGTTTGATTTCATTTAGTTGCTTACTTTCAATGTCAACGCCAAGAATTCTTCAATGGCAGAAACACGATGACTGGTTTTTGCTGAAATTAATGCATGAATATCCAACACCACCATGGGTTGATTCAAATTCGTTTTGTTGCTTATCTACATTACATAATATGGGGTCATTTTTATAGTAAATTGTGTTGGAATTTTTGACAGTCTAAATCAGACAAGCTATTTTTACGCCGAAGGCATTCCCCCTATGGTAGAGGACCTCCGGACGTTTCTGCAACTGTCCTAAATTTGACAGCCTTTTAGACGTTTTTCAAACGGGATTAAATTTGACAGCTGTTTGCATGTCGTTTTTACTTTGCATGCAATTTTTGACTTTCTATTTTTAAGATCCTATTTTTAACTGTTATTTTTTTAGATTCCGCTCTTTTTATAAATAAGGAGTTTGTATTGGTTATCTCGTCAAATAAGGAGTTCGTTTTTGCGAAAGAGGGATCCGAGAAAGTGAAGGGAGTCGACAGACAACGTTTGGTATGTAAATTTGCAAAACTATTTCTTTTCTGTCGGTTATGCTTTCAGGGATGGCCACAGTAGATGCTTGAGTTTGTACAGTTTTTTTTTTAAATTTACTCCTTAGTGCCACTCCTTTGTAAGTATATGAAAAATATTTGCTCTGCAAAGATTGAGTTGAGCCATGATTGGGAATATATTTTGAGCTTTGAATAGGCAACACGCAGATCCCATTAAAGCCATGAGATCAGAATAGCAAAATAATTATATAATCTTCGAAGTCCACATTTTACTATGTATAACCTTATGAGGGGAATACAAGGATTTCAGTGAGAAGTTGCGACAATCACTTTGATATTTTTGTGGTCGACAGCATCGGTCATGTCGTTTGAATATATGAACGCCTTGCTCCTTCTGCCCTAAACATATGCTCTACTTTTCATACATTATACTTTTTTAAAAGCTTGAAATATACAATGTTTGTGTGCAAAAAATCAAACTGATTCCACGGTATTTGTGGTAACCTCGGCCTGCATTAATTGTTTCAAATTACCAGAAAGCTTTTAATAGTTAAGCTCTTGCTCTCTTTAGGATCTACAGCTAAAAAGGTCCAATTATAGTATAATATATTATGTTGTTGTTCATAATTCACATAAAAAAAACACTGCTATTAGAGCAATTAGCTAACAATTTAGTTCAAAATAGACTCAATCTGAACTGTTTTATTGGAGGACCCATTTCACTCTGCTACAAGTTTTTTGTTTATAACTTGGGTCATTGTAGAAGATACACAATTATAGTTATTCAAAGCTCAGAAGTTTATAAATCCACTAATCTGACATTGCTGCAAGTTGGATCCAAGATAACGTGACCCCCTTGTAGCTCACTCTGTAAGAAGATCTGCTCTACAAGCTCTAAGCCTCTAATCTGTATTTTTAACTGGCAACCTGGACCCTTCTCCAGACCATACAATGGTATTGGTGACCAAGCTCTGCCAACACTATCATATCTGGTGCACTAGAACTCATCTAAGGTCATGTTGGTGACTAATCTACATTGCCTTCAATTTGGATCCAAGATAATGTGATCCCCTTGTCTCCAAACTGTGTAAGACAGATCTGATGTAAAGCTCTAAACTGCATTCAACTGGAAACCTGGAGGTTCCTCCAACTGTAAAGCTAATCAGTGACATCCACCTTATGATTATCGTCTTTGTAGCCATTCTTCATTGAATTGAAAAAATCTGCGATAAAGCTCTCTAAAACAAACCTTTCTAATGCTTTGAATTACTTTCAATGCACACTGTGACCTAGCAGTAAGTTCAGGCTCTACCACGATGATGACCCAGGCTAAACAGATGGTAGGCATGCCCAAGAATCTCAGATCAAACTTCAACAAAACAAAAAGGCACAGTACCGATGTTGCTGAAGCAGATTGGGTACTTTATGATAGCTATTTGATTTCCAGGATAAAATTTCTCTTTGATAGTAGGCCACCAAGCCTTTTCCTAAAGATTAGCTTATGAAGGAGAGGAGAGGTTCATATGAGCTTTATTGTTTTCTTACAAGATATAGGAGCTTTATTGTCCCGTGTATATTTCAAGATCATGAGTCCAACCACTAGATTCCCTAACATGGATGGGGATAACATCAAACCTCCCTAAATAAGAGTTTAATGAGCTAATTGGGACTCCTTTTGATCTGATACCAATTTTTTTAAATTTTTATAAACAATTCGAAGTATGAAATAAAGTCATGATGTGTTACAATGCAATGTAAACAAACGAACCGAATATGTTATTTGGGATTAGAGGGATAGTTATTACTTTTGTAGTTGATGTTTTAATAAGGGGTGTGATTGGTTTTATAAGTGTAGTTTTATAGATAACCACTTCATTTAAATGTTCTATCTCTAATTTCTAACTTGTTACAAATTGTACATATACCCATTTACCAATTGTTATATCATTTAGAGGGATAGCATTTGTGCAGATTTGTTTATCTTGACACTAAACATGAATACATGAATTCATTTTTGTACATGTGCAGATTTAATATCATGAGTGGTAGTGTTATGTAGTGAATATGACATTGGCAGTGTAGATATATTTAGTTTTATTAACTTCTTTTTTCACTTTTTTGTAGGGTATTTGTGATTCTCATTCTCTCGCGGTAAAGAAGAGAGCGTCGTCTCTAAAAAAACTTGAGGTGGGTTTCAATATTGATTCAAGTATTTATTCATTTGTTTTGTTTATTGCATGCTATGGTTTAAAAAATTATTATAGAGAGATTTCATGTTATTTTATTTTGATTGTTACATTTATATTTAGACTCCAATCCTTTTTCCGAAGTGACATGTGGGGGCACGTGCCTTCGTCAATGACAGGATTCGTTATGTGCTGAGGGGCTCGTTCCCCAATGAGGCCATTTCGAAGCGTCCCAAGTTGGACGTTAGACTGATCAATGACAAGGCTTTTAAAGCTGCCCGTCATACCTAAGAACATCTTGGTGGACTAACATACTTATTTTCCCTCTCCAGTTTAATATGATGCAGACTAGAAACACAATTCCCCTCCCCACAACGGGATTGACATTAACTACCTCACTTGCAGAGGGAGGAAAATTTTAAGCTATTCAATGTGTTGTTAATGTTTTCCATTGTAGGCAACCGAAACCACCTAAAATAGTGATAGCTGAAATGATCAGAGATCGCCTCCACCTGATGCCAACATCCCCAATTTTTCTCTCCAAAATCCAAACGATTGGAGATCATTCATGAGGCTTCTGCTTGATTTATGATTCGAACGAATATGCACTAAAATATGAAGCACACCGCAAATTGAGGAGAATGGGAATTCCAATCGAGGCATCTGCAACAGAACAAAACTACAAGAAACGTGCAAAGAAAATTGCACAAGCAAAAAGCAAGAAATTTGATTTTAAAAAATAGCTTGTAGTGGTTAGTTTATAAGTGTTTGTTTATAAGTATTTTTGAAATAAATTGTAACTCGTTCCAAATATTCCATGTATGTATTGTGGCAGTATATATCCGACAGAGAATCAAACTTATCAAACACATGTTCATTTTTTGTTATCCAACAACTATGCTTTCCTAATTTCTTTATCATTGTGTTTCCATACAAATACCTATAGTCTTCTCACTTCAAGTGTACATATTGTTCTTATTGTTTTCCATTCTATTTGCTTAACATAATAATCTGTAATTCATTTCAAATAAATGCATGTATATATTGCGGCGGAACATATGGAGCACAGAATCTAACTTTTCAACAAACAACAACAACAACACATTTTTAATGTGTTATTCATTATATCTTTCCTTTATACAATTGCTCTGCTTCTTTATGTAAACCAATGACGCATTTTTCATGTGTTCTTCATAATATTTGCACACAAATACATATAGTTTTAAAATGCCGACAAACAACCATACAAATTTTAGTTGTTTTCAACCAAAGCTTTGTACATTATATCACTTTTTTGCATATTGAATTGTTAAAGGGTTAGACTTCATGTTTGCACTTTTTAGAAAATATGAAATAATAAGGAAGCCAACTTTAAAGGTTCTCATTCTTTACAAATGCATGATTTCCTGAACAAATCCTTCATTTCATGATTGACTGCCCTACAAGTTTACATTTTCCACCATATATTTGCAGAATTCTCACAATCTCGAGCATCTTTTAGTTGCCATGGAAATAACTTTGACACACGAAGGCATTTCTCAATTGATTGAGGGTGGTTCCAATGTTGACCCCACATTTCAGATACTGCACTTGAGCTCTCTAAGGTCCATTCTCAACATGGGAGCCCAACATCGTGTTGAACTTTTAGATGGGATACATTTTCAAACAACACTTCTACCCTCCAAATTTGCAAGTCGTGTAACCGACAAATCAATACAAGAAGGCTCCATCGTGTGCTTACACAAATCCCTCGTTAGAATGATCAAAAGTGAACTGTAAGCTTCATCTCTTGCTCAATTACCAATGTACATAAACTCGCTATATCAATTAAAATTTCTTTCTGTTTATTTTTTCCATCCGTTGCTCAGTTCTAATTCTATCATGTTTTTCTTTTCCATTGCAGCACCGTTCTTATCATTGAAATGGATGTTGTTGTTGAAACACATTTGGTAATCGGTGCTCCAATCTGACTACCAACAAATGCTCTCAAACACAGTCAGTTGCCACAAACAGATGCAAGTGCAAACCGGGTTAACAAATATTTTACGAGAACACCAACTAAAATAAGTGCTTTGAATACATCTATGCACATGTGGTCCGTAGAGGGCCGTGCCCTAGCAAAAACAACCCTTCGCCAATATCACAATGCAAGGGGAAATGGATCCGTGTTTGGGTTTGATTTTGTTGATCAGGAAGGAGGGGAAATCCACATCACTTGTTTCAACGAGGCCGCGGAAGCATTCTATGAGCAGATTGAGAATGGGAAGCTATATACAATTTCCAATGGGAGGATTGCGAGGATTGCTGATGCAAAGCTATGTTACAACCATTTGAACAATGCTTTGGAGATTTTCCTGCAACCTTCCTCAACCATATCTCCACTCATAGCAAATGAAGATACAATACCTTCCCATAACTTTCACTTCACCAAAATCAAGGAATTACCTGCAAGCGCTGAAGGTTCTACAGTTGATTTGATTGGCATTGTTGTTACGATGTCACCATGCTCAACAATTCGTCGGTATGACAAGTCTGAAACAAAGAGAAGAACACTGCAATTAAAGGACATGTCAGGTTTCAGTGTAAGTGTCACATTGTGGGGACAACACTTAGATGATATAAGCAACGAACTTGAAGACATGCTTTCTATACCGCCTCTTCCGGTCCTCACCTTGAAAGCTGCCCGCGTCTCCAGTTTCAATGGAAGCTCAGTGGACATTGTTTCAAGAACCAAATGTTACGTCAACCCTCAAATTTCAGAAACAAATACACTTCATGGCTGGGTTGATTCCGATGACTACTTCCTTCCGGCGCCCTCTATCACAAGCCAATTTCTGGGCCCTCCAAAAATCCTGACCTCTGTAACGACGATTTCAGAGGTACTAAATATGGGGAACACTGAGAGAAATGAATGGGCCATGGTTACTGCAGAAATCACGAATATCAGCATGGACAACTTTTTTTACAAGGCATGTCCTCTTCAAAAAGGTGACAAACAATGCAGGAAAAAGGTGAAAGAGAATGGTAATGGTTCATGGTTATGTTCGAGTTGCAACAGACAAGTTCAAAACTATGATTATAGATATGCACTCAGAATCGATCTAAAGGACCCAACAGGAGAATTTCAATTAGTTACCGCTTTTGATGAGACAACTGAGTTAATCATGGGTGTTGCAGCTAGCGACCTCCATATATTGACTATAGACGAAGATGCGACTAGTGAAATTATAAGTAATGTCATCAGAAACGAATACTGCTTCACACTTTCACTGAAAAAAGAGACATATTGCGGAAACAACAAATTGAAATGTGTCATCCTCAGTTCAAAGAAAGCGGAAAACAGTGCAACTCCTCCATAACCTTTACGCAAGGATTTCCAACCCACCTGTCCCTTCAAACATTACACCCTCACTCATCCCATTCTATTCTTTGAACTATCACTGCTATGTTTCTTATTTCATATCTATGTTTCACTTTTTTCCCTGCTTCAAAAGAAAACTGTTGAATTCCTTTATACACTGACATACTATTGTCTCCTTCTATTATGCGGATAGTTAGTACTTTTAAGAAAATAAATATAAAAAAATGTAATTTTTTATGTACGTATTTACATCCTTCTTTAGTATGTGAACACATTGTATGTTTCTATATATCTAATACTCTTTTCCTTAATAAAAAAAGTAGTTTCTCAAAACTCAAATTGTTACCTCTTATGCGTATTTCCCATTGGAACTCCACATGCATTACAATTGAATTTAGTTTTACATTTTCACTTATTTCTGCATTTGTTTGTCATCAAACTATGTATCGTTCCTTGCTAACCCAAAATGATCTTTATCCAACAGGTGGTACTCCATAATCCTGTGACTTCGCAATCATGTCGACTCCTGCAAAACGAGCCCAACAAAGAGAGAACTACGCAAAAAATAAAGTACACATAACTGCTGAGCAACGACGTCATAAATTAGAGCATAGAACAATGAAAATCTCTAACATCTTTCAACTTACAACGACCAACAACCTACGATCCCCCAACATTCCAATCTTGCCATCAAATACAACTACTGAAGAATTGCCAACCAACATTCTGCATGTAACTTCCATGGAAAAAACCTTTCAAGAGCATACCACTTCCTTCCGTACGAACCCATCTTTGCTAACAACTGTCACTTTGCCCCAAATGTCTGGGATGCCACATGAAACTGTCTCAAGTACTGACCTCTCTTCAGTTCATCCCACATATACAACCAGTTTCTCCTCTCCTTCAGACTGCTTTCCACCTTGCAATCCACAAACGACTGAAACAGAACACCCCACCCCTTCTAATACACAGATATTTCCCATATCCCCGCTCTCTTCGCTGAATTTAGAAGCCCAACGTCGGTTTCGCAAAAGAATAGATTTGTTGGCGAACATCCAAACTTGCTCAATCTGTTTGGAAAATTACCCTAGAATTAAAACAATTTCCTTTGAAGGCTTTCCCTCGTGTAACAGATGCAAAAGTGAAAAACAAGGCCACCGCTTCTCTTCATGGAACAACATGGACCCTGAAAAACAACCTATCGTTCTTGCGTCTTTAACCCAAATCGAGGAGATGCTTATCGCATGAGTTAATCCATTCATGCAAGTCACCCAAGTACGTGGCGGGCAATACAAATACTCAAGACACACCATAAGCTTCCCGCAAAACATTACTTTAATAGCAAAGACCCTACCCCGCCGCCTTGGAGATTTGGACATAGTTCTCATACAAAGGGAAGGATCTAATTTAAAAAATTATGATTTCTACGTCAGTAGATCTCGTGTTTGTGCAGCCTTGCAATATAAAATCCAACACGACCCCTATTACAAAGATGTCTTAATCGACGATGACGCCCTTTCCTCACTACCATCTGAATCATCAAATGTTTCCTCCTCTCTCAACACAACCACAATGGAACTGCCCCAAATGCAAACTTGCTCTACAACTCATGGTAGTGGTGTTCCCACCCACTTTGATGAAACATATGAACACTCATCGTCTTTCGTGCCAACACCTCACAATACAGGAACAGAAGAAGAGGAAATCGAACAGTTCTTGCTCAACCACGATGGTAACACTCCATTTACCATGCCATGGCCAGAGCTTGGGCTTTCACCAATAAATGAATACAATATGGAAGGCCTGTTCTCAATGGCTTTCCCAACTTTATTTCCGACAGGAAAAGCAATGTGGCAACAACCCCGCATTAAAGAAGTTCCAATGCATGAATACACACTTCATTTGATGCGTTACCATGATGGGCACTTCGGTTCCCACCCAAGATTTTGTTACTTCCTTCTAAACCTCATAATGCGACACAGAAGCCAGTCCACGGCAGCAGTTTTTATGAAACAGAACACCGAATCTGGAATCCCTCCAACAATTAGAGAGCTACGAAGACAACTACTGGAATGCCCCAAAGACAACCTCCCAGATAGCTTAATGCGCTTTGGATCGAGCCTTCGAGGGACACATTCATTCTGGGCAAAAAGTAGAAGCGAGCTTTCAGATATGGTGGAACAATTGGGGACACCAACCTTATTCTTCACTCTAAGTGCTGCAGACACTAAATGGCCAGATCTCCACAATATTATGTCTGGTGAATGCCCAATAGATCCTCGAGCTGCACAACGTTGGAGAACACTTAACATTGTCTCTAACCCTCATCGAGTATCAACATACCTGCATCACAGATTCACAATATTTCAGGAAGAAATATTGCAGAAGGAACTTGGAGCAGTAGACTTTTGGTACAGGTAATCAAATCTACTTATTTCAAAGTTTTTCCCAAACTACATATCTAATATTTATGTTCCCTCGTCTCACAAGTATGAATGGCAACATAGAGGCTCCGCACATGTCCACGGTTTATTGTGGCTCGAGAATGCACCAAAAGTTGACGAACTGGACTGGGAGGACACAACAGTTATTGAGGTGACAAAACAATACTTTGATAAGTTTGTGTCTACCTGGAACCCCCGCCCGGCTTGCAACCGCTTGGATTTCATTCGCAGGTCACTCCTAGACGACCCTTGCTTGCTAGATACAACACAAATTCTATCCACCTCCCCGCATGCAGACCTTGAAGAACTGCTTAATCGAGTTCAGTGCCACACTAAATGTTCAGAGCAGACATGCCTGCGTAGAAAGCAATCACAGCTACAGTGCAGGTACAATGCTCCTTGGGCCACGCAACCTACTTCTTCCTTACACATTGAAGGTGATGGGAAAATAAAGTACCTCCCTTCCAGAAATGATGACAGATTGAACATCCACAATCGAACAATGATATACATATGGAGAGCAAATGTCGATTGCCAACCGGTACTTTCCCGCCATGCCATTCTTAAGTATATTGCAAAATATGCTTCAAAAGCCGAGCAACGTTCAGAAACATATCACCAAATGCTATCCAGATTTTCAAGAGATGCAGACGCAAATTCTCCAGCACATATCGTGATCCGTAAAATGCTCACAGAAAGCGTTGTTGAACATGACATAAGCGCACAAGAAACATGCCACATGCTGCAAAAAATTACACTTGTTATGTGCAGCCGTCCATTCGTATCATTAAATGTTGGAAAAAATATTCTGAGACGTGTCGTTGAAAGTGACGCCGATGCACAACAAACAACCGCTTTCTTGGATGCATATAAAGTTCGTCCAACAACCATGGAACACCTACCACTTATTCAAGTTGCTCGAGATTGGAGCTACAACAAGCACCGTAAAGGTGATAAATGGAAAAAGCGACCGATACAAGCAATTGTTCGGGTCCACCCGAGATTTGTGGATGTCCCTGCTCAAGAATCAACGTCATATGACCTTTTCTATTGGTCAGAACTCCTATTATACGAGCCTTTCAAAAATATTGCGTATGAATTTGGCTCAACCCCACATGACATCAACGACACTTGGGACATGTACAAGCACAACTACAGACCGTGGCATGTTCTACGCACTACCGCATAGACACAGGACTTGCAACAAATGTTAGTTCTAACTCAGAGCCCGAATGCAGTATTCAACAAGAACCATTGCAAGAATGGAAGGTCTTCACACAACTTCGCCCCGGAAACAACACGGGTCTAGACAGTCTTGAAATGTTGGGGAAACGAGATTTTGACATACACAATAATTGGACCATACACGACGTTCCCCATGATTTGCAGATAACTGGTTCATCATTCATTGAGAGAGAGAAGGCAGACACAATTAACAACAACATACATGCCACACCACCATCTTCCACACTTCCTTTGTCTCCAGAACAACAAATAGCTCTTGATACCATACTACACCATTCAGTAAACAAATCCCTTCTACCTCCACTAAGATTGATAATTCAAGGAACGACTGGCACAGGAAAATCATTTCTGATAAATAAAATCCGGAATTCATTCACAGCATCAACCATATCTCCCTCACCTCTACTTGTGCTCGCCCCTACCGATGTTTCAGCATTCAACATCTCTGCATCCACAATCCACGCAGCCATGCGTATTCCAATCAAAGAACTGAAACCCCTTGAAGGTAGTGCATTATCGTCTTTTCAAGAGTCGCTGAAACATATAGAATATGTTCTTATTGATGAAATGAGTTTCATCGGGCCAAAGTTGCTAAGAAAAATTGACAGTAGGCTCCGCGAAGCTTTCCCACACTCAAGAACATCTAAATTTGGGAACATATCAGTCATCCTCCTCGGTGACCTCGGGCAATTACCGCCGGTTTTGGACAGTCCTCTTTACGCAAGTAATTCCTACGGAGCAACCCTTTGGAAGGGATTTCAATCTTCCATTACATTGCCAACAATATTTCGGCAACAAGGAACAACCAATGCACAGGTTTCATTCCAGAATTTACTGCTCCACATGCGAGATTCAACCCCTCTAATTGAGGATTGGGAACTCCTGATGTCTCGCACAGACACACACCTAACTCAGCAGGAGCTCAACATTTTTAAGGATGCACCACATTTGTTTGCAAAAAATGATCAAGTGGCATGCCATAACCTACAGATGTTGAAGGCATTGAATGTTCCAATCACCCAATCCATTGCTAAAAGTAACAGGTGGACTGGACCAGGAAATCCTGATGATGATCAGTTGGAACACAATTTTCTGTTGTGCAAACAACAAAAAATCATGCTTATTGCAAATCTATGGGTTGATGTAGGCCTCATGAATGGTGCCACATGAACAATCACCGACATTGTCTACGACGCATCAATGCAACCACCAACATTACCTTTATTTGTTGTTGTAAAATTTGATAGATACAACGGCCCATGTTGGGATCCCTCCAACCCGTTACATATTCCCATACCCCCTATTTCCAGAGGGAATCGAAGACAGTTGCCGATTAAAATGGCCTGGGGATTAACTATCCACAAGTCGCAGGGACTTACTTTGCACAGAGCAACTGTCGACATTGGAACCACTGAAAGGCAGGGTCTGACATTCACAGCTTTCTCCAGAGTTCCCTCGCTTGCAAATCTGTGCATTTCACCCACTTTTTCATTCAAGAGATACTCAAATATGGCACACGTACCAGCACTCGAAGCAAGAAGAAAGGAGGAAGCAAGAGTACTATCACTCAACCCATCGTAAATACTAGCCTCTGCTTTCATAGCACCTCTGCTACTACTATACTCAACATTTCTTCTATCCAAAGCGGCACAGTCGTTCAAGGGATATCAAATGTAATCAAGTTTATTGAAACTAAAATTGCCCACTAAAGGCTACCACTCATGATATAAATACTGCAAACGTATACATGTCTCATTACATGTACGTATACCTACATTTATTTTATGTTTCCAAATATGGTATGCAACTTTAAATGTACACATACAACATTACAATGTAATGTTTCAACTAAAGTCCTACACTACAACTATCAATCACACACATTATCAATTGTATAATAAATGTTTCTCCAACAAAACACCAACTGAACAACCGATGCACAACTAACAACATCAACTATAAAATTGATTAACTATCGAAAACGGTATCACAAGTAATCATGTACGAATTTATAACAAGTTTGAAATGTAGAAACAACCTTCAGATTAAGTGGATCAATAATAACTGTACCTCTAAATCAAATAACATATACCGTTCAGCGTTCACATCTCATGAAACACATGCAATTGCTAGTTATTAGGCCGAAGGCGTCCCCCTATGAGAAAGGCATGACGTTTTTATTACTATCTTAAATTTGACGGTTTGATGACCATCTGAACGTTTTCACTTTTTAATAGTTTTTTTCGTTTTTTAATAGTTTTATATACATAATTTTAGTTTTCGCAATGCAGGGTTAGATGTGAGAATTCGTAGTTAAGAGAATTACAGTGGCCATTTTAAACTACAATTCGTGTGTGTGTATGGTTCGGCCTTATTAAACCCAGGCCCTGTGTAAAAGTGAGGCCGCGGGTTTAAAAGTTTTGGATGTGCATAGATTATTTAATTTATATTACATGCGGGGGGCTGGCCCCTCCCCACTTTTATTTATATGTATATTTGTTTAATTACGCCGGAGGTGTGGCTATAGTGCACTCGGTCTCCAACGACGATGGTGTGCAGCTTCCTGCTGCTTGTCATCCGATCCTCCTGCTTGACTTGCCTGTCGAGGAGTGCCGGCGTGTTGGTTCTTTGGTGATCTGCGTGTCCGTTTTTGGCTGCAGCTGTCCCTGTCGATTATTGCAAACCCTTCAATATGGTCTCCGCTTACATGTGTGGTTTCTTCTATTCTTGTCTGTTATCACTTTGCTTCTACCGCCCCTGTTTCAAACGTTCAGTGCACAGGTTTGTTTTGTTATTTTTTCATGTTCGATGCTGTTTATTTTCTTTTAGGGTATCATTCATTGAGGTACCCTAAACCCAAAATACTACTTACCTAGGACATGTAGCAGGAGCGCCTTGATAGTACAACATGAATAGGATTTGTTAAGCTTATAGTTTCCAATACAATCTTTGCGTTTAAGAGCATGATTATGATTCTGATACGCTGGTTAAATCCTCTGCAATGTTACACTGTTTCACCATATGCAAGTAACACATCTTCAACCTGATCAGTTTACATTTGCGAACATATAACTCCCAACCTATGCCAAAATAAGAGCTTTGGAACAGGATATGGACATCCATCAAAGCATAGAGGGTAGAGGAATTTTGTCAGATGTGGTTGCAAATGTCCCGGTAGACATGTATGCAAAATGTGGAACCGTAGACAAGCCACGTAAACTATTCGACAGAATGCCTCTTATAATTACTTAGAAACATTCATGCAATTGCAATTGGCAGATGTGAGGCCAAATTCCACAATCTTTGTCAGCATCCTCACTGCCTGTGCCAAAATGGTGGTATCGTGGAAAGTAGTGATTGCAGGATATGCCCAAAATGGTTTTTTTGAAAATGTCTTTGTTAGCATCATCGCTGCCTGTGCCAAAATGGGAGCTTTGGAACAGGGTATGGACATCCGTCAAAGCATAATGGATAGAGGAATTTTGACTGATGTAGTTGCAACTGCCTGGCACAAATGTATGCTAAATGTGAAAGCATAGACAAGGCACGTGAAGTGTTTGATCAAATGCCATGGTTGCAGGATATGCACAAAATGGATTTGTTGAAAAGGTCCATGAACTGTTTGATAGAATGCCTCGAAGAAATGTGGTCTCATGAACCTTTTGGTAGACTTCTGAAACAGCCCACTCAGGCAAGTCAAACAAATAAATAATTATGTACAGTTTAATTCAAGGTTAACAATGATCTCCTAATTTGGAATAAATTTTTGGGTAATAGCAAAACCAAGGCCCCGGTTTAAAAATTTTAAGGTGGGGGTTCAAGAGCAACACTTAAAGATTGATTACATTCCCCACCCTATCAGGGAACTGCGTATTTTGAGATAAGGAGGCACAGACTTCTGGCACATTGGGAAAGCATATACCAATGGTATTTGAGCACACGTTAGTGGTGTTAGTGCAATTCAGGTACAAATTAGCAGAATAAGGGAACACACTAGCAAAATTAGGGAACATGTTATTGGAATTAGAGCAATAAAATTTGCTGGGAGGAGATCACCCCTTGAATAAGATATTTTAGGAGAAGATACTACTTGATGCTAGGAGGAGCACTCAAGCCGAGGAAGATTAAATTTAGACCAGGAATTAATGTTTTAACAGTGCGTTTTATTCCATAATTTCTGAAATAAGGTTCGAAAACCTTCAAACAGCTAAAATGCTTCTGAAGACCCTAATTAATCCAAAATTAGGTTGCTGATTACGCAAAAAAAAATAAAAAAATTACACAGAAGATCTAACACACTTCTAAATGGAAAGTGATATCTCTAACGCTGGCTAGAATTGCTCTTTTTTTGGTATCTCTTCTTTGGCTTTGGGTGGTTTTAGGGCTATTTTCTAGGTTGAATGTCTGTGGATTCCCTTATAATGGGTTCTCTTTGTGATATTACTCTATGCATTTGTAGACCCTGGAGCTATAGTGTTAGGGTACATACTAGAATGCAAATTAACCTGTTCAATCACTGTGTCACAGAGCAGATGAAGAGTAAGAATCTCCCATTCAAATGCTGGGCTGCTTAGAATAAGATTAGCAGAGTTTTGATAGATGCGCGTAAAGATTTTGACCAAGTGAAAGAACGAGACAATTTCTTATTCTCTCAAACACTTTACAAATTTTAGCTCAGCTAATTTTTAACCACTGAGCATCAGAGGTTTATCATTTACTAAAACCCAACTAACATTCCCTTAGCTGTGGATGTCTCCATGTCCAATTTGTTTGATGCTACCAGGTACTTTATTTATCATCTAATTTGCTGTTCTAAGTTCCTCTAAGTGGTTCAAACTATCAAAACCATAACTACTTTTCAAGCCTGTTTAGAGGCCTTGTAGTATCAATGCTTAAGCTAAAAAATGATGGGAAGGAAAATGGGATTGGCACTGTATTTCCAGCAGTATATATAGATAATAGCTGTGGGAACATTACAATTATTAAATCTCAGAACAAAAGAAAGGAAAACAACAATAGAAAATCACACATCAGGTAAGGAAAGTGTTAACTAAAGCAAAAGAAAAACAAGTTACGCTTAACATAGAGTCCAGTGTATAGGACATAAAAATACCAAGAAAGGTATACTTGCTACCTTTCCACAGGTACCACACTTTGGTTAGAAGAACTCCTAAACTTTGAACGAGTAAGAAACCTTATCTTGAAGACCAAAACCTTGACGACCAACAGTGGCAACACTCTTTAGTGTGCCTCTAACAATACGAGGACTTGGCTGAGCTTTAGTATCATCTCCTTGTTTCTTTCTACGAAGAGTCTTCCCATGAGAATGTGCCCCTGGCAAAGGATCGGGAGAAATTGAAGCATCTAGATCATTTGAAGCTCCTAACATTGTCCTCAAGATTGATGAGGTCACTTGAGATCCAACCTCTTTCATTTGAACCCTGGTAGGAATGTTTGCAAAATCAATTAGCAAATCAAACAAATGGAAACTAGAAGAGGAACAAAAGAACATAGATTAGTATGCCTGCTTCCATGGTCAGATCATATTTGAATGTCTCCATGGTCTGGATTGTGAAGAAACAAGCATATCTTTGGCACCATTTTGTTAAATCAGAGTTAGTCGTCTACATAAATAGCATCAGAAGCCACGCTTCAACTGACATCAGTCTAGAAATAATTCGATACATATGCAAGTCTTGGAACATAGGCAGCATCTGTAGATTGGAAAAGAAACGAATTCCATTTTTTATCTTTGTGCAGCACTATGTGGGTGTACTGGGAAAATGTATTTAATTCATGTGTTTGAAAATTGCAAGTGGTGTTGAAGACCAGCACATTCATAGCCATGCTAAGCTAGGTAGCCGTTCCAACTAAATTCCAAAATGTTAAAAACATTTCCATGGATCATATCCAACATACCTTGTGACAACTTAAGTTGGAAGCCCAAGTTTTCCGTAAGGCACAAACCTTTGCTGAATTGTACGATGAAGATAATTACCATTTTCCATCAAAATGGGACATTCATAAAGAAGATACTAGACTTGTAGGCATTGAATTCTTGGTCCATTCCCTATTGGAGTTTAACAGTCTAGAGGGAAGATTTCCGAGGATGATGATAGTTACAAGCTTAAAGAGTCCCCTTTTCTTAAGCCACAAAGTGGGTCAAAGAGGTTTTTTATTTCTTCGTTAAAAATTGCCACAAGGATGGATGAGTGTACTAATGCACAACAAAAATCTGAAACATTTATATCATAAATTTAATAATTATCATAATAGAAATTAATTTTTAAACAAATGTACAAAATAATATTAAATAGAAAAACACTCAACATTTTTCATTGATGCCAATCTTCTAGAATCCCTACTATGTGCATATGGGGACTCCCAGTACCAAACAACTGCAACAGTGGATGAAGCTACCATTACAAAGATGTACTCCACACAAAATAAAATTGAAAAGGCACAACAAACACTGCAACAAACAATTGTAGCTTCCCAAAATGCACAAAAGAAATTGAAAGAAAAAGGTTATAACGACATGTTTCAAAAACTACTAAATAAGGCATTTACTTCTTACCTTCTAAAAGGGCCCTAGAAACAATAGCCTACAGAAAATAGTAGCCCATTAAAAAAACATTCCGTCTTCTACATAACATACTTATGTTTACTCAAACCCTTTACAATATCTACTCTTTTCAGTACCAGCACAAGTAAAGGTGTCTGGTTTTTTTGGCTTGTATATATGCTACACAAACATTGCTTGAATGTGGTTTATAAATAAAGTGTTGTTTTCAAATCAAATGTTGTGTTATAATGTGCTTAATGATTGCTTACATGCTTTATAATCAATTGAATCTCCACATTTCAAAGCATTCAACAATCTATTCAACTTCATCTATAATTCTGGAGTAAAGTTATCACAAATAGCTGACATGGAAGTTAAATGCAAAGATACTTTTCAAAGTTAATCTTTAAATTAAACTGAGCACGCTATAACACACCCACACCATGCAGAATACTCTAAACTTTATTGTAGACAAACTAATTATGGTCATGGAGAAAATTTGATTATTAGGAGCCAAATAGGAACTGCATACCCTCCCCCTTTTACAGGGACTTTAAACATGACAACCACATTCGACACCGTAGCAACGCGAATTACAAAAAATTGTACTCGCATACAATAGTTTCTATCTAAATGTGTCAAACAAAAGTGCATGGAAGCCACAACTGTAGATGACACTGCAATCTCTGCAATGCTGCATACCCAACAAGAACTACAGCAAGCACAAATTACACTGCAGCAATCATCCATAGCCAGAGAAGGCACCATCCACATTTTAAGAGAAAATTTTTACATACAGTTCTATGAATCCACCCCCTCCCCATAACAACAAAACCCCCACTGTACATACCCCAAACTATGTGGTTTCTTGTTTACTTGTGTAACTTATGTTTATTGATTAATGCTAGCTTTTGGTAACATACGATTTTCTATATACTGCTCCATTTAAATTTATGAGTAAATCCGTGCAAACTATTTATATTGCATTTAGTGTTTCCCATATTATGTTATTAAGCTTTGTTGTTGAGGATCACCATCGCTCTAGAAACCAGCGCACCCAGGCAAGTAAATTTATTCTGCTCAGTTTTCCTTTTATTTTGTTTCTTGATATCTCAAACAATATTTGTGGATAGCACAGTGTTAGTTGTTTCTAAACTTAAAATTGACCCAATCTTGTACACCAGAGGAACTGAAATAATATACTCAAAACTATCTTGCAATGCTTTTATAAGCTTGATGGTTTATATATATTTATGATGGTCTTAGCTTCACGGGGTTTGATCCCAGGTCTTTTATTTGACAATGGCTACACCAGTCAACACAGTCCAACGGACAACTACTACATTGCACCGAAACATTTCCTCTACTCCCGCTTCTGTAGAAAAATGACCAAAAAACAAATCATTACGGTCTTCAACAATACATCATTTTCAGGATTTCCATCTACAATTTTCTTTTTAAACATATATCACAACAATTTAATGATTGCAGTCCTTTACCTACCATTTCATCAAGGTATTTTGTCTACAATTTTTATTTTCATCTGTTACATTTTTCATCTACAGTTTTTTTTTTTTGGTAAATCGCAATGTTTTAACGATTGTAGTTCTTTACCTTGCATCCCACAAAGGCATTTTGTCTACAGGAAAAAAAAAATCTGGATATTATGGCCTGGAAAATCTATTTTTTGGTTATTCTCAACTATGGCTGCTACTTTTCTTTCCGACAAAACTATGTATCTTCTAATTTTTGGGCTGTGTGAGTGGATTTCCTATTTTTCCAACATGTTTAGATCTCACTGTTTGAGATCTTTGTACCTCTAGCTGCATTCTGAAATGGGATTTCATTGTTGCTCATGCCCCACCGAAACGAGCTCAAGGTTTTTGTTCAATTACGAGCCATGTTTTACAATACGCGCCCAGATCCATGGTGGGTTCAAATTCCTACAATACACCATTATTTCTACCATTATATAACAAAAGATTAAAAAAACAATAAATTAACCCTCTACATGACAAGCGATTCAATCTGTTCCTTCTCAACAAAACAATTATTTTACTATCCAAATCTCTAAAAATAACCAGGCTTGCGGGACCGAACATTATATATTTATTTATTAGGGTGAGATGTAAACACCAGGTGGCATTATATTCTTAGAAAGACAGTGAAAATATAAACATTGTGGCATTCCATCAAGGCTAAAACACCATCCACATCTCAAAGTCAAAGCTTTGCAAAACTCTAGAGTGGTTTGGATGCTTTTGTATGCACAAACAAAAGTTTTCACCTACTCTTGAAATCCATTAATTGAACTTATCTTCTATATAACTATTGCCGATTTCCATCTTAAGCATGCTTCAATCCTCATCCAAGGCCCAATCTGAATGCATTCCAAAAGCTCTGGTTTCCATACAGTCCTCTCCTTATCTCTCTCTTCTTATCTGCTACACAATACCACTATGTTTTTAAGTATAATCTTCTTTGAGATCTACATTTTTTAAAGGCATTATAGCTTCAAAATGGATCCAGACACATCTTCACAAGAATCAACCCAACCATTGTATGCAATATGGATGCAAGTGGCTTTCAATTCATCATTTGCATTTAAGTAATCTTAAATACAAACAGTTACTAAAAGAATGTCGAGCTAGAAATGCATTTCCAACTACACAATACCTAAAGACATCCTTTGAAGTAAAACCATTAGTTTTACTGACACGGAACCATCCCTAAATTTCACTAGACACAAGAGGGAGAGGAGGAAAGCATAATCCCTTCTCTCAAGTCTCACCCTTAAATTCTACTCTCTTCCCCATTCAGCAAACAGAACAAAGGTAAACCAAAAACCATCATGCCACTTAATCTCATCTCTCCCCGATTCTATTTCAAGGTTATCAATTCACGCTCAAACAAGATCGTGTATATAATTCATGCATCATTTGAAAGGATTCAGAGATATCTTTAACTCCTCTCAAGTAACTATTATTCATGTGTATGGAATTCAACCCTCTTTCTTTTCATCAAGTCTCTCTCACATAATGAATAGGCAGATAAAGCAATGTAATCAACATTAATCATAATCCAAAGATACATAAAGCTTTGTCTATCATAGTTGGAAGCAAGTAAAGGTCCATTTAGAGAAGCTCTTACTCTGCTCTATAAAAGAGGTGCTGCAAAAATTACAAACTACGCTTGGTAATTCAAATATGACATCATCAAAATCTTTAATATAATCCAAAATGAGCAAATTCGCCTATTCCCTAAAAACCATCTGTTGGGCAAAATTTTGTATATTTCTGTGCTGGCTATATCTGACATAAACCAATTACATGTACTCAGGCATACAACTTAACCATAATGTAAATGTTGTATAATCATATTTTATGGGTATTTTATCATTTAATGTAGAAGATATCCTTTACTGCCAATTTTTTTGGAAAAACTGCAATTAGTATTAGTAGCAGAGGTCTTAATTTTGGGGTGGTGCTATCTTAGCTAGATACAAATAGAGTAAGAGATACTCTATTTATGTATTTGGCAGTTTACTTTGTCACAATTTTTAATTCATTCTCCATGCTCATTATATTAAGTGCCTGTATGGACTCTCTGTATCAATGCATTTCTAGCTCTATCTTTTTTTAATTATCTAAATAGATAATTTTTTTTTGAGAAAATAGATTATACATTCTTTGTAATGCATTGCAACCCTGGTTGTATACCACCTGCTGATAAATACTAAATACTAATCAGCCACTCTACTACTGCAAATAATTTGACTTGTTTATCACATGTTTAATGCCCGTAATAACTCACTTACAACAGCCCACCTCAGTGTAAGAGGAGTAAGATATGGTACACATCAGATCATTATATAGTAATCACACCAATATAAAGAGTAGTGGTTTCTATGGATAATTGTCATTTCTCATGATTAGGATGGATGAATGAATGATGGTTGAAGGACATATAAGTAATTTTAAGAAGAATATATAATTTAAAAGCTTTTGAAATTTTGAAAAGAAATGATATCAACGTAGATGTTTACTTAAAGGTATTAAAAAATCATTTAAATAAACATCACTCTTTACCTCACTAACTGGAAATAAACATTTTGCTTTGTTATCTTAATAGCTCCTAATGGATCCAAGATCGCTATACAATGGCCATTTCTGCGATCTGAATTTTAGATTTCGTAACATGAGAATGTGTGCATCAACTGAAAAACAGAAATTTAATTTATTTAGTAATGGAATCTCTAATAATATTTTATATAAATAGACAATGTTCTATACATCTTCTTTTCCTTGACATCCTTCAGATTTAATTTTGAAGAGACTCTAAACAGCTTGTAGGGCAGCCGATACAATATCATTTTAAGTGATCACATCAATATAGAAAGTGTCATTTTTTCACGCGATTGGAATGGATGAAAGAGTTTGAATGGATAAATAAAATTAAATTACTGCTCATTTCTTATAGCACTAAAACTACAATACAAATTATTCAGTGTAAATGTCTTAATTTCCAATAAAATCCCATATTTACATTCAATTTGGGAGGAAAAATCTGGGTGGAGTATTGTTGAGGATACGCCCTGCTGAATGCTCTCATGAAAAGATTTAGATTTCAACTCAACATTAGACATATATTTCAGTGGTAAGTCAGAATTACATTCAATTTTGAATCTTGATGAAACCATAATTTACACCTTCAGCTTTGTGAAATGATATATTTTTTGTTAATTTAGTTAAGTTGCACAGTTTATGATGCTAGCAAAAATCCAACTGAAATTAGCCTTTCTTATTATCCCGTTAATTGATTAAACCAGCTAATGTTGTGATTTGTTTTTTTACAGTGTTTTTTGTTTCAAATTCAAGCTTCGAGACAGCTTCAAAGGCAAATGGTACTTGTCAACCAAGTTAGACAAGAAAAAAAGACTACAAAAGTTGTGTAATGAGTTTACCATGGTATGAATCCTCCCTTGGTCTGTTGACGGTATCGCATGTGCTGGAAGGACAGACAATACTACACCTAATGTAACATCATGTATATCCACAGCTGACACATCTCATATATCAGCTGTTATATTGTTCATCACATCATTCTTCCCTTTCTAGGAGCTGAAACAATATTATCACAGTTATTATTGTCTTTTCCTTATTGTATATTGCACTTCCATTTACGTGTATCAATTAAAATTTTTGCTTTGGAGAAGGGTAATAATACTTGTATGCCTACATTGCAGAATTATCTTGAAAATACGAGAGTAGTATTTATGAGTTTGAATATCAAAATGCTTTTATTTAGATTTTAATTTTGTTTCTAAAGCATGGATGCTTATTTTGTTAAGATGTCAAGATTTTAGATTTATGAGATGGGATTGAGTATAAATACAATTTGGTATGTATGTATCACAAATGGAACCATCCATGCCCTGTAAATAGTAAAACATGAAAATTTGAGATGAGATTAAAGGTGCTTAACTAAAGAAATGCTTGAATGGTCATATTAGATCAGTCTTCATATTACATAAGACGTGTTTGATCAAGTGATGCACAAAATGAAAGATATAATTAAACTTTGGAGACAGGTTGTTGTTTTGTGGGTTACATTTTTAATGCTATATGCAACCAATATTGGCCAGTTACAAATAACTTGTTATTGGACAGTTACAACTTACAAAGAACTTGATATTATTTGGAGATCTGGTGTTGTTGTTATTGAAGTCAGAATTATTTTTTTTTCCTATTACTATTTAGCATACATTACTGGTCTAGCAAGATTATATTGGAAAAATCTTAGTTCAATCAAAAGGATCAGTCTTTGGCAATCGTATTTGTTTCTCAGGAGATTCTTGCGGCAGAAGATCCTGAATTTGAAACTTTCTACACAAAAAAATTCTCTTGAAGGAAGGTATTCGTGCTTGGATGGCGGCTCAAGATCAGCCCCATATCTCGTAGGAATGGATTTGTACCCTTGATGTGGGTCCTCATGTAGGTACTACAGTATGTAGGATGAGATGAGGTGAGGTGACTTTTTCTCACCTTTCGGCTGTCCAAATCGGTCTATAGCACCTATTCACTTGTTTGGAAGATTGTTTTTATGGGTGCCCAGTTTTAGTACAAATTCTCCAAGCCTTCTTTGATTGTCTTGATTTAAGATTTCATATACAAGTTTATGATTTCAAATATCTTTGTGATCAAGCCTATATATATGTGTGTGTTTATGCACATTTAAAAAAATTCACCTGGTGTTTGAATTCTGATTGATTATGAACTCACTGTGGTTTGGGTTTCTTTTAGGTACATCTGTGTGTGTTGAAGAGGTATTACGAGTCTCAAAAATGCCTTCGCATTCTTATTTGGACAGACAGATTGAGCAGCTCTTAGACTGCAAGCCATTGGCCGTGACCAGGCTAGGCCTGTTTTAGTTGAAGAATGGAATGTGCAACCAGTGAAGTGCCCGGTCACAGTACGCGGTGATATCCATGGGTAGTTCCATGATTTGGTAGATCTTTTCTAAATTGGTAGCAAGGCTCTTGATACTAATTATTTATTCATGGGGGACTATGTAGGTGAGGTGATATTGCTTCTTTGGTTTTAATTTTTTAATGCTAGATTCTGGATTGTTTTTGCATGATTGATAAAGAAGAGGGATCTTGCCTTAAGTTTATTAATATTGTCCATGGTATGTTAAAGACCAAATATTATTATTTTAGTTACATTGCTCAATACAACGTGAATGACTATCTTTCCACCCGTGTGATTTGGAGTCTCACTAAACTGTGTTGTTCATTTTTGTTGTATAAGATCAAATGATTGCTGGATATAATTTATAGAGAGTTACAAAGTTCAAACTACCATGTTGCATTCTTCAATATAGTATGAATGCCCATTTTTTAACCCGAGTGAGTATATTCATTAAATTAAGCCTTTTATTGTTAGTGTATAATACCAAATGATGATAAAACTACACTTTGCATACAATCTAGAGTTCTAAAATTTAAAACATTATGTTTTTTTTATTGGTCTTAATCAACTATTCTTACTCCCTAGCAAGTCCAGCTGTTTAGGTGTGGGAGACTCGCCACTCAATAAGAAAGGATTTTTTCTACTTGATGCCAACTTTCTCACAATGACATTGCAACACATTGGCTTCTTCTTCAATTATCATATGCCTCTGTTGATTGTCTTGCTTAAATAGGTGTTCCCTTGTTCAGCAATTTTCCCATTCTTCACCACTACTACCAGATCAACATCTTTAATTGTGGAAAGATGGTGTGCGGAAACAATAGTAGACATGTTTACCTTCACACAATCCATTGCATCTTCAACTATGCACTTTGGTTCAAAAGAAGAATCCTGGAATCTTTTAGTATTGTTCCGATACCTTTTATCCTCATTTGCATGAAACAATTTCAAACTTGCCTTCACTTGACATTTCTTGCAAGGACCATCAATCATTGAATTATGAAGTTCGTCATTTACAAGGGAAGCCTTTAGAAAAAGGTTTTAGCTTCCTTATCGTATCCTTTTACTGGCATATTTAAACGGACAATATATTTAGGCATCTACCAGAGCAAAAACTAAACCTCCCCACAAAAATATACACAAACCAAACAACAAAAAAAACCACCTTCCACACACTTACGGCGTAATCTTGCTCCATAGGGAGCGACCACTAGTTTAAAACATTAGGGGTGGGGTCGGTGTTCCTCCACCACCACATAGAATTAATTTTTATTTTTTTTAAATAAACAAAACATGGGGGTAGCCCCCCTTAATATGTATAAATTTTATTTTTATTTATTTATTTATTTTTATTTACTTACATTTTAAAGTAATATCCATATATAATTATATATAATTTTAGGAATAATTTATTTTATAAATTCTTATATTATAAATTATATAAATTTATATATTTATTTATAATTATACAAATAATTTATTATTTATAAATATATAAATGATAATATAAATAATTCACGAACAACTTTTTTTTGTTTGGGCGACTATTGGCTAGAAGAGGGTAGTATGCATCCTGGTTGGACCTGGAGATGAAAGGCAGAAGAACGACAGATCATGCAGGTGAGTTTAAGTATCTGGAGTAAACATATTAGGGTTTTTTCATTGATTGAATGTTTCAATTTATCTTAGATTTGTTTTATGGGTATGGAGGATATGTTGATTTGTACTTGATCTAGGTTTACCCTACATGTCCAGGCTATGTCGTGGGAATATAAATTCTTTTTCTCTAGAACTAAGATTGATTAAAACAGGTTAAGGATTTGTATCAATCATAATACCTATTGTATAGATTGTTTTAAAGGCATTTTTTTCTTGTTCACTTGATTTTTACCATAGATTTAATTAGTGGCTCAGTAGTTTGGGTTGGAATAAGAAAAAAGGATTGCTTTTTTCCTACGCATTACCTTTACTTCTTGGGAAATGTTTAATTTACTTGATGCCATGCTTGGATTAGTAAGGTATTTCTTGTTTTGCATCATGAGATGTCTGGACTTCGCGAGTATTGTTTATTTAGCACTAAGATTTACATTCATACATGAAATCCTTGTGGGAATTGAATTTTGAAAATAAACTTTCAAAGCTTGTGTCCTACTCGGTTGTCTTGAGTGTCTTTGGTCTAGATGGTTCATGATTATTTGACTGATTTATGGATGATATTCCCTGTATCATATGCTAAGTGCCTTATATGTTTTTCCGAGTTTTTATTATTTGAGGTGGTTTTTCCTGTATATATATATATATATATATATATATATATATATATATAAGATGGAATTCTCTAGCAGAAGCTTCTTAGCTCAAAACTATAGAGGTTGACATGTGTTTTGGTGATTTGGATACTTGATTTATTTGTTATGCTTTGAAAATCACCCAATTGCTTGTATTGTCTCCTCAAAGTGATTAAGAAAAAAAACAATATCCCTGGGAAACCTTGTGGAATTGACCACACTCGTTGATCTGCCTAGTTTGAGTTCTATTAATGCAAGTGGTACAGAAAGCATGGTGAAGTAGATAATCTATTAATTTTAGGATTTGCCTACTTTAAGAAAATAAAGTTACGAATATTGGATAGAGATAGAGGGTAAAAATTCACTTTATACGTGTGGTTGTTTTTAGTAAACTAATTATAGATACAAATTGAAACTCTATAAAATAGGTTGACCTATAATTACACTCGTGCATTATTTTACACACATACAAATTTTGACAAGAGCCATTTCATCTCTTGGTTTAGTTTGGTGGGTATCCATTGCCCAGTCAAAGATAGAAGGATCAACAATCCATCCACCACCTCTAAATCCCTTCAGTTTTGTTTCACTTTCAAATTTAGGTACCTTTCATGTCATCTTTTTCTCCTCTCTCCCCACCTCCTTTGACTAATTTTATCTCCGAGTACAAACTATATTTAGCCATTTTTCATGCTTTTATTCTTCAAAATTTTATACCCATTTGGCCAATTTGTTGCAAGCCTAACAAGTGGGTTGTTAGTTGTTACTGTGTTGCAGGATCAAGAAGAGATTCTAAGGATCTATAGATCTTGGAGGAAGAGTCACAATGGTTGCAGGAAAAGGTGCCAAAGGCCTTATCACAGGAAAATCCTCCACCCCTGCTTCCACCTCTGATTTTGTCACTAATAATAATAAAAATCTAATAGTAATAATGACAAGGTTGATAAGAAGAATCCCATCTCTTACTCATCTTGTGCAGGCCTCCATGTTTGTACTTGTTTTTCACTGCTTGTCATGTTCCTGGTTGATCATTTTTCACATATAGTTACTGTATGCATGCATGGTTCAATAATTATTGCTTCAAGGACCCATATTTTTCTCCCTAGTGTCTGCAGAAAATTATTTGTCATTTGTAAGCCTTTCTTGGTTCATTGTTTAGCCTTGTAGGCTTCCACCAATGGGTTGTACTTATTTGAAATGATATTGTGTCATTAGGCCATGAAACCACTGTTTTTTCATGGTGTAGGGAATTTTTTCAGACAGTTATTCCCCGACATCCATGAAAGGGTGGTGACTCTTGTTATGTGGGCAATGATTACCTTTCTCATAATCAAGAAAAAGATTTTTCTTTTCAAGGCATTTAAGGCTTAGAATTTTCCTTTCTGGACATGAAGAAGTGTTTTAAATACAAACACTCTGCATAAACCATGTCTTTATATATTTAATTAGTTGTTTTAATTACCTGCATGTATACATGAATCTAAGTGTGGCGGTAACAAGCTCTCTAGCCTATACTATATCTCCTTCTCTGTTAAGTATTTTATCCAATATGGTTCTAATTCCTCCCACACTGATGACAATGATTGTTTTTAACAATTGGGATTACATGTTGTATTCTTCTTATGGATTCCTAATTAACTACAAAAGTAATTATCTATCCAAAGCAGTATCAAATGTATAGTGCCAAAAAAATTAGCCTTTAAGGATGATATTCCCTGTATCATATGCTAAATGCCTTATATGTTTTTCCGAGTGTTTTTCGGGGTTTTTATTATTTGAGGTGGTTTTTCCTATATATATATATATAAGATGGAATTCTCTAGCAGAAGCTTCTTAGCTCAAAACTGTAGAGGTTGACATGTGTTCTGGTGAGTTGGATACTTGATTTATTTGTTATGCTCTGAAAATCACCCAATTACTTGTAATGTCTTCTCAAATTGATTAATAAAAACAACAATATCCATGGGAAATCTAGTGGAATTGACCACACTCCTTGATTTGCCTAGTTTGAGTTCTATTAATGCAAGTGGTACAGAAAGCATGGTGAAGTAGATAATCTGTTAACTTTTAGGATTCTGCCTACTTTAAGAAGATAAAGTTACGAATATTGGATAGAGATAGAGGGTAGAACTTCAATTTATGCTTGTGCTTGTTTTTAGTAAACTAATTATAGATACAAATTGAAACTCTATAAAAGAGGTTGACTTATAATTACACTCGTGCATTGTTTTACACACATACAAATTCTAACAAGAGCCATTTCATCTCTTGGTTTAGTTTGGTGGGTATCCACAATCCAGTCAAAGACATAAGGAGCACAATCCATCCACCACCTCTAAATCCCTTCAGTTTGTTTCACTTTCAAAATTTAGGTTACCTTTCCTGTCATCTTTTCTCCTCTCTCCCCACCTCCTTTTACTATTTTATCCCAAGTACAAACTATATTTAGCCATTTTTCATGCTTTTATTCTTCCAAAATTTTATAACCCATTTGGCCAATTGTTGAAGCCTAGCAAGTGGGTTGTTAGGTGTAACCGTGTTGGCAGGATGTAGGAAGAGATTCCCAGGATCTACAGATCTTGGAGGAATATTCACAATGGTTGCAGAAAAAGGTGCTAAAGGCCTTATCACAGGAAAATCTTCCACCCTTGCTTCTACCTCACTTTGTCACTAAGATAAGAAAAATCGTAATAGGAATATGAAAGGTTTGTAAGAAGAATCCCATCTCTTACTCATCTTGTGCAGGCCTCCATGTTTGTACTTGTTTTCCACGCTTGTCATGTTCCTAGTTGATCATTTTTCACATATATTACTTGTAGATGCATCCAGGGTTTTAATTTCTTATTCTTGCTTTAAGGACCTATATTTTTCTCCCTAGTGTCTGCAGAAAATTATTTGTCTTGGGAGCTTTTCTGGGTTCATTGCTTTAGCCTTGTAGGATTCCCACCAAATGGGTCGTGCGTGTTTGCAAATTCTATTGTTCAGTAGGCCATCAAACCAATGTTTTTGTTCTTGGTGAGAGAATTTGTTTAGGAAGTTATTCCCCTGACACCCACGAATAGGTGGTGACTCTTGTTATGTGGGGCAAATGATTATCTTTCTCATAATCAAGCAAAAATGTTTTCTATTTTAATTAGTTTGTTTTAATTACCTGCAATGTATAACATATCACGTGTGGCGGTAACAGCTCTCCTAGCCTATACTATTCTCCTTCTCCTGTTAAGTATTTTATCCATATGGTTCTATTCCTCTCCCACCCTGATGAACATTATCGTTTTTAACATGGTATTACATGTTGTATTCTTCTTATGAGTCCTAGTTAACTAACAAAATATATCTATCCAAAGCAGTATCAATGTATAGTGCCAAAAATTAGCCTTAGGATGATATTCCCTGTACAATATGCTAAATGCCCTTATATTTTTTTTCCTAGTGTTTTTCGGGGGTTTTTTTTTATTATTTGAGGTGGTTTTTCCTATATATATATATATAAGATGGAATTCTCTAGGGCAGAAGCTCTTAGCTCACAACTGTAAGAGTTTGACATGTTGTTCTGGTGAGTTGGATACTTGATTTATTTGTTATGCTCTGAAAATCACCCATTCTTGTAATGTCTTCTCAAATTGATTAATAAAACAAACTAATCCCATGGGAAATCTAGTGGAATTGACCACACTCCTTGATTTGCCTAGTTTGAGTTCTATTAATGAAGTGGTCCAGAAGCATGGTGGAAGTAGATAATCTGTTAAACTTTAGGATCTGCCTACTTTAAGAAGATAAAGTTACGAATATTGGATAGAGATAGAGGGTAGACTTCAATTTATGCTTGTGCTTGTTTTTAGTAACTACTTATAGATACAAATTGAAAATCTATAAAAGAGGTTGACTTATAATTACACTCGTGAATTGTTTTTACACACATACAAATTCTAACAAGAGCCATTTCATCTCTTGGTTTAGTTTGGTGGGTATCCACAATCCAGTCAAAGACATAAGGAGCAACAATCCATCCACCACCTCTAAATCCCTTCAGTTTTGTTTCACTTTCAAATTTAGTTACCTTTCCTGTCATCTTTTCTCCTCTCTCCCCACCTCCTTTTACTATTTTTATCTCCAAGTACAAACTATATTTAGCCATTTTTCATGCTTTTATTCTTCAAAATTTTATACCCATTTGGCCAATTTGTTGCAAGCCTAGCAAGTGGGTTGTTAGTTGTAACCGTGTTGCAGGATTAGGAAGAGATTCCAAGGATCTACAGATCTTGGAGGAATATTCACAATGGTTGCAAGAAAAGGTGCTAAAGGCCTTATCACAGGAAAATCTTCCACCCTTGCTTCTACCTCTACTTTTGTCACTAATAATAATAAAAATCTAATAGTAATAATGAAAAGGTTGATAAGAAGAATCCCATCTCTTACTCATCTTGTGCAGGCCTCCATGTTTGTACTTGTTTTTCACTGCTTGTCATGTTCCTAGTTGATCATTTTTCACATATAGTTACTTTATGCATCCATGGTTTAATAATTCTTGCTTTAAGGACCCATATTTTTCTCCCTAGTGTCTGCAGAAAATTATTTGTCATTTGTAAGCCTTTCTTGGTTCATTGCTTAGCCTTGTAGGATTCCACCAATGGGTCGTGCGTGTTTGAAATTCTATTGTGTCATTAGGCCATCAAACCAATGTTTTTTCTTGGTGGATAGAATTTGTTTAGGAAGTTATTCCCTGACACCCACGAAAGGGTGGTGACTCTTGTTATGTGGGCAATGATTATCTTTCTCATAATCAAGAAAAAGATTTTTCTTTTCAAGGCATTTAAGGCTTAGACTTGTCCTTTCTGGACATGAAGAAGTGTTTTAAATACAAACACTCTGCATAAACCAGGTCTTTATATATTTAATTAGTTGTTTTAGTTTCCTGCATGTATACATGAATCTAAGTGTGGCGGTAACAAGCTATCTAGCCTGTACTATATCTCCTTCTCAGTCAAATCTTTTATCCTATATGGTTCTACTTCCTCCCACACTGATGACAATGATTGTTTTTAACAATTGGGATTACATGTTGTATTCTTCTTATGGATTCCTAATTAACTACAAAATTAGTTATCTATCTAAAGCAGTATCAAATGTATAGTGCCACAAAAATTGGCCACAAAAAGCTACCACTCATGATATAAAATCTGCAAATGTACAGAAGTCTTCATGTATTCATGTTTAGTTCAAATAAAATAGTTCGAAAAATGCTACCACTCATGATATAATATTTGCAAATTTATAACAAATTTGAAATGTAGAGATAGAACCTTTAAATGTAATGCTTCATCTATATTCCTACACTAACAAAATCAAGCACACCCCTTAACATCAACTATAAAAATAATAACTATACCTCTAAATCAAATAACATATACCATTCGACATTCACATTGCATTGTGCACATGCGATTGCTAGTTAAATATGAAACTTAATATCTTAAAATATAATTTTAAAAACATATCAATACATAAAAATGAGGTTTTGATGAAATGGAGGACCCCTCAATTCTTAATACTAACCTAAAAAAATTAAACTTTCAATTAAAAAATAAAACAAAACCTAAATTTAATAAATCAAGATTTCAATTAAATGTTGCCACACAATAATATATTCATTATAAAATAAAGACGGGATTATAATAGTATTACCATCGACAATAACCCCCCCAAAAAAATGAAATTTCGTCTCCAATATAAAAGAAGAATTTATTAGGGATTTGTAATTTTTCTAAATAAAATATTTTAATATATTTTATTTTGTATTTAATTTTTAAATAAAAAATAATCCAATTTTTTAAAAAATTCAATATATTTATTAAAGAAAATTGAGGACTTAAAAAAATAAATATTACTTTTGTTGATCAAATTTCCCCATGCATGTTTCAAATTAGTGGAATGGTAATAAAGAAAATAAGAAACTCGAAATGATGAGAGGGTTTATGCCTATCTCAAGATAAGATGATGATGGAGATATGGGTGCAAAAGATCCTCTGCACTGCGAGCTTGATAACCTGCACAACAAAGAAAAACTTAAATGAGAAAAAAATTAGTAGATAGGATGGTGGGTTTCCCGGCAATGCCGGTCTCGAGAATTGGTAACTTCCTAGGGATGGATGTCAACGCAATTTCATAAAATATTATATAAAATGGTAATGGATAAATGATAGGATGCAACAGATAAATGAATTGGAAAAGAGATCTGAAATGTACTAGGTAAGACAAGATGCATATATGATAATAATGAATGATAATAAACCAAACCTGAACGGGTCGATGGCGACCTGAGACTGATAGGTACAATCAACACTAAATACAATCTAGAGTAGATTAGGAAATACAGAAAATAGGTTTGCAACAGGCTCTAAAACACTTAGAAAGTCTTATATCTGATATTGGAATGTTGGAAAGATAGAAATGATGCAATAAAATTGATAGATATGATAAATACAGACAGGGTCGACGGTGACTACATTGGATCGATGATGACTGGTGAAGTGAAGATGAAATCTAGGCTCTTAAATAGGTAGATTGTAAGAATGGAGAGACTTTATTATTGAAAGAAGTTGTAAGGAAAATGGTAGATGGATAAGGAACCAGAAACAAAGGTTATGCAGATCGGGTCGATGGTGACTAGAAGGGTAGATTTAGGGTTTGATGAGGCTAGATGGATGGAAAAATGATTGTGGGAAAATAATTAATGAAGGCTGATAATGAAGCTCTAAGAAATTGTAAACTGGAACTTAATTTTCAATTAAAATTTAAGAAACTCTTAAAAATTGGAAAAACATTCAATCATACCTCTTCAATGCCATCATCATCACAAAATATTCAATATCTTCATCATGTTCTATTAGATGGAATTTCCACATTAGTCTACTCAATACTTGCCACACCTAGTTTTCTAATTCACAATTCTTCTAGCTTAGGTTTCTTTGCCCATAATATGTATTAGAAGCTTCTTAATGTCATTTTCCTTAAAATCCTCTCTTATGACAGAAACAGTCTAAATATTTCACCCGGATATCTTGTTCACCTATCTAAACCCTCATTGTTGATCCCTCACATCTTACTGATTACGTGGAGTTGAGGCTAGGGGCAAGCGTTCCTTCCCAAAAATCACAAGTCTAAATTCAAAACAAAACAAAAAAATCAATAGATAAATACTAAAATACTTTCTTTCATAAATAAAACTACATTTCCTTGCCCTAGAAATATTTGTGTGATGAGCCCACACTTCCTACTTGTGGCGTAAGGTTTGGAAAGGAGGGAAGTGCCCTTAGTCACCTACACCTTTTCCTTGGTGATGAGCCCATGCTTCTTACTAGCAGCATGGGGCAAGATGTAGGGGGTCCCATCAAATAATTCAATAAGTTGTAAATAAGTGAATTAATAAAAAGTTTTTTGAAATATAAAAAATACCAAGAAAATGAATCAGATGTGTACGTCACAAGAATGAAATCATTAAAACCAAAATTTGTCAATCAAAAGGCCATCTTTGAATCTAATTCTAGTTAAAATTGCAAGCAAACACATTCGGGGATGGATACTCGATTTTGAATAGGGTTGGGTTGTAATTCTAGTAGGATTTTTTTCAAAATCTTGTCTTTCTCTCACCATCTACGTTCATCAAAGTCATATAGCTCACATCCTTCCTAGCTCTTGGTGATGAGCCCTCACATCTTACTGGTTGCATGGAGTTAGGACTGGAGCAAGTTCATCTTTTTATCATGTCACATTTATCACATTTTTCCCTACATTAAAATCATTTCTAGATGATGATTCCTCTGTACTCTTCCTACAATTTTTTTCATTCAAGATTATACTAACCACATCATCAAACTTCAAAATATTATTAGCAGATGTTGTATTACTAACAACCATTACCAAGTTGTCCCAACTATCAGGCAAAGAACATAAGAATAAAAGTGCTTTTACTTCATCATCAAATGGTATAAGAACCGTTTTTAACTGATGTACTATAGATCAGAAATCATTCAAATGACTAGAGGTAGATTCAGCTTCATGCATCTTAGAACTAAATAGTTTTCTTCATCAAATAAAATTTATTTGAAGCACTAGGTTTTTCATATAAATTAGCAAGAGATTTCATTAAGTCTACTATAGAAGCAACTTTTGTAATATTGGAAGCCACAGATGCTTCCAGGCTCAATCTTATAGATCCCAAATCCTTTCTGTCAAGAATCTTCCATTCTTCATCAGTCATCTTCGTAGGTCTAGACTTCTCATCTAATGGTAAGTATAAATATTTTTGATACAGATAATCCTCAATCTGCATCTTCCATAATTGATAATTTTGGCCGTCAAATTTCTCTACCTTATATTTATTATCTTCTTCCATTATTGTAGCTCCCACTCAATCAAAAAAACCTCTGTGAGTAAATCTGTCAACACACAAAACCCTCAAACAAATCTTTAATACCAGTTGTTGGGGTTAGCACACAGGTTGTACATATAATATATCAAATCCAAGCATACATGCAAATAAAAGAGGATATTCTACTAGAAGAAATATACAAAACAAGAGACATAAATCAACACCAAATTTAATGTGGTTCACCTAGTGTGGGCTACGTCCACCAAGAAACAAGCCAATCTATTATCCAAATCTTTGAAAAGATATACAATGAAGATTTGTAATCTTCCACACCTCTCATATGTTCAATAATTTTTTCCTTCAAGCTTTTCTTTCTTCCTTCACCAAGAACTCTCTCTCACATAATTATCTTGTAATTATGATCCACACACTTACATCTAAACCCTAATTTTAACTTCATATAGCCATTTTAGCCTTAGGGCACTTAGTCATGCAATTAAATTAATAAATCTATTTTAATGCTAAAAATAGATATAATTCCAGGGAGTTAATTAAAACTTTGTCACACAGGTAACTGATGCTAGTTCTGCCTAACCATCACTGGTTCCTACTTTCCCTTGACTGATGCCAGTCTTCCCTGACCGATATCGGTCTGCCCTTAACCAATGCTGGTTACTGTGTTTTCCAGCAAGTTCCAATTGCATGCTAAAATGAAGTAATTGATCTCCACAACTCAACACTCTAGGGTAATTTTCCACTCCCCTCTGACTCCAAGAAGCCAAAAAGTTTTTTAGTTTACATCCCAATAGCTCAATAAGTCACATAACAAATGGATCGTTAGTGCAACTAACTATGTTTAAGATATCCTCCATATCTCAGCCCTATGCAATAGAGCCCTCTTATCCTGAGTAGGAGCATCCAAAATGGGGGCAATCAATCACATTCTCGATCTCTAATCCATATAATATACGCCCCCTATAGTCATAAACATGAAAAAGAGAAAGTTAGAATCACTTAAATGCATAATAAGCTCACTAAAAAATCATAAAAAACATTTAAAAACATCATACTTAGGCGATTTTGAGTTTTCCCTGATAATTATGTAATGGTCATTATGTGTAGATAGGTGGTTGTGTATCCACCCCTTTGCATAGAGAGATGGTTGCGTAACCTCCGCAAAAATTTTGTGTTTGACTTTGACCTTGTACGGTTATGTAAATTATGTGGTGGTTACACAACCACCACTCTTTGTAGAGTGGCGGTTGCACAATCGCCGCATTGGTTCCATCCACAAAAAGCAGGGCATACCCTAGGGCCGCAAAAATGTAAAAAAGGAAAAAAATAGATGGTTTTGAATAAAACAAAAGCCACTTCCCATGTGGCGCTACCTAATAAACATTTTAACTGTAAAATTGTTGAAAATATCCCCCTCTGCATTGAATTTTTCATATTTTAGGGTAGAAATGAATAAATGCCAATAACTCACATGTTTTTGACCCACTGCTCTTTCTTTTGGTTGGGTTTCCATCGCGTCGAAGAACTCTTGGTTTTGAGTCTATTCTCATTCGAAAGCATCACAAGTAATCTAGAACTCAAATTTCACCAAGTGGGTAAGTGCAAATGATTTCTAGAAATAGTAATTTTGAAATATATATAGCATGTTTTAAATATATTTTGAGTGTGTGTGTGTTTTGCAGGGAAGGATCGCTACGTTGAGGTATATCTCTATCCTTGCAAACATGGTAATTTATCTTCTTGTTTTATTTTCATATGTTTTGTTGATTATGTCTTTATTTGCACTTGATTCATGTTTTCTTCTTTCAAGTAGCGAGAAAATTGGATTAGTGTACTACAAACACACGAGAATGTCAGGTATAACCTCTAACCTTCTTGTTTTAGAGTGTTGTACTTAGACTCTACGTTTTATGCCCCTTCAAGGATAAAACACTTCTTCGAGGGGGCAATATGTACACACCTGATTTTTCACCGTGCAACATTGTCATAACAGTTAAAATCCCCGATGATGAAAACTATCAATTCCAATTATTTCCAAGTCTAATTTCCTATCTTGCAACATGTTATTATAGCTTATTATGATTTACTTATCTTTTCCTAGATTTTACCCACTTTCCTTAGTCTTTTTATAGCTTTTGCTTATCTTATTTTCCCTTTAGTTACGGAACCACCCCGGCGGTTGCGTAACTGCTAGTCTGCACAGACCAGTGATTTCGTGCGCATTTGACTGGGGATTTTCTAGGGTGTTTAGCATGCGTGTCATCGTCTTCAAACTCATATTTTGCACACGTTTCTTGACCAAATTGGTTGTTCTTGATCTTTTTAGATGCGTATAAAATTCTCCTTCCCTACTTACTATTATTAGTAAGTTAACTACCCCTTCTGTGAGTAAATGTGGCACTTCTTGGATGCCAAGTGGGATGGACTACTTCCCTACCAAATATCTATAAGAACCAAGCTTCTTCCTAAAGCATTGGTTGGAGTTTCTTGTTTTGTAATTGCATCATTACACTTATGGAATCCAGCTAAGAAGTACACAAGTAAATCAACTCATTTTCCTTATTTCTCTCTTGTTCACATTGCTACCAGATTACCTGCAAACCAACTAACTTCAATACTCTCCCATTCTTTCTACACACTTTCCATCACTGCTCCCTGGAAAGGTTTAGACTCTCATTGGAAAAGAAAATGAGGGGTTATCAAAAAGCATTACCAGCATTGGATTTGTCTCTGTAAAACAATTCCAGGTTGGATTTTTCATTAAATTCCTAAATGTTTCTATAGTTTATTTAGATAGATTTAAAGTTACAATCAGTTAAAATACATTTGTTTAGGAAATTACAATTACAGTAGTAGTTATAATAGATTTCATTTGTAAAAATTTCATTGAGGATTTACTGCAAGCACATCCCTGTGGATTTTCCTAGGAAGAATTTGGAGGAAGTTCTTACCACAATGTGTTGTTAATTATTCATAGTTTATTTACCTATAGTTTTACATTTCTTCATTTAGAAAGCTTCCATTGTACCAGGGAAACTTCAAGGGAAGAATTTCTTCTAAGAAGCTTTTCATTCTTCCCGTGATTCTGAGGTAGAGCTAGAAGAAGCAATATCCTCAACTACAAATCAAGAAAACTTTTATTTTTATAGATTATATTAAATCCTCTACAATAAGGAAATAACCACATCTGGCTATTTCACTGTTTAGTTTATTTTGTTTTAGAGTAGAAGCAATTTTCATTTTATTAGAAGAAGTTACATTGTCTACGTAGATTGTTTTATTTAATTCCAGAAAACCCAAAAATATAGATTAGGTAGATATTAGATTTATTTGTTTAGATCTCTTTAATTAAATTCCTTTCAAGCAAGTAGATTAAATCGTTTATTCTCTTTCGGTAAATTAATTGAGGATTAATCTAGCTAGTTAAGAGATTAAAATACGTTTGTCTTTTAATTAAGTTAGATTTACTTTCCTTAATTACTTAAAGTAAAATTTTCCGTGTAGTTTAAATTTCAAATCAAGCTAGACAATTGAATCATAGGGAAATTACACTACCCATACATAGCCTCTAATTCCCTCTCGGCCATCTCAACTCATAGGAATTAACACTACCCGTTCTTAGTCCCTGATTCTCATATAGCTCTCTTTTAGTATTTCCCATAACCTTGCACATTCGCGGTTGTCCCAACACAACCTCGGGAGGTCAAATGCATCCTAGAGTCACGTGTTGATTTTTAAAAGTACAGGGAACATAGGACCATCATCTTGAGCACCGATAATGCTAGTGACAATAGAGGGCATGATGGATGAATTGACCCAACTATTTGGAGGAGATGCACCACATATTGCATTTGTTTTTGAGGCATTCCATATTGAGATCCAGTATCAGTGAGTAACATCGAGGAGTCAGTTGATATGTTTGATTATGATGGCAGTTTCTTATTATGCATTACTAGATTGAGGAAGAGAATTATTACCATGGGAATTAATAGGTGTTTTAGCAAATATAGTCGAGCACATGAAAATGTTCTATTTTTTATCAACCCTCCTAGTGTAGGTATACTATGAGCTCTAGGTCTATGTAACAGGGAGGATGACAGACATGGATGTAGGCTTCCTTCTACATTGTTGGTCCTAGAAGCACAAAGTTGTGGTGAGGCCGTTAGGGATTTCATGGATCATATGGGACCACATAGAGCTTTCAATTGGGTTTTTGAGATGACAAGTTAACCAGGATCATGGAGATAAGGGTGAGAGGGGTGATGACTAGTACGAGGAGAGGTTGTGCAACCTAAAGGTAGATAATTTGAGATGGTGGCCTTATAGAGGCTTCTCTACATGTCTATGCATAGATGTACACCTTCTAGGAATATGGAGAGTTAGATGGGTATAGGGGCAGAGGCCAGAAATGATAGAGGCCATCTAATTTACATGGGTGATGAGATAGTTCAGAGTGGTGCAGATGGTGACCAGAACACCTATCAAGTGAAGGTGGATGGAAGAAATGAAAATAGAAAGAGGAATAATAGTTCGTTTCATGTCGAGTTCACCAATTTTGTACGATGGAAAAGTGTCATGCGAGTATGAGAATCTATAAGTACCTTTTCCTCGTACCCGACCTCCCAAGGTCATGTCGAGACATCCAGTGAATGTTGAATGTGAATGGATATGTATGAGCTAATCGGGTAATCTTGAATCCTCAACACACAATAATGGAATTTGTGAATCTAAGGTGAAGAAGGCCCTCCTAACCTGGATTGGTGTAATGGTTTGTTTAGATATAATGGCTGCTTGAAGGCTCCAATCAATGTCGAGATTTGCCGAGATCCTGTTTCTTGGTTATTGGATATGTGGGAAGTGACCTATGGGAGCTTCGTATATATCTCCAGACAAGGTCATGAAAGTAGTGGTAGGTCATTTTAGTGGATTTTGTGGTTAGCTATGGGTTGTTTTCTAGTTTAGCCCAAAAAATATTGGATTGATTGGCTTCTATGTTTAATACGGAGAATTGCGTGATGATATCTTGTGGGAGTGGTGAGGATCTAAATACCAGCGTTCGCAAGCTGGTGTCAATACTTGACTGGTTTGTTGGCCCGTTGGGTTATGGAGCTTAGGGATCATAACCGTGAGTTCGTGGTTGTTGAGGACCTGTTATGGTCATGTGAAGAATCAATCCCTTCTTCTAACTATCTAGTAACCATATGCCTTTTCAGCGTCTACGTTTAGAACTAGAAGTTGTACAATTTTCTTGGAGTACCTAACAGGTGTTCTGGAAACTTGGATGTGTAAGCTAGTGTCTATATCAATGAGGAGGTCTCTTGCGTTAGGCTACAGAACCAAAGGATCGCAACCAAATGTTTGTTCTCGTTTGAACCCTTACACGGTCATTCAGGTGTTTTATCAAGGCAACCTATAATTCGGATGGTTTGACCAGAATGTGTAAGCTTTGTTGTCTTTGATATTCAATCCTCTTACTTGCTCACTAATTTCTTGTAAGTTTGTTGTGGCTCGAAAGACCTATATCCTAAGGTCCTGATCTATATCAGCTAAAGTCGTGGGTAGATTTGGATGAGGCACTTGGGTTCAAATATATACTCTCTAGGCTCTCTAGGTCCTGTGATTGTCATATAAAATGATTTAACTTCTAATTAACATTAAATAAACTGATTACAAAAGAGCTATTTACACTATGCAAGTATCTTGTTATTTTTGTATTTTTCAATGACGTATTTCAATGAAATTAAAGAGTAGCTACTCTAGTATATCTATAAAATGGACAACTAATCTAGAAACCAAATGAAAACAAACAAAGTAGCCTGATATATATATTTGCCTGTGCGATTGTGATATTATACTAAATATCTAACTAAATATATTAAATTGAAAGTCTCTCGATTCGACCTCAGAAGTGAGGAATGAATCACAGTTTCTCAGAAACAATCAATCCCCATAGCTTCCCTGGTGATATCGAGAACAAGCTTTTTACTGAAATAAGATAATTCACTACTCTATTTGATATGTTGAAACTAGGACTTTGATAGCTCAAACATGGCATTTACAAAACAATGGTAAATCTAGTTGTGTGTGATTTCATCCCCTCAGTGTGATCTCCTTGTTCCTTCATGTCCTCGTGAATCCAAAAAGTGTGTATATGATAGTATCAACAGAAGATAGCAATTGAACAATGGCAGCTTTGGATATAGACCGAATATAATGCGAGTAGGAGAGGGATAGCGCAAGTGAATAGAGCTTGACTATACAATTCCTAGAGGGATTTATTGCAGGAATATAACACAAGTGTACCGAGAGTTTCAGAATTTATCCTTGTGACAAAACAAAACCTGTAGGTCTTTAATGGATTCTAGTCTAGAAATGAATCTATTCTATGCTTTAAATTGAATGTATGCAACAAAAATGAAACAAGACCTAAAACAAGAAGATGATATGACCTCCAAAGTGCCAAAAATGGAAGCAAAACCTAAAACTAACAAAATCCTAAGCAAGGAATTGCAAATTGAACAAAAGAATTGAGAGGATGAGGGGCCATTTGTTTGAAAACAAACCAGCTATTTATAGAATTCCCATTCACTAAAGGGTAACTTGGAATGGAACTCTTTTACCATTAAACAATGGAGAAACACTATTATAGGGAACCAAAAACATAAATACAAGCTAAGGTGGTTGAGAAAAGATAGTAAATATTGAAAATTCACTCAAGTTGTGATCAAAGGAACGTGCTGGAAAATATGTGAAGGACCGCCACCCTGAGCAGGGCGGCGGTTTCGTTACTGAAGGTCAAAAAGCCAAGGAAAAGGGGGGTTAAGGGATAAAACAAAGCACAAGGAACTTGGATAAAGCATTTAGGATGCTAAAATATACTTCATGAGCTTCTCTGGATTTCAGACACCTTGTGAGGCAACCTGTATCATCATTGGGGCATGTATAATATCGTTCTGGTGGTGCAGTACCCTACAATTTTGGGTACGTACAGTTGTTCTTTAAGATCACAAGAAGGAGAAACTTTAACCGAAGTGATAAGTGCTTGAACTAATGCAACTTTTTGGGATTGCATTCACCAGGTACCACTTCTTCCTCCTTCTCATACTTTTGAAGTAGATGTAGTGCAAGATTTTGAAATACATGATAATGACTTTGAGTATTTAAGATCTTTAATGATAAAGAAGTATGATGGAGGAGTACCTTCGGAGGAAGATAGGAAGTTATTGATGAACGTTGTTGTTGCTCAATAAAAGGATTATAAACTAGGAGTAGAGTTGTCAAAGGAGTAGGGTCTCAAGCCAAACCTAAAAATCCATTGCTTAATAGTATTTCTAAAGAGGCTCCTAAGAAAGATACAACTTCCAAAGGCCTTGTTGTCCCAAACAAGATTCATAATTCTCCTCATGCCCAAATTGTCAAGAATCCCATGCCATCTAATGAGTTTTCTAATCTCCCTTCTAATGTTGCCTTGCCAAAAAATGTTCCATATGACATTGCCTAAGTTTTGAGTCAAATCAAAGTTAGTGTTCCAATTGTTGAGTTGCTTAGGATTCCTGAGCACAAGAAGAGAGCATTTGAGTACTTGGGATTGAAAGAAGAAAAGAGTACCCCAAGTAGAAATGTAAACATTGTAGAAACTCCACCTCCAACCAGTGCAGACCTTAAAACACCACCAACATTGGAAGAGCTTGGAGAAGAACCTGAGGTTTACTTGGGGACATCTTTGGTTGAATCCCAATTAAATGTTGATCCATTTTTTACAACTTTGATCATTAAGGACAAACTACTGCAAAATTGTATGTTTGATTCCGGAGCATCATGCAATGTCATGCCCCTTGAGGTCATGAATTAGCCGGATATCAAAGTGATAGAAGCATATGGAAGATGCACTACCATTGACTCTAGAGAGTTACCCATTGTTGGATGTGTGAAAGTTTTGGTGGTACAACTTGTATCTTATCTAGGTAAGAACCTGAAACTTGATGTTGTCATTGTTGATTTCCCTGCCAAATGGGGCATGTTGTTATTAAGAAAGTGGGCTGTAAGTGTTGGTGGAAGTGTTCAGATGGATATGTCTTTTTGCATCATTCCAATTGAAGGCAGCCTTGTAAATCTGTATGGAGAGAAGAAAATGTTACACCTCATTGAGGATCCAAATAATGCTTCTTATGAAGTGTTATATGCTGATGTGGATGCAAATAACTTTGTGTGGTTTGCTGATGACATGGAGCACAAGATTGATCAATGTGAATGTATTGAACAAGCTGGTTTACCTTGGACCTTATTATTTGATGGAGCCTATTCCAAATTTGGAAATGGTGCTGGCATTGTTCTGATCTCCCCAAACCAAGAAGAGTTTGTATTTTATTTCAAACTTAACTTTGAATGCACTAATAACATTGTTGAGTATGAAGCATTATTATTAGGTTTGAGATTTTATCGGAAGTATCATATTAAAGATATCTTTGTCAAAGGAGACTCAGAACTGATTGTCAAAAAAATTAGAAAATTGTATGCTACTAGAAATCAGAGAATGAAACAATACAAACATGCAGTTTGGGATTTGATTGAAATGTTTGACTCATTTAATATTGTGCATCATGATAGAAAGTTCAATGTTGTTGCAGACCAGCTTGCAGTCTTGGGATCTTGGTTTGATGTTTGTTCAATGTCCCCCAATTGTGAATATAATGTTGAAGTACTAACAAGGCCATCTGTCCCTGACAACGTAAAAAATTGGCAAGTATTTGATGACGATGCCCAAGTGAAATCATTTCTATAGAACAAAGGGGAGTTTTCTTATTAGTGTATTGATTGAGAGCCAATGGTGTGTGCATCAGAAGGAAAAGAAATTTTTTTCGGCAAAGACATCATCCAATTGAAAACTAATACCATTCCTTGAGGGTTGGTTGCTCTCAAATCAAACTTTGATAATGTTGATTACATTATTAACAGACATGTAGCAGCCTCAAGGGATGTTGAAGAGCATGACCTTGGCACAAAGGAAAAACCAAGGAAGATTTGGTTGGGAAGCAATCTGAACAAAGAAGAGAAACAATCCTATGTCCAATTGTTAAAGAAATATCAGGACTGCCTTGCTTGGTCCTATTATGAACTGAAAGCATATAGAGAGGACTTGTTTCAACATGATATTCCTTTGGAATCTAAAGCAAAACCATTTAGAAAAAAGAAGAGGCTGATTAATCCACTCCTCTCCATGAAAATGCAAGATGAATTGAAGAAGCTAAGTGATGGAGGGATCATTCAGCCAACAAGGTATTCTTCTTGGGTTCCAAACTTAGTGCCAGTTAGAAAAAAGAATGGTGATATCAGGCTATGCATGGATTTTATAAATCTGAACAGAGCATCAATGAAATATAATTATCCTTTGCCAAACATGGAAAATAAGCTGCAATTAGTGACTGGACTGAGTTGCTTTCTACTTTGGATGGTTTCTCTGTATACAATCAAGTTGTTGTGAAGGAGTCAGAAAGAATAAAGACTACCTTTACCACTCCATGGGGCACATATGTTTATGTCAGGATGTCATTTGGTCTGATGAATGTTGGAGCTACCTTCTAAAGAGTAATGGATGTTGCTTTTACTGGTTACATTAATGATTTTATTGCTGTTTACCAAGATGATGTGACTGTGTTTTCTAGAAGAGAAGTGATCACTTGCAACACTTGGAAAAAATGCTGATAAGATGCAGAGAGTATGGCATGTCACTCAATCCAAAGAAGTGCCATTTTGGAGTGCAAAAGGCAAAGTTGTTTGGTCACATTGTATCAAAGAATGGTGTCATGATTGATCCTGAAAGGGTAGAGGCTATTAACAAGGTTCCAATTCCAAGAACCAAGAAGGGAATCCAATCCTTCTTTGGGAAGATCAATTTCATTAGAAGATTTGTGTCTAACTTTGCTGAGTTGAATCTCCCCATCACTTGCATGTTGAAGAAAGACCAGATTATAAGAAAAAATTTCAAGTGTTTTCTTTTGCTTCAAAAAACACCATTGACTCTGTTTTGTTATAGAAGGATGATGAAGGGGATGAGAGACCAATTGCCTTTTTCAATAAGGCATTGTAGGGAGCTGAGTTAAAATACACCATCATGAATAAGCAAGTGTTTGCCTTGGTGAAAGAAACAAAGGTTTTTAGACCCTACATCTTGAGTTCTAAAGTTATTGTTTATGTTCCCCACACCATGGTGAAAGACATCTTATCAAAGATCGAGGTCTCAAGAAAAAGATGTAGATGGGTGAACAAGTTGCAGGAGTATGACATGTATATCCAAACCATGAAATTGGTAAGAGGTTTGGGTCTAGCTAAGCTTATGGATGAGAGAAACCTATAAAATATTGAGGTAAATGAAGCAGAAGGAGAAAGGGTGGATTTCCTTGAAAATTTGGTAAGTTCTGAATGGTACAAAGATATAATATTTTATCTCAGACATCTATGCTGCCCTAAAAATCTGAGTAAAAATCAGAAAATAGCTCTTAAGTTAGCCTCCCAGAAATATGTCATTATTGATTTTGGGTTAGCTTGGAAGAACCCCAAGGGAGTTCTCTTGAGATGCATTACTGAAAATGAGGCCCCCAAAATAATTGTTGATCTCCATGGAGGGGTCTGTGGGGGACATTTGTTGGGAGAGTTACAACACATAAAATCTTGAGGGCTGGTTATTGGTGGCTAAATCTCTTCAAGGATACAACTCTATTGGTGAGGAGATGTGAAAGTTGCCAGTGGTTTTCTGGAAGAATGAAAGCTTTAGGATCCCTTCCTTTGCAGCCTGTGTCAGTTGAAGCCCCATTCAAACAATGGGGAATGGATTTCATAGGGGAAATTTCTGATCCTTCTAGTGCTAGTCATAAATGGATTCTTGTAGCCATTGATTATTTCACTAACTGGGTAGAAGAAATCCCCACAAAGAAGGCAACACACCAAGTGATCATGGAATTCATGCTGAATCAAATCATATGCAAATTTGGAGTGTGAGCTAAAATTGTTGCTGATAATGCCATGAGTTTCAGAGAAAAACCTTTGGTGCCAATGTGCAAAGAGTATGGGATCAATTTGACATATGCTTCTAACTACAATCCCTAAGGAAATGGACAAGATGAGTCTAGTAATAAAAAATTGCTGAAGATCATTAGAAGAACCTTGGAGCTGAAAGAAAGGAAGTGGGGTGAGCAACTGAAGTTTGTTGTTTGGGATGACACAATCACTGTAAAAAGAGATACTGGTAAAATCCAATTTGAATTGGTATATGGAACTCAAGCTCTGCTGCCCCTCCATTTGCAATTGTCTTCATTTCAGTTTGTTCAACATACTGAAGACCAAGGAGTTAGTTTATATGATGCTCGAATCAATCAGATTATTGAGCTGGATGAAGAGAGAAGGGCATCCCATCAATGACATGTGAAGTTTAGAGAAAAGTTGAAGAGGATATTTGAAAAAAGGTGACACCAAGAGCTTTCGAATTGGTGAAGATAAGGGAAAACATGGTAAATTTGATGTATTGTGGATAGGCCCTTATTCAATTGATATTCGAATTGGTGAAAATACCTTCTTCCTAAAAGACCTGGATGGGGAACTACTTGAATTACTTGTTAATGGCAAGAATTTAAAGAATTTCCTTGATTGATTGCTCAGAATCAAGGTATATTCCATTTGTATAGTGTATAGTTCTTTGTTCTTGTCTGTTTTTGTGTTTTTCTGGTCCTTGGTGACCTAGTTTTTTTGGTTTCTCGGTTCATATTTTGGAAGATGGTTGTGGTTGTTCTGCTCTACAAGCTTACTCTTTGAATCCATTACCCAATGGTCTATTTTTGGCACTTGGTCTATTATTTGGTTCTTGTGGCACTCGCGGGGAGTGCCCATCCCCAAGTCAGAGCCGATGTTGGTGCTCAAATTAGTCTCGCCCTGTTTGTCATTGAATTTCCTCAGTTTTTGGCCTCTGTAATATTTTCTGTCTCCCCGTGTTGGTTCTTGAAGACTCTGTTAGACTGAGACACATGTTGAGACCATGCTTGTTTGGGGTCTCTGGTTTTCGGGACCATCTCAAAATGTGCCATTATGACACGTAGCAGGTGGGGAAATGGAGAAATGAAGCTTTGGGATTATTTAAGGTTTTTTTCCTTTTCAAAAAAGGGATAACGTTGTAAGTTAAAGTGCTTCCCTAACAGGAAAGTAACGCCAACATTAAATAGTAAAAAATGGAGGTGCGGGCCCATGGGGAAAATGTGGAACTTTTTCCTTTTTGGAAAATAAGTATAAAGTGAAAAAATGAAGCGGAGGTCCACTGGGACCCACATCAGAAGCTAAAGGTAGAAGGGCGGCGTTGTGGGGAAAATTTGGAAAATTTTCCTTTTTCCAAAGGTTATAGAATGTCAAAAAGTGCTCCTAGGCCTATTTCCAATCACATTTTTACATGTGGAGGGCTCAAATTAAAAGATGAAAGGCAATATCAATGGTAGCTGCACATTTCATTTGATTTTTCCACCATTGAAGCTCTAGGATGTTTTGAGATGCATTTTTTTGCATCATTCTTCATCAATTTTGTGGCAAATTTGTGTCGTTTTGGTCTGAAAATTTTAATTGATTTAATTTGGGAGCTCAATTTGTAATTCTGAAGTACTTTTGAAGTGGATTTCTGCTCAGGCTTGTGCAAAAACACAAAATGCCAGATCCAGAAGTTGCAGAATAAAATTTCAGAGGAAAAGGAGGGAAAAAGGATGAAATGATGAAGGTGCAGGTGCAAAAGGTAAAAAAGGCATTGCCTCAAGAGCAAAAAGGGATGACTTGTCAAGTCCATCTATGCGAAGACTCTAAAAAATGATTAAAAAGGGGATTTCTCGCATGACAGAATCAGAATGATTAAAGGGAATCCTGAAAAGTTGTGGCATGGTATCCTAGTCATTAGTTGAAGGCCCAAGAAATGTGATCAATTCACAGTTGGTCCACCTGGAAGATTTTGGATTTGAATTTGTTAAACATCGTTGTCTGAAACAAATTGGTAACAAGCAAAGGTCCCTCAAATATTCTTCTCTTTTGGGGGGGAAATCGAGTGGGAAAAAATGTATAAATGCAATGAGAATACTCTTGCAAATGGTCGGAGTATGAATTCTTGAGAATTTTTTTGAGAAAGTCGTCTTCCCAAGAGAAGAAAGCCGAGATTACCTGTTATTTTCTTCTGTGTTAGATTTTCTGTCGTGTCAAGTTGGTTAGAAATGTATAGCCATTGACAAGCATTGAGCTTACTCTGGAAGCTTTCCCCTACTGATGAATCTAAGCAATTTTGGAAATAATTTGTGTCTAATCTCTAGCAATTTTGTGTTTGCTTTATTTTCAGAATGTTTGCAAATAGTTTCTTTCATTCCTATTGCAATCTTATACTGAAATTTTATTAAAATCACACAGGATCTCATCCCTGTGACATTCTAATGGTATTTGCAATTCCATTTCAAGAAGAGCCTTCATCTTGGATGAGATAAACAAATTTAAAATCAATTCACCGTCATTTGTTGATAAAGATTGTCTGTAAGTCTTCAAGTGTACCTTAGGCGTGATTAATCATAAATTGAGTCTTGCAATTTGAGCCTTTGTGTTGGAGTCTCAAAGATTATGTGAAAACATGATGATCTGGGCCTCCATCGAAGCACACCTTCTGGTTGAAAGAACGTCTTGACCGTTCTAAATCTTTCCGTTGTGAAGTTGTTCATTATTGTGAAGTCCCTCCAAAGATCTGGTATAATCAACTTTATCCTGCTTAATCTCCCACCAAAATCATTTAAAAACCATTGATCCACCCTGAACTACCCCTGTTTGCCCTATGTATCAACAAAGGAACAAAATCTACTTGCAAAAATATGCAGAACAACTAGGATTTCTTAATGTATTTAGTAATCTGTGCCTTGTATTGAAAATATCTCCATAATCTGGAAGTGATAACTCGTGAGAGTCAGATTTGGTGTGTTGATCATATTTTCCCAAGGCCTTCTCTATAAAATTTGTGCAAAATAAGGATTTACCATCATTATTTGATAAAAGAGGTTACAAAATAGGTTCTCTCACCTTGGTTGAAAGGCACAACCTAAAATAGTTAGGATAAGATCACATCCTTTTAAGGTGCTACCCACTTCTTCAAATCCTGAGTGCTAAAAAGTCAAATAGATTGCTTCCTCAGCTACAAAACGACATACATAATCATCTATCTTCCTCTAAGTGTCTTTTCAAATCCATGATGCTACTTGTCCTTTGAAGGAGATTAAATTTGGGTACCAACAAGGCCCAGAGGGCGGGATGTATCTGTAAGTGGTAATTACGGCTAGTTTTACTAATCATTTTCTCCATAATCCATATAAGTGTTTTATTAGTAGCTTTGGCCTTTCCATTACCTTAGGGGTAACAGGGGGTAGACCACTTGAGTTGGATATGGAAACGTTGACACAATGTCTTTACCATTTTATTTTTGAAGGATCTACCGTTATCTGTGACAATGGCACAGGGGATACCATAACGACAGATAAGATGGTTCATAGTGAATTTAGAAATTTGTGCACTGGTCATGTAAGTAAGAGGCACAACCTCTACCCATTTGTTAAAATACTTGGTGGCAGTAATGATGTGGATATGGCCATCTAAAGAAGAAGGATGGAGCTTCCCTATGAGATCTAGACGCCATTTATAAAATGGCCAGGGCGTTGCAATAGGTTGCAAAGCCTAGGATGTTGCATGTATTGAATTTCCATACTTCTGACATAGTTCACATTTTTTTACGAAATTACACAATTCTAATTCCATGGTAGGCCAATAATAGCCTACCCTTAATAGTTTTTTAGCTAAGACCATGTCGCTAGTATGTGGTCCACAAATACCACCATGTACTTATTTAATAGCGTGGATTGAGTCAGCAACATCCAAACAATGAAACAGATTCCTGTCGTAGCCATGATGATAAAGGGTGCCTTCAAGGAGGGTGTAACGGGCTATACGGTGGATAAGGGATTTTTTCTCAGATTGGGTGATGTCTGGTCGAAAAGTGCCATCTTGTAGGTATCAAAAGATAAGGTCATACTAGGGGGATAATGGACCAAAAACTTCACATAATAAACATGACTCCGATATATCATATGCGGGAACTTGTAAATTCTCTACAAAGAAAGGCATCTTACTTTCATGAGGTGGAATGCGTAACAGAGACCCAATTGTAGCCATAGCATCTACAGATATATTATGCGACCTTCTCTTTTTCTCAAATATGATCTATGTAAAGTACTCCTTTAGGTTTTCCACCATCTTCTTATATGGAATGAGCTTCTCGTATTTAACCTTTTACTCATCATTAACTTGTTTAAAGATAAGTTTAGAGTCTCCAATGACTCGTAGTTGTCTGATGTTCCAAGTAATAGCTAGCTTGAGGCCAGCAATGAGTGCCTCATACTCTGTAATGCTATTAGTACATAGAAATCCCAACCGGAATGCTCTTGGTGTGACATTACATGTGGGAGTGATAAGCACCACTCCTACTCCTGATCCATGGAAGGTGAATGATCCATCAAAATGGACCCGTCACTCTATGAATTCTTCAATGTACATCATAGATGCGTCTCGCAGCTCCAGACATAAAGGTTCCGTACATGGTAGAGGCACTTCTGCCAACTGATCAACCAATACCTGTCCTTTTAAGGACTTCTGATTCACAAACTCAATATCAAATTCAATTAGGAGAATGATCCAATTAGCCATTCAACCTATGAGGGTGGGTTTGGATAAAAGGTATTTGAGAGGGTCAAATTTGGATGTGAGTTTGGTGTTATTGTTTAGGAGATAATGGTGAAGCTTTTGGAAGGTAAAGACAACTGCTAAGTAGGCCTTTTCAATTTGGGGGTAATTCAACTAGTACACAATCAAGGTGTGACTGAGATAGTAAACTGCTCTCTCTTTATGGTTCAGATCATATTGGGCAAGTAGTGCACCAATAGCAAACTGGGTAGTGGAAATGTACAAGAGGAGACGTTTGTCTGGGGTAGGCGACATGAGTACATGTGGGCTGACCAAGTACTTTTTTAGTAGTGTGAAGGCCTTCTGATAGTCAGCTCCCTAGTTGAATGTAACGTCTTTCTTCAGTAAATGAGTAAATGGGTGACACTTATCTGCAAGCTGTGAAATGAAGCGACGGATTGCCTGAATTTTCCCTTCTAGACTCCTTAGTTGTTTTAGAGTGGTGGGTGGTGGCATTTTTGTGATAGCCGTAACATTTGCTAGGTCCACTTCAATCCCTCTTTGTGAAACAATGAAACCTAGGATCTTTCCAGATAAAATACCAAAGACACATTTCTTAGGGTTCAAGCGAGCCTTATAATCTCATAGACGCTGAAAAATATGCCTTAGCACTTCAGGGTGCTCTCCCCTAATTTTTGATTTTGTAAGGATGTCATCAACATAATCTTCCATGATGTCATTCATTATATCATGGAAGATAATAGTCATGGCCTGCTAATAAGTAGCCTCGGCATTTTTGATTCCAAAAGTCATGACCTTATAGCAAAATGTTCCCCATGGGGTAATGAACATTGTTTTATGACGATCTTCTTCTGCAATTCGTATCTAGTTATAACCTGAAAATCCATCCATTAAAGATAACATTTCATAGCTAGCAGTGGAATCAACTATCATGTCAATTTTAGGAAAAGGGAAGGAGGGCATGCCTTATTGATGTCACGGAAATCAATACACATTCTTATGCCGACAGGCTTCTTCTGTACATGGACTATGTTGGAGATCCATTTTGAATAGTAAATGGGCTTAATAAATTCAACAACTAATAATTTTTCTAATTCTTCTTTGACAAGGAGCGCCACCCTAGGGTGAATGTTTCTCAACTTTTGCTTGATGGGTTTGGCATCTGAGTGTAAAACGAGGTTATGCACAACTAACTCTGGGTCCAAACCAGGAATATCTACATATGCTCCATGAAAATATGTCTGTGTATTTTCTTAAGAGTCTCTACATAAGACTTTTTGTTCTTGAGCTAAGAGTAAATCTCCTAACTTTATTATTCTAGGTTGCTCTTTTTAGCCAATTTTAACATTAATTGTTTCCTCAACAAGCATCTTTGACGCATCTTCCATCCATGTAGGATTAGGGGGAAGAGTAAGATCAACTTCATGCAGTAGTTCATCATCATCTTTAAATGGATAGACCACTTCATCTTTAGACTCTTCGTTCTATTTATCTATGAGTGTTTCAAAGAGTTTGTCATTATGAGACTTTAGTTTATCTTTTCTGCAAGGTTTCTCTTGAAGTGCTTGTATTCTTACTTACCACTTTCTTGTTCAAGCGTCCACACATTTCCACCTCTTCCTCTAAAGTATGCACAAGTGTTTAATTGAATTACAAATCCTTTCTTGTGGTTCTCCAGCCAGAATAAAATCTCATAAGTCCCATGAACTCCACAAATGCTTCATCATTTTCAAAGAAATCAAGTGGTATGTGAAGTTGTTGGTCCTAATCTATAAGTTCATGATAAACAAGGGCTATTTGATGATTGGTTAGGGGGTTGGATTAAAATAAGGTAAGGACCACTGAATCTTGGAATAAGTTAGTGGAATCAAGATCCTCGTAGAGGTTACATTTTGAATCTGTTGTCACTATCATAATGAGATGAAACATCCTCATGTTTAGAAGAGGTGGCATCATCCTCAGAGGGTAGAACATTATGAGGCCTTATCCCCAGGAAATGCTTATCTGACTTAAAATGAGTAATGGGAATAGGCTCTAGCTGATCCTTGTGCATTGATTCCACATCCAAATCCACTGTAGCCTGTGACGAACATCATGCGGTGACCTTTGATGTACTGGAGTGCTTGATGGCATGAAGCCATGGTACCTTCTGGCACTCTGTTGGTAGGATCTTCTAACATTTTCTCCTAAGATAGAATACCGGTATGGAAATTGTTTTCCAATGGTTTAGGACACTTACTCCCCTGTGCTCTTGAACTAAAAATAAGGCTTACCCCTTGTTCTGGGAGATACTGATAAATATGATATTAACAAATCCTGTTCAAGAGTGAATGGCTCACCTGGGCCATATTTTTCTGATGTTGCCTCCCATGAAGAGAAAAAGATGACTAATGAAGGAAAATATTGATTATAAGGTGTGAGTGACTCTGAATCTACTCGTTTCTTAATAGCTTCCATTTGTAGGGGGACAACAACATCCACTGAAGGACACTCGTAAGCCACACGAGAAAAACTGTGTAATGCCCTACAATGTGTGAATGGTTCTGGGTCACCCAGAATGGTAACCACTTGTCCTTCATGACATAGCTTGATGCATTGATGGAAATTCGATGGAACGGCCTGCATGGCATGAATCCATGGGCACCCCAAGAGCATGTTATATGGAAGGTCTAAGTCAAGGACATGAAATGTCGTGTCATGAAAAGTTGGGCCTACCTCCATGGGAACTACTATAGTACCCGCTGATTCTCATTCTTCATTGTCGTAAGCCATGATCATGATAGTCTTAGCTCCTAGATCTATTTTTGAATGGCCTAGCTGCTTAACCAGCTTCAAAGTGCAAATTTTTAGACCAGATCCACCATCCACAAGTACCCTCTTGATTTTGTGATGGGTAACCACCACTTCAAGATATAAGGGTAAGTTATGTTCTGGGTTGTTACACGGGATTGCAGTGCGATCAAAAGTAATATGATCATTGGAGTCTAGGCGCACAATCATGGCTTGGAGGTTTGTGGGATCTACATATGTAGAAACTCCTAAATTTTGTAATGTTTTATACAGTATGTTCTTGTGGGCAGTAGAGATTTTGAGGAGATCAAGAATAGATATCCTAGCAGGTGTTTTCTCTAACTGATCTATTAAATTATACTGACCTTCCTGAGGGATAGGCATGGGATCTGGTATGATTAAATGAGCACGTCTCGTCCCTACTGCACAACTCTTTTCTAAGATCTAGATAGTGTTGATCTATTCATTAGATGAGCTAATACATCCTATGAGAGAATCAAAAGGACTATCATTAGTAGGGTAAACATAAGTGGCAGTTCTATAGTCGTTGGAGGTTTTCCCATGATCTGGCTTCCTTTTCTTTTTATCTGCATGATTAGGAAAAGGTTCTTTGTAGATACCCATTTTCTCATTTGGACCTTGTCCTGATTTAGGGGAGAATCTACAGTGATCTTACCCTCTTCAATGAGGTCTTGTATGTAATGACACAGTCTCAAACACCTATCTGTCTTGTGTCCTTTAACATGGTGGAAGTTGCAATACTCATGGTCTTTGAACTAACCAGGTTTTGGAGCATCCTCTGGGTATGGTACTGTCATAGTTGGATATTCCACCATTTTTACATTATCTAACTGCTTTAGTATGGCTGATAGGGATTCCGTTAATGGTGTGAACGTGCATTTAGTGGGCACCTTGGGACGAGGTCCTTGTGAAATCTTTAAAAGTGGGCCCATCTGTATGGTTTGGACTCTCTTGGAGTCTGTAATGCCATCACCAATGACATGTTTGTTCTTATTGAAGAATTTTAGTTTGTCTATGGATTTGGCTTCATGTTTGTCTTTAACGACAGACTTAAGCATTCCCTTTACAATGAGGGATTTCTCAATTTGATTGCCTTTCTCTATGACCTCTTCAAAGTTTGAGCCACAATGCATCTGTAAATGAAAGGCTATTTCTGGGTTTAAGTTAGGAACAAATATGCTCACTAGCTATTTTTCCGGTAATGCACAAGGGAAACGACTTGCTAACCCTCGCCATCGTTGTAAAAATCCTGCAAATGTTTCGTTGGGTTTCTGTTTCGTATTGCATAGATCATTCATCGTGATATCATTTTCCATGTTATAAGAATAATGTCGTACGAATTTTTCTGCTAATGTGGGCCATGTTGTAATGGAGCCCTTGGGAATACTATAGAACCATTCCAATCCCAATGCTCTTAGGCTGCGAGGAAAAAGTCGTATTAAGAAGTTATCACTATATGCGACCTCTTGGCAAGCCATGTAAAAGTATTTTATATGATCACGAGGATCACTCTTGCACTTATACTTATCAAACTTGGGAATGGTAAAGTGTTTTGGGAAGGGCTTCCGTAACATGTCCTTATCAAAAGGGTAAGGGAATAGTTCTTCATACAAATATTTCCTATTCTGACCTATATTTCCCTCTTGTAAATGTAGTAAGTGTATCTTTCATTGATTGTAACTCTTTCTGAATGATTTGCTCTTTAGTAGGTGATATTGGTCTTTGTACTTGATTCACCTTAAAGCTATGGTTAGTGTGTGGATCAAAACGAAACTCGCTAAGTTTATTTTTGTCTTTGTCTTTGTATATGTTTCTTCTTGAAGAGCATAAGTTTTATAGTTTTTGGCTTAACTTCAAGATCTATTTTTGAAGGATCTCCTCTTCAACCTAAGGGTCCTCTTCTTCATCAAATTTGGGAGGAGGGGAAGCTTTACGCTCAATTTTCTCTTTATGTGAAGCTTTGTAGTGAGGTCTTCATGATGGGTCCCCTTTGACAGTGGCCTGATGTTGCCCAGAAGTGGAAGCGTATCCCACATCAAAAGGATTATCTATGTCTAAGAGGAATCTTTGTTCTCCTGGTTTAGGGTTAATGACCTTAGTTTCTACTTCGCGCTCTTGCAGAATTTTAGCTCATAATTCTAAGACTCTTGTGAGTACTTGATCTTTATTATAATATAAGATTTCATCAAATCTACCTAGGTCTAATATATGTTGTTCTTTGGATGAGTCTGACTCTTCTCCACTATGGTCAATTAATAGCTCCACATCCTTGACTTGAGAAAATATAGGCACTAAATTGTTGCTGCTAAATGGGAAGGTCTTGAAAGGGTTTTCTCCTAAATCATGCTCATTCGATTTGGTTGCCATCTTTGTAATTTTAGGCATTACTAGCTGACATTTGTATGAAGCTAGCGTGACCCCTAAGTGTATGGTTTTTGCAAGATGTTCAAGGTGATGTTTGAAATATACCACAGTGCATCCTAGATGCAATGTTATGTAGTCATTTTTATCAAAGAACACTCATATGCATACCTAAATGTAATGATCACTCAATTTAGTTGCTACCAAGCTTATACCCTAAAATAGATAGTGACAATATCGTATCAATGCATAGGTCAAGTTAGATTTCTAAAAATACCTAAATATCAAAGCGGTACTGATGTAGTCTCTTGACGAGGTATATATAAAATTAGATTGAATGCCGATGAAAGATAAGCCTTCTAAAAAATGGAAGTCGCGACTAGATATAGCGTAACAACGTTATCAGGATACATTAACTGAGCAAGCAAGGTGTTAGTATCATGACAACTTTATTGTGATATATAAGGTGATATCGACACTTTTCAAAAGACTTATATGACGTCGAAATTGAAACCAAGTGATAAGTATAACAAGGAGTTTTTAATTGTGCGAGCAGCGTGACCGCGTAATAAAGGGACTTATATCACATTCTCAAAAAAATGAGAACACGATGTAAGTACCAAGATTGTGTGACTAGAATGCAAACAAAACTATCAACTCAAGAAGAGACGAATGATGAATCAAACTCACAGCTGTGAAGATGATCTTGAAATCAAGATTGAAGGAATTTTATCAAAGATACGAAAAATGTACCTGCACACTTTAGATGTTTAACAACCCAGCCGTAAACATGGATGGGCGTAAATAAACAAAAAAGTGGGGAGCACTATCTCTGATAAAAACGTGCAAGGTATGCCCCTTTCTCACCCTGAAAAATGGGCAGTGAGAACACAAGGGTATAAATAAAAAAGATGAAAAAAAACTAAGCACCACTTAGGCAGAGTTTCACCTCGTCCAAAAATGAGAATAAAATTGAGCTAAAGTGGGACCTAGTTTAATTCCGTGATGAAAGACAATCAGATCAAACTTACGTGAATTCTTTTCCTTGTTCAAAAAACAAGGTTCAGATTCCAAATGAGTTGTCACTTCGTGATGGCCTAACACAACAAAGTAATAGCAAAGTGGGCTCCAAGATAGAATGGCCTCCTTAATAAGTTCTCTCAACTAGGTGTTACAAAGTTGTCTTAAGTGAGCGCGATTTACCCAAAAAATTGCAATGACTAAATTGGGAGTATCTCGGCTTTACTTTACCCCCTTCAAGCACAGTGGGAAATAAATGCATCCATGTGTACTCTCACTGGGGTCGCCATACGGAAAATCGGTAACACTAACTCACAAGGAAAAACTAGTCAAGTGGGTAAGCAGAGCACTTCCTGTTTCATCCACGAGGTTACTCAATGGTGGATTACTTTAGGGTTCCTGGAACCACCCCCATTGTTGTAGCTTAAGGCATTATGCCAAAGGGGTTATGTTCCAGTTGAGTGGATAGGGACATACCCTTTTTCGAAACCTGTAATACAGTGTGATGAAAGTGGTGTATTTTTTTTTATCTTTTTTAATTTAAATGTGGTTTTAAGTAGCACACCATTTGGAAACCTATAAAAAACATGTATTCGAAGTTTTTTTTTTGGTGCCTTTCTTTAGCAAGCGTTAGGTCCTGCAGATAACGAGTTTAGTAGTTTTCCATTTGCAAATTTAAGAAAGAGAATTTACACTTTGCTTTTGATTCCTAAGATCACCAAAAGGCGTGAAGGAAGAGCATACGCAATGTGAAAATTCCACTAAGAAAAATCATATGGAAATCTATTTTACTTTTTTAGCATCATAGAACAAGTTTTTTTTAAAGTATGAAACAAAGTTTGTACAAGTGTTTTTGATCTCCAAGATCACCAAAAAGTGTGAGGAGAGAGAATACACACTTTGCAAGCTTTATTCAAGATAAGGAATGGAAACACTTAAGTTGTGCAAGCGAAAATAACAAGACAAACCCTGCAAATACCTTGTTAGTCTTCAAAAAAATCTCAGAAAAGTTTAGAAAAATGATTTCACAGCATGTAGAAAAGTTTTCAAATTTTAACACAGACGCCTGTGCACCCAGAATGACACCAACACACCCTATCCAATATATACACACCCTTACCAGCGCAGACACGGGGCAAGAAAAACTAACAAAGGTGTATGACACTTGCGCAGGCCTGGTAGAAAGATACGTTGGGGTTTTGACATGTGCACGCCCTATTTGATGTGTACGCATGCAAGAAAAAAGTGTTAAAAAACACAGTATATCCAGCTGCGACAGTTCAATGGAGATGTTGATAGTTCAACGGAGATGCCGACGGTTCAACGGAGACGCGACCAATGTAAAAATAATATGATAGAGTTTTACATAGTAAGATGATATACACCAGCACTTCCAAAGAGATAGGAGCACTTGCTAGCCGACGCAGATACCCACCTCATGACAGACACGCGACCTCATCTATATTGGCTGTCAACTATGTAGTATGTCCTAACAAGTGCGCACCTAACTCATCACCAGTGCTAGGGTTTCAATGGAGATGCGCCCCGTGAAGAAACCTATGCGTACCCCCTAAAAAATTTTAAAAAACACAGAAATGGAATTTTTTGAAAGCCAACAGGTTATGTGTCAGTTAAAGAAAAATATTTCTAGCTTTGACCCATAAATTAACTATGCACCAAGCTCATTTAACCCTTTTAAGAATTGTAAACAAGCAAATAACAAGCTATTTTTTTTCCAAAAAGATGAAAATGGGTTAAAAAAGCTTAAAATAAACCTCCATTAATGGAGGATGGACTTCATGTCCCACCTGGCATGCCAAATGTGTTCAATGAAAGGTTTTTGCAAAAGCTATTGAAATGGGGTAAGAAACACTCAAGAACCCCAAAGCTTTGTAAAATCCCCTCAATGGACCATATGATAAGAAATGAGAAAGGAATCATATTTGTATGCATTAACTTGAAGTAAACAAGCAATTTAAACAAATGAAGTTAACCTCTATTCTTGAAAGCTTAAAGTAAATGAACCTAAAAGGATCTAAGCAATCAATTTATGCTTAAAGAGAATGAGATCTCACCATTAATGGCTTCAAGGCCAATGGTTCTTCCCATTTACTCCATGTTGTGTGATAGAAATGTAAAAGCAAAGCAAATAGCTCAATAGAATGAAATAAAAACTCCTAATCCTAGTAATAATACTATAGTTTAGGTTAGAGGGAAGAAGTGTTCTTAGAAATGACAAGGGGGGTGGTGGGATATTTATAGTTTTCCATTTGGGAAATGGGAGGCTTTTTGGTGCATGTGGGACTAAAAGGGAGTCATAAAGTTAATTAGCAAGTAGAAGTAAGATTTGACTAGGTTTAGAGAGAGGTCAATCATGGTTAAGACTAGCTAACCATGTTTAGAGGGTAATTAATCCTATTTAGAGAGAAATTAGGTTTCTGGGAGGGTTCTGAAAGGCCTAATCAATCCAATGAAGTGGATTGATATTCTAGGGAGCTAATAGAGGTGGTAAAGAAGAGGATATTAGCCAAGAAGAGGTTATTATAACCTATTTAATTGATTAATGACTGGAAAAAGACCATAAAAGTGTCGAATAAGGGGAATTAGATAAATCTAACCGACGAGGTGTTGTCAACTTGCAGGAAGAGGACTAGTTAAGGAAATATTAGGGATAATGGTGCCTTGATCAAACTACAGGTGTCTACAGAAGGCTTCTTGGAAATGGTCATCCCACTTTATGTGAGTGTATTTACAAATAAGATAATGAAAATATCGACATCAGTCAGAAAGATACAAGATGAAATGCCAAACTAATTAAATTTGACCTTGAAGACTGTGAAAATTCTTAGATTGGAAAGGTGGGGCATCTCAAGGATGGATTTAATCTTGGCGGGGTCAACTTCAATACCCTTGATAGAAATGATGAAGCCAAGGACATTCCCATATAAAAATCCAAACACACACTTGGAGGGATTAAGATGGAGGAATAAACGGATGAGACATGCGAAGAGAATCTTGAGGATAGAAAGATGGTCCTATCTACATTTAGATTTACCCAAAATGTCATCTACGTAATCCTCTATGGTTTTATAGATGAGATCATGGAAGATATAGGTCATATCACATTGATAGGTGGCCCCTGTGTGTTTCAACCCAAAGGGCATGACACGATAGAAGAAGGTCCCCCAAGGGGTGATGAAAGAGGTCTTATGTTGGTATTTTTCGTGAAATGAGAATCTATCAATATCCATACAAACTATCCATAAGATAAATTATGTCATGGCGTGCTGTGAGGTCAATGAGATGATTGATGTTGGGAAGGGGAAATTCGTCTTTAGGGCAAGAAATATTTAGGTCTCGAAATTCAATATAGATGAAAATATTTATGGAGGATTTGGCAGTGTGTATGATGTTATAAACCTATTGCGGATAGTTGATAGGTAAGATAAATTTGGTGGAAAGGTGTTGTAATTCCTCTTTGACAAGGAGGGAAACACAGGGATGCATGTGGTGTAACTTCTCCTTAATCTACTTAGCATTGGGGGTGGTGGTGATATTGTGGATGAAGATGTTGGGATTGAGTTCTTGCATGTTGGCATATGACCATGCAAAGGCCTGGCTATGATTAGAAAGGAAGGAAGTGAAATACTTTAACTCTTGCGAATCAAGAGATTGACCAACTTTGAGGATGCAGATCTCTTATGGAGTCCCTATATTGATGTTGATGGTAGAATTGTTAAGAAGGGTGGATATTTTGGGAGGTAAGGACTTATGAAGATGAGAATATTCTGCACCCATGAAGGAAATAATGGATTCATCGTCACAATATTTAAGAGTATCGATAATAGGGATATCCACCTTGACCATGTTGGGGAAAATGAGAGGAAGGGACCTAGATTTACCTTCAGCCTGATAAGTTACTAGTCCTAAAGTGATGGTTGAGATTAAAAAAGCTACGAAAAAGGGATATGGTGTCATCCATATCCATGGGGTCGTTGGGTGGAGAAGAATTTGGTGATGGATTGATGTGAATGAATGATGTAGAAGAAGATGATGTGAGAGGATCGGTGGGTTGCTCTTTGAAACCAAGTCTGAATTTCTCATGAGGCTTGTGGGATTGGTTAATGATAAGATCATACATGCCTTGTTCATAACATACAAGACTAAATCCATTCCATGCACAACGGTGGAAGTAGGTGTAAGCAAAGGATTTTTTGTAAAGGAAATTGAAGCCGATTGTATATGGTTTAGTATGAGGTCGATCATCAACATGAGAGGAAGGGCGATCAATGCCATCATAGATAATATTGGTTTTGAGATGAGGTGGACCAAAATAAATGATATCCCCAAAATTTGGTTGATACATAAGAGACTTATCGGGTCTACCAAGTTGATTGGGTGTGGGGAAATAACTAAGGGTGAGGAGTTGGTACTCCCCCAGTTAAAGATGTTGCACCATGGTATCAAGATATTCATCTTTAGGTATCTTAGATCTAGATATGCATGAGATAGCAGATGGTTTGAACTATGATTTTGTTTTAGGGATGATCATGTTATTTGGTCAATATGTCATATGGAATGATTTTAATGGGGGTAGGTCTGCGGGGAGTGTATGGATTTTCCCCTTATGTTCATATTTAAAGTAGCGATGGAGAGTAGAAGGGACACAACACATGGCATAGATCTATAGATGCCTAAATAAGACATTGTATTGGAACTCCCCCTCAACAATGTAAAAGAGCTCATGGATGATTTTTTCACTGACACGGATGGGAAGGATAATTGTTCCCAAAATGGGGGAAACATTGTAATTTAAGGTCCGAAGGACCATAGGTGATTGAGTGAAAATGAATTTAGGAAGCTTGAGTTGATCATAGGTATGGGATGAGATGATATTGATGTTGACACCATTGTCAATCATTGGTCAGTAGATAAAGGTGTCATTGATGGGGATAGTGGTGAAAAGAGGAAGGTCATGGTCCTCAAGTAAGATCTTGGGAGTTTTAGAATCATCAAAAGTGATGGCGTGGAAATTGTGAGAGGTTCAACAAGGGTCAGGAAAGGTTAAGTCTCATAATTGGTGATTGGGATACACTACAAGGCTTCGATGAGATATTTTCAATGATTGGGAAAGATTTGGATGCACATTTGATTAAGCTAGAGGTTAATTTATGCCTAATTTGATTATTATTGTAGTAGTAAATGAATATAAAATTAAGTACAAAAATTAGCCCAAGAAAACTAAGCTAAAATATATGAAACCCTAAGTGTAAATATAGGTAAAGTGACTTAGCCGATTCACATAAATCTCAGAGGTGTAAAATTCTGGAGAACTATAAAATATGAAGCATTGATCATCGCACCAAATCTTAGAAAAATGTATATATGGAGGAATGAGATGGACAAGGTCACTTGGAGAGGGACAAGGGAACCTACAGGAACCTTAGGCATGTTTTTGGGTACATTGGTCTATTTTAATCCAAAGAAAACTACCTCTGAGTGATCATTAGTTGTTATCCTTTAGTCACTATGAGGTCGTACAATGATCACCTAAGTCCCTGAAAACCTGCAATGAAGTATTGACCTGTAAAACCCTCAAATATATATCAAATCCTAAAAAGGAAAGATACAAAATGAGGTCTCGAACTATCCTTAGTGGTTGATCTCTGCACTACATCTCAAACCCAATGTAGTTTTGTGTGTGTGTGGAATTGTGCCCTAGGTGGTGCTTATGCATGTTGCACTTGATAACGAGAAAGTAAGCTAGATGTAAAGAAATGTAATAGATGTGTACATGGAATAGAATGAACATCCCTACTATGTAGTGATATGCATAATAACCAGCCCTTGTGTCCCTTGGATGGTGTTATATGGATACAATGTATCTATTAGATGCTTAATGGATGTAACCTTAGGTGGTGATAACTAATTCTTAGTGCTTGTTCCTTTATTATGATCACATAAATTTATATTTATATGAATCCTTTACTTTAATTTATTAATTAACCCTAAAAAGTTTGACTACCAAAAATATAAGATTCTCAAATGGATAGAAAGGACCCAAAATATTTAAACAAAATACAAATGGGTCAGGGGTGCCCAGAGCGGACAAAGGTGCCTAGCACTAGCGTCGCTGTCTAAGATGATAAATTTCGAGGTTTAAAAAGGAAAATTGAGCAAGTAAGGTTGTAAGGCCAACATAAGTAAGAAAAAGAAAAGAAAGATGGCTAAAGACATGGGTTATTTAGTAATTTTCTTACTTAGGAATCATATGAAAAGTAGTATGTATTCAGGACTAGATAATTACCAAAAGTGTGTGATTTTGTGTCTACATTTTCCCCCACTTTATGTCAGTAAGCATAAATCTTGGTAACATAAAGTAGATCGAGATATGTACCTGATAACCATTTAGATCGATGACGAAAGAATCCCAAGGGATAAGACAAATTATGGAGTGATAAAAGTGTGAATAGTGATGCTAAGGAGGAGAAAGTGCAAAAGGTGATGATGAAAATGAACCTAGGGCGAAAAAACATGTGTAGATATCATGATGTTCCTATTTTTATTGTTGATGTTGTGAAGTGATGTTAACTACCGCTTCCCATACAGACATACCTGCAAAAGAGAAGAACAAACAAGTAGTCAAATATGCATGTATATGATCAAAATGTGTAAAAACCTATGTAATGAAAGTATGTGAAATATGAAAAAATGAAAAAGGAACATGTGCACCTTATCCATGATGAGGAAAGAGTGTAGAAAGGATCTTGAAGATTTTGTAGTTGAATGATTTTTTTGGGCGATCTCACGCTAGTTGCATTGACTGTGAGTTTTTGGGGTGATCTCACACTAATGATATGGAAGAAGTGTAGGGAGAAATGTCTGGCGTTATCCAGGAAAAGTTTAGTGGGGAATTTTTCGTAAACTCACAAATATTTGAGTTTTTAGAAATTGGAAATGGTGAATATTCAGCAGTCGGCTACTGCCTACTTCATTAGAAAATTCCACCAACAGGTCCTTAGTATGGGTCAATTTGTTTAGTATTTACACATATAAATGAACTTATGTATGTAATTTTCCAATGGTCTGAATACACATGTGCCCACATTCACCGAAGTATATAAGGTATAAGGTATAATACAATACATACACAACTCTCCAACCTTTTTCAAAATATTTTCCATGGAATATGAACCCCAAACCACCCAACCTCTTTTCGTCACTCAAAGAATTTCCGCTCAACCTAGGCCATCTAACATAGCCTTCCAACAGATTCATCCAACTAGGGAATCTAACAGAGTCATCTAACCAAGCCATTCAACTGATTTTTTCAACAGATCCATCCAACTAATCCGTTTAATTGAGTCGTCCTTCTGGTTGAGAGCCATCCAAATTTAAACCATCCAACTCAAAGTCATCCAAAGCAGAGTCGTCCAACCCAAATCCGTATAACTCTAAGCCTGTCTATGAATGTCCTTGTTTGGCGTCATTTCCATGGATTCAAGAAATCAAAGTAAGAAGGTTGCTGCAAGCTCAAAAAATAGCAACAAGACATTGTTTGGCTATTTTGGAAACTCGCAAAAAACCACTAATGTGTCCAGATCGGCAGAAAACATAGGTATATACTATCTACTAATTAAGATATTTTTTATTACTATAGTTTTCACTATATGTTTCAAATACTCTTTACACTCTTTCATTTTTTATTTAGTGGTGTTAAGAATATAAATAATTAATACTATATTTGTTACACTTTTAAATGCATAATTTTTTCAAACACCTTCACAAACTATCAATCTTGATGATCCTTTTGGTTTTAATTATCTGATTGATCAAAAATTAAGGTTCTCCAACCTTTTTAACATTATGTCTATAATATCATCATCATAAATATTATTATATGAAATTATGCCTGACTGAGCTATTTTTAGTAAAATTATAGGCCTTTCCGGTTGGCTCTCTATGGCAGTGAACAATGAATTCCTTTGAGCATGACTATGGTATCGGGTATTTATTTCTTTAATAAAAAATTTAGCCATCCTCTCCTAAGTGCGCACTAAATCCACATCAGACATTACGAATTCTTTAATTGTGTCCCCCATACTATTTGATATGATATTTTTGAATGAAAAATATTTCTTCTCATCATCTGTGAGTGGAGATTTACTTGGAGGAGGAGAGTCTCGTACTGGATGCACATGTTGATGCGGTTGTGATTGAGGAGATGGAGTAGATTGTATCATATCATGCATGTCAAAATAGTTACCCTTGTATGCATCACCACTATCGAAGCCCAAATACTCATTGTTAAGCTCGATGTTGTTCAAAACCTGGGTGCATGTTATACTTAAGACACCACCTAGTGAGAATCTAGGAAATTTTGTGGTTATAGGATGAACTGTTCCTACCGAGTCTGTAAGAAATCTTATATTCTTGCCTAAATATATTCTTGTTGTTTGGACTATACGTGTTGGCAGTATTGGTGGCCTGCTTGGAAGGTGTTGAGAAGGTATATTAACCGTAAGAAGGAAACTACAAATTATTAGAAAGCTAACCATTATACCTTTGGGCCTTGTAAATACTAAAAAAAATTGTAACTAAACAAAACATATGAAATATTATGCATTACCTTGCATGCTCGGAGACACAGACATGAAAATTTGATCTTGACACTAAGAATGATTTTGATCTTCATCATTAAAATCGAAACTTTCATAACACAATAAATGTAGAAATATTTAAATATTGTACTACTTACATAGCATAGTTTGATTGTGTTTCATCCTATTACCTATACTAGTAGGTTAAATTGGTTAATTATATAAATAGAAAAGGTTATCCCTGTAGAAAAAATTGATGGTATAGAATGTAGGTGTGATTGAGCTCTCAACCCCCTAGGTCATTTTTGACGAGGAACTCATATTGGTGTTGATTTTGCTAAATCCATGTCATAATCCGCAGACACCTCTAGAGGGGCTTTACCTTGAGAAATAGCCTCCTTATGAAACATTGCAGCCATAATTCTTCTCTGCAAAAGATAATATTACAATGATTATCGTAATTAAAAATAATTAATGTGAAATTGTTATAATGTGAAAACTTTAAAAGTAATTGTTACCTGTTGTTCTTCAGCAGGGAGACCAACCATTTTATCATTAATTGTAGTTGGAATTTGTGTGTACTGCAATTGGTAGAAAGCTTCATGATAGAAAACAAGTAAATAATTGACAAAAGAGAATACAATCTTAGATTTATTATATATATTTTTACCGCAGGCGTGGATGACATCTATTTTTATTCAATTAGACAAATATGTGCTTTAATTGAATTATTGCCCTACTAGTGTCCACATTATATACTAAACTGCCTAAAACAAAATGTCTGTAGATCTTCCCTGTAACACAATTATGTCCTAAAAAAGTGATACAATTGCAAGAAAGAATTTGTGTGTAATACCGTGTATAACAAACCCTCTTTTTGAACGATTAAGAGGAGTTGTAACAATAGATAGGAAATCTTAGATGCTTGGGTAGTCGAGTAATATTAGAAAAAAAAAATTGAAAATAATATTCAGCTTACCATCAACCTGCACATTGTAATGAGACTCCAAAAGAAAAATTCTTCATCTGTAAGGACCGCCTTTGCAGTCACGGGCGGCTGGTTTTGGAATGGTATGCCAGTTAAATGATGTATGTCTGCGGGCTAAATTGTGAAATACAATGTATGATCCACAAGGAGAGCATAAAAATCTCCCTATTTTTGGTTGTAAGACGCAAGTAGGTAATCAAGCACATAAGTATCGGTTTTGAATTAAGGCATGTTGATAAGCCTCATAAATTGTGTTTTTACAGCCATTTCTGTGGTGTATCTTTTTGTTTCATCAGTGTTGCAATCTATGGACACATGAGCGTTTTGTATTGGAATTTGGACGTAGGAGTAGATGTGATGCTTGTCATTGTTGAAATTTAAAAGAGAGGGAGGAAAGAAAGGTGCATGTAAGTTTCAAAGAAGATTGGAGAGCTCAGAGCGGTGGAAAAGTAAAGAAATGAACCTCATTGGGGTATATATAGGGCTCAAAAAGGTTTAAGGGACAAGTGGCAACAAATAATTGGGTGAGAATTTTGAGGCAATCACCTATGGACATGTGCAAAAGACACATGTACATAGTGTTGCAAGTGTATGGTTTACACGAGCCGCCCAACCATCCAATAGAATCTGTACATCTCTTATTGGACAGATGTCTATTCCGGTTGGATGACCTAACATTTAGTCGTCCATCCATCTCTATTGGACAGAATTCTAAGAGTAGGCCGTCCAACTGAAAAATGCATCTATTCAAAATGGTGTGCAAAAATAACCTCAATGGACGGTCGTCCAACCTATGTTAGACGGTCGTCTAACCTATGTTGGATGGTCACCCAGCCTATGTTGGATGAAATACCAACCTACATTGGATGGTCGTTGAACATATGTCAGATGGCCTTCAGTCCTATGTTGTATGATTGTACAACCTAGGTTTAATGGCCATCCATCGTAAATTAGATGCATGTCTGACCTATATCACTTCGTCAATAACTATGCACATCCATCCAACACTTGTCTAATACCCGTTCAACCATACAAAACCGTCGAAGAAAATTCCCTACATATTCACATTTTCCACAAATCATTTTTTTGAATGTTCCCCATCACTTCGAAATTCCATTTCAAAGATTCAACACCCATTCTATGATAAATTTTCAGATGAGGTTATTAAAATGAATCCTGGGTGTTATCCTCCAACCTTTAACTGCTTCCCATAATGTAGGAAACAACTACATATGGTGTGTAAATTTGATCCAACATGAAATTGCTAAGGACTGTATGACCTATAAAATCCATTGTGTGTGAAGTTTTGTAGACTGTGATGAACTACTAAAATGATGTGTAATTTCCCTTTAGTTAAAGGTGTCTAGGAATGACCTTGTTATGCTTCGGACCCAAGTATGATTCTGAGATCTAAAAATTATGTTGTGCTAGTATTATGATGTTTTGTGTAATGACTATAGACTATTGTCTGTGGTGGCTGAATCACCCAAATGATGCCCCACTCATTTGGGTGCATGTGATGTTGCTGAAGAAGTATGTGGTCAAAAAGAGGACCAACAGCTATGATGAAACTGTGACTTGCAAGGGAAAGGAATGTGCTTGGTAGAAACAAAATCACACACAAACAAAGTGGCTAGAAAATAAGTGTTAGTACTAACAAAGACAAACACACATATTTAAGACAAAATGTATGCTACGCAGACAATATGTAAGATAAGATACAAGAAAACAATGTAGACTGCAAAAATTGGGTTGCAAACATGGGATACCACTCACGATTTCGAAATAAAATCAAGGACGATGAAGCCAAAAGTAGAAAATGTGCACATAAGACAAAGGAAATAGCTTACAAATAATGGAAAACAATGGCAACCAATGAAAAACAATGTAAAAGGCAACCATGGAAGCATGTAGTTCTACAAGACAAATCTTGCACATGAATCATCCGTTAGTATGTTAGAAAGATAAAAAGTATGTCAAAACATATATAATTCCATAAATTAGTCTATTATAAAACAAAATGAAACAATAACATCTATAGTGTATGAAATTGGATGCCCCCAAGAACCGATGTGGGATTGGTAATAGGTACTGCACCAAGCATCCCTGATGCATGTAATAAATCTGTATAATCTACGATCACAACTAGAAAGGAAAGTGAATGTGCATGTGTGTATGATAAAGATAATGGAATATAAGATATCTATCTAACATGTGTAATAATATGTGCATGTAATAAGTAAATGTAAGAAGTATAAATGCAACTAAGATATGTAGTATGTTTTGGATGAGACGAAATGGAATGCAATATGAATGATAGGAGCAAGGAAACCCCAAGTGGATGTGTATGTATGAGATGAGTTTCATTTATTTATGACCCCTCAACAGTGAAGAATGAACTGTAAATGAGAGTGTGTCATCGAGAAATGGTTTGAATGTGTGTACTAAAAAGATATGATCATCGAAGCGCAAAGTATAGAGTGTAAACACGTGAGTGAATGAGGGAGTTGATTAGATATGTGAGTGTGATGAGGTCCATTTGAGATGTATACCCTCAGCAGTCAAGTATGGACCATGAAACTAGAGTGTGTCATAGGTTAATGACCGAAACATGTATAAGTAGATGCAAGAGACATTCAGTGTGAATGCGTAGAGTGAATAAGTATAAAAGTGTGTAGAAGACACCGCGAGAGAATATTTCATAAGTGTATAATGTTTGATGTGCGAAGTATGTAGTGTGGAAATTTGAATATATTATGTGTAGTGTTTGAGGTTCATGTGTATATTATGCCCTCAACAGTCAAGTGTGAACCAAAGCACCAGAGTGCGTCATCGGGTAATGATGATGCAAATGTATCGAGATGTGCATGATGAATGTAAAAGAATAAATGCAATGTGTGTACTATGGAAGATAGCTGATGATGCCCCCCATTCGTATAGTGATGAGTGTGTTATTTGATGCATGATGTTTGACGACATACGATCAGAAAATGTATTGTATGTCCAAATAGATGGTGATAAATATATGCATATATGAATGAGTATGTAATAGATAGATATAGTTAGGAAGTGGAATGGGCTCTTATTGGAAGAGATCCCTCAGGAGTCATGTAAGAACCATAAGAACATGAGTGTTTCATTAGGAAATGACGATATGCGTGTGTATCAATATTTGCATGTGATAGTCTAGGTGTGGCATGCTGAGAAAATAAGATGCTTGTTGGTGCTCGAGGGGGGAGAAAGAAGTGTTAAGATCCCCCAAGTGTGTGATGAGAAAAGATATCAAGTAACCTCATTTAGGACGTCGTCATTATCATGATCATAAATTCAAGCTAAAGTATCTGATACATGATAAGAAATAGTTTCTGGTTGATCATATAGTGAGCCATTACGACAAAGGTTGTACATGCCCATGGTATATTCTTCATAAGTGACAAGGGGCGGTGGAAAACCATCTGCATACCAACATGTAATATTTTGTGAATATCCAAGGAAGGAATCATTGTAAATTAAAACATGACCAAAAGGCTTAGGAAATGAAATGTCATTATGATAAGGATCTAAGGTTCCCCCAATATACTCAAGCCAAGATTATCCAAGTGTAAGGGGAGTAGCACGAGGAGCTCATGTAAGAAACATAGTGAGATGAAAGATGTGAAGCCCATAAGAAGTAGTAATGCGGATGAAACTATGATAAATATGAGGAGTGTAGGGTGAAGGAAAGATGTCATCAACCACAAATCCTAGCTGAGTCAAAACATCATGTGTGCATATAGTGTCATCACAAGTAGGATTAAATGGAATATGCTCCCAATAATAATCATTCATGAAAATCATACATGTAAAGGGAGGACGTGCTAATGGTGGATGCACATGTGATAGTGAAGTAGGTGGAATGACATCGGATGTGTGGATAGGCCCCCAGTAAAGTACCATAGCAATAGTAGGAGGAGGAGGAGGTGTTGTAGACGATACTGTATCTAACATGTAAATAGTACCTTTAAGTGGTGGTAAATGATTCAGAGTATCCATGGGTTGTGGTTCATTAGTAGTATTAGAGTGTGGATTAGGAATTGTAGTATTGGGATCATGATCGTGATATTTGAATGGGTAACGATCACTAAAAACTATATATTATATGCCGTCGTGTATGAATTTGACATAGTGATGTACTATAGAAGGAAATTCTTGCATGGAATAAATATGCGGTCGACCAAGTAAATAGTTATACGAAACCAAAAAGTCAATGTTAAAGAAAACTGTGTTAAGGGTTTTTGGCCCTACAGTAATAGGTAGAGGAATGTGACCTACACATGGACGAATAAAACCATTATAGGCACAAAGGGAAAGACACAATGAACTAACATTATTAGCAGAAAGACCAATATTTTTTAGGAATGAAATAGGACATAGATTGAGTTCAGATACATTATCGATTAAAGTACACTTGACACCCACATTGTAAATGTGAATCATGATATGCAAGGGTGGATAATTTTAAAAAATAGTAAGATCAGCATTAGGATTGGACGAGAAAGCAATATGAGGAGAAAATGCCTTTAATTTTTTTTGATATACTAAATATGGATGCATATTAGGAGGAATGCAAGTGACAGTGAAGAGACTTTTGATTCTATCTCTTAATTCAGGATTTATAAGCAAGAAATCATTAATGGAGATACTCATGATGAAGAGATCCTAGAAATATAAGAAAAATGGAGGTATGAGGATCCTAAGAGAGTTTAGATCGAGTTCGGATTCACCAAAATGATTAAGTTAAAGGTGAATTTTATGCCTAATCTAATTGTTATTGTAGCAGTAAATGAATATATAATTAAGTACATAAATCAACCCAAGCAAACTAAGCCAAAATATATGAAACCCTAAGTGCAAAGAAGAGGTAAAATGACTTAGCTGATTTGAAGAAATCCTGGAGGTGTACAAAGATGGAGAACTGGAAAATATGAATAAATGATTGTAGCACAGAATCTCTGAAAAATGAAGATCTAGAAGAATAACTTAGACTTTGGTGTCAAGAGAGGGATAGGGGTTCCTGCAAGCTCCCTAGGCCTATTTATCAGCACCTGGGTCTGTAAAAATTATTTTAAACCCTCCTCTTAGTGGTATTTAGTTGTTCATCTTTGATCACTATGAGGTCGCATAGTGATCTCTGAAGTCACTATAAATCTGCAATGAAGTATTGACCTACAAAACCCTCAAATAGTCATCAAATCCTAAAAAAGAAAGATGTAGAACAAGGTCAAACTATCCTTAGTTGTCACAATGGTGAAATTATGACTGATCTCTACACTATATCTCATACCTAATTGGCCTACAAGAAAATAACATGGGACACAATAAAAATTATCAGTTTGAAGAACTGTGTCCCTACCCCTTTGATCGGGAGATGTTGCGTACTCCCTTTCCACCAAGTTTTTACTGCCCTAAATTTGAAAAATATAGGGGAAAAGGTGATCCTCGTGATCATGTAAAATACTTCTTCATGGTATGCTAAGAAGTTGGTTACAATGATAAATATCCTATTATCTTGTTTCCAAGGAGTCTTGGGGGCCAAGAAATTGAGGTTTCTTCATCTCCCCAAAGGCTTTATTTTCACTTTTTCAGACTTAAATGGGATTTTTTTTCACTAATTTTCATTCACTATGGAGAGTGATATCACCATGTTATACCTATATAGTGCCAAACAATGAATTAACGAGAACTTTATTTCTTTTTTACAGTGATTGGGGGGCTGGCTAGCCACTTCCCTACTCCATTCCCGATAAGAAACTTGTAAGCATATTCTTTCCAAATTTACATCCTAAAATTTCCTTCCATTTGCAAATACATTGTGTAGGCACATTTGAGGAAGTCCTTGAAAAGGGTGGACAAATAGAAAAGGCTTTGTTAGCCAAAGAGGTCTTAAAATCCTTTCAATGAGAGAACTATGAATCAAAACCCATAGACAGATCAACATTCTTGATCCATATTATCCTAATCTTTTATATATGCATGGGATTTACTCTTGTGTATTCTCATCACTCATTAGGGGCATCTTGGCATTATGTTCTCCTCTACATAGTTTCACAAAATCTAGAAAATAAAAAAACATTCGGAAATTTTATAAAATCCAAAAACACATGAAAAATGTCTATAAAATCTTGAAAATTCTCGAAACCAAAAAATATTAAACATCCAAAAAATGTAGAAAATACTAAACATTCACAAAATCTGAAAAAAAAAAAATTTTTACAAAATGTAACACAAAACCTGAAAATAGTGAAAAATTCAAAAACACTAAAAATTGAAAAATTATACCAAAAAACATCCCACTTCAGTGTTTGCTAGTTATAGTGCATGACATGAAAATCATCTTGTGATCTTATTTCATCAACAAAGCTTATTTTCTTGTTATTTCTATCTTCCCGACATATATCGTTACTCAGGGCGGTTTCAAAGTGCACATTTTCTTTTTGTGGGATTTCTATGTCCTCCATCCAATCCCTTACAAGTATCCTTGCTTAAGGTACCATTTTAAACCTTTTTCATATAACTCAAACGTTTGGGTACTGAAGATGGATAACAAAAACATTGGTAAAATTGACTTGAACGTTGTTTATTTGAACATAATTAGTTGTGTTTGTTTTTTATTTGTTTTCTTGTTTGTTTACTTTCTTATATTGCATTGCTTATGTATTTTTCTTTGAGTTAGTTCTTTAGCATTGCATAAAAAATTGGCATTATGGATTTTCAGGTCATTTTACCTTTTTTATATGCTTACATCAAATAAAAAATATACTTTTGAACCATGACGGTACACAAGTTATGTTACAATATTGTTATCCCCCATCATATCTTGCACCATCATCTATATTTCTTCCCAGTCTAACTAACATTCCCTCTAACTAACCTTTTCTATTTCTTCTAACCCATCAAGACACATTTGTAGAAATGACTTGTTTCTACCCCTCCCACCCCTTGTATAGCCCTCACCATGGTGGTTTTGACTGTCACACTGGCCTACCAGCCACCACAATGGGCTCTTCTTCCTCCATGATATTTTTAATTCTTTTCGAGTGTCAATCAAACTCTTCTATCACCCATCGACACTCGAGGGGGGCATCATTCATCCTATTAATGTTTTTCTAACCATACAAAATATAATTGTCTATTATATTTGAAATGGCATCGCTCGTGCTACACCAATCAAAGAGGGGAAAATGTAGACACCTTATTTCAAATGCAAAATTTTAATACTAAAATTGCACTTATTATTTTCTTTCTCATCATTCCGTTATAATTAGTTATTTTCCAATAATTAGCTAATATTCCTCATCATCTCGTTCAATTAATGGCATTTTGTTAATTAAATAACCTCATTCCTCATCTTAGATGCCAGTTAACATCACTTTGTTAGTTAAAATCCTCTTTTAATTAATTAATTAACCATTATTAAGTAATTAAACCTTTCAATCTCGTATTTCATTAATAAAACATCTTATTAATTAAATTCCCCTCTCAAACCTTTTGAATTTTATTAAATTCCTTCGAAATCATCTCGAAATGGCTTCTATAAGCTAAATTTGGCCTATTAATTAATCCTAATTGGAAATTAAAAATTTCCCAAACTCCCATGAGTTGCTAATCTCTAATTAATCTCTTCTAATCATACTTATTATTTCCTAATTCCATTCCCTATATCCCACATTCACTAGGTTGCAAGTTTATCTGAAATTAGAAAGTTATATAAGAAACCTAGTATCCTCTTGCATACCTTATGTTATCTAATTTCCGTTACCCGCTAAGATTAGATAACAAGAAGATTCCTGCTCAATCAAGGTTCTTGGAGTATTGAATCCCATCAGGAGTCAAGCCTTTGACAATATAGAAAAAAGACTTAGCCAAATCCACGATTAAAGCCAACTTGGGATGAGCCATACTCAAAAGGCAGTAAAGATCTCACAGACAATGCCAAATGTCAACCTGGCGCGAGTTCCATAAAACAAAGGAAGCAAAAGCCTCGAATCCACGTGGGGTTTACACCTAGCGTCAACTGTAGATGACCTGCCCAAAGTAAAAGTCTTCGTAGTGATATGCAACCGGCTCATTACTTACCCAAAGGACAGTGGCTTGATCGCAAATAATGCCATATTTCAGCCCAACGCACTCCTATAAGCTACATGGAAGCAAAGACCCTAGAGAAGCGCTTGACCTCCACGTGGATTTCATAATAAATTGGCTCTGAGTTAGAATAATATTGCTAAAATATTAGCGATAAGCTGAAAACCACGTAGGGGAAATTATGACGCCTATCTAAAAATTTTAAATGTTCAAATATTTTAAAAATATCAAAGGCAAAGGGTCATTCGGTTAGTCTTTTCAGGGATGAAGTTAATGCATAGTTATGTTCAAAGAGTGCAAACCTAGGAATACTTAATTTGTTCACATGCATTCAAAAGGTCATTCTCATAAAATAACATAGATAGGCGCCACTTGAATCATGAGCTTAGGACCCAATGCATAAGCAATTAAAGATCCAAATATAGAATAATGATTTAGAAGAATAAGTCCACTCCAAAGGAGTTGGTTGTAAAATAATTAAGAGATGCATTAAATAGGCATGGCTCTCACTCTTTAAAGAACAGATAATGGGAAAGTGTGACAAAGATCTCAGAAAATCTATTTCTGTCACTTCACACCATTTATCATAATTAAAAAGGCATTTTAGAAGAGAGTTCGAGAAGGGTCTCTCATGTCCTTCTCCTCCTATATATTGAAATCGAAGGCTTCAAAATAAGGAGACATACATCTAGAGTTAGTTAGTTTCTTCTTCTGTAAAAGGCAAGGGGCTGGAGCTTTAGCCTTCTTTCTGAGCTTTGTAATGGAATTTTACCTCTTATTTATTGTAATATTGTGCACGTTTTTTGGAGTAATATAATATGCCCTGTGATGTAATTCTTCAATCTTTTGTGTAAACTCTATTATCTCTGATAGCATTTATTTTGACGTAGATAAATGTGCACGTTTTTGTGCTATTGCTATCTTCAGAAGCTATTCTTGGATAGTTTGGAGTAGTATTTTTTGTGGATCACCTCTGGCTTGTGGTGCATCTTGTCCACCCTTTTCATTTCCCACCTTTTCTCTATTCCACGTAGTTGCATTACGAGTTAACTCTTTCACTTTTTGGCGCATCGCCCCTGTTAATTTTAAAGTTTTATTTCATTTTCTATGACCCTCAGCTCATACCAAAGAGAAGAGCCAATTTATTTAAAATTGGGACGTCACCTTAGGACGCATGTCCCACTAACCTAATGTTTCTTACAACTCTGACGGTTCTTCCACTAAGGATGGTCGTCAAACGTTTTCCTGGTATTCTCGTTGGGACAACTCAGAGAGGTATTTTATCATTGCATCAATTCGGTATGTTCCTGGTAAAGCTCAAGCATTAATGGAGATAGTAGCAGAGAACATCCGAAAACTCAATATGGCCCAAACAAATCATTAAAGAATCTTGCAAACCTCCCTCTCATCCATCTCCACTCATCATTCTTTCCACATCTTCCATTTCTCTTCATCCTATGGAGTTGTGCAATCATGAATTCATTACCACCAAGGGATTTTCCCCTTCTCCATCTACAAGCCATCCATTCCGCCCTTCCCCCCTCTTCAAGAAGCTATAATCCTCTCACCAACAAGTAACAAATCCAAATCCAAAAGAAGAGGAGCATATGGTGAGAAGTGATATGAACTCGATAGGTTTGTATCATGAGCTGAGTGTTCTAGAAGCTGTAGATGTTGCCTCCGTTTGTCCTCCCCACAAAGCGGAGCCCCTGGAAGAGTTTGGGCCAACAGTCTTCATATTGTAAGATGAAGCCACACATGATGGAAAATTTGTAGACTCAAAATCGATCATACAAGAGGGGGAGACTTTGATAGAGGAGGAAGAAGATAAGCTAGATTGCTTATTAGATTTGGGGGGATGCCTCGATGAAGAAGAGCATATGGAAATTATAACCTTCGCTGCTTCATCAACCCCATAACAAAATAAACTTGCTACTCACAACAATTCCCTTAGAACTAGTCCAAGGGCCCTAGAAAAAAGTATCATTAAAAGATTTTTGCTTTCAATCGAAGAGCCTATATTTTCTAGTGAAGTTGCTAAAAATGAGGAGGGAGGAGATAAGGATGACACCCTTCAGGGAAGCCTGAAAAAGAGCCCCATTCTAAAAGATGCAATCCAGAATGACGAGCAGGAACAGAAGGTCAGACTAACCCCCGCCAGAGGATGGTCCTCATCAAGACCGAGGAAAACATCAATACCAGTCATGCTCACTTCAGGGCATGAGGATAATTTTTAAGGCCCCAAGGGTCAGCTACAAAACCTCCAATGAAAAGATGAACATATCGAGGAGGTATTCATCCTGTTTGTTGATACCGCAGGTGGAAGAGTGAAAGGTAATATTTCACTCTTATTACATGCCATACCTATAGCTAAATTAATTGTATGGCCACACTTTATAAGGAAGGGAAGTTATTTCTCCATGTCAGTTAGCTTAGGAGTAGGAGTAGATTGTTTTCTACAAAATAAGTGTGTATTCACACTCTGCATGAATCATTTGAGTCGTGTATGTTTTGTATCTTTGTATAGGCCCATGTTTGTATTACTCCATTAAAATGCACCAAATTCCCTAAGGAGACCCCAACTCATAAGATAATTTATAGTTGTCTACAATAGTTGTAGTCTTCACTCCAAGCAAATGCATAGTAACTAAAATCAGTCATAGGAGTGACATTGTGGATTCTTCAAAATTTCTACTCTCACAAAAAAATAGAGTTTTGCTTATGATAGTAGGAAATCACAAGGATAGACTAGTGGCTGTAGAGGCTCAGCAAACCTTTAGACACTATGGACCAGGTTCAGATTATCTCATAACACGGACCGAACCCAATGGATAGTGGGAGATTGTGGGTTCTTTCCATTTAGCAGGATAATGGTCCCCGTGAATTGCAAAACTGTTATCTAATTTCCGCTGCCCACTAAGATTAGATAATAAGCAGATTCCTACTCAATCGAGGTTCCTGTAGTTTTGAATCCCACTAGGAGTCAAGCCTTCGAAAATATAGAAACAAGACTTATCTGAATCCAGGATTAAAGCCAAGTTGGGATGAGCCAAACTCAAAAGGCAGAAAAAATCTCACAGACAGTGCCAAATGTCAACCTAGCGCGAGTTTCATAAAGTAAAGGAAGCGGAAGCCTCGAAGCCCCATGGGGCTTACACCTGGATGTAATTTCACAAATATGGATATAAGCTTATATAATTATATTAATGTGAAATCAATCCAATATACACAAGTGCACGCTGCAATATATATATATATGTATGTATGTATGTATTACACAGTCAGATACAAACAATAAAGGATGTTGCACAGGTACACCTATGAACTAATACAAACAATAATATTGTTAAAACAATATAACAACACCCGTAGTGTTTGAATAAAAACAATAAGATGGTTATGATTAAATATAACCATGTAACATTTAATAAATAAACTAAATATCATGCAATGCATAATTAATTAAGGTAATAATATATTTACCCTAACATTCTCCCCCTTAATTTTGCATTGCCTCAAGGGATGAGGAGAGGAACTCTCTTAACATCTTGAACTTGTCATGTGCAAGTGACTTTATGAATATATTTGCTCGTTGTTCCGCTATTGGACAAAACTAAAGTTATATATTGTGTTGGGTAAATGCACGAAGTTGGTGGACAATTCCGTGGACATAAAAACTTGAAATTCAGGAACCATGATCACAGTTTATATACTGTGATCGTGGTTTTTAAGCCGCGATCACGGTTTTTGAATTCTAGGTTTGGTAATTAAAAAATCTAAAACCGTGATCACAGTTTAGAACCGCGAGCGTGGTTATAAACCACGATCGTGGAACTCAGACAAAAATTAGAAGTCCCGTGACTCCTTATTTTCCCCATTTTTCATTTCAAACCGTGATTTTTCCTAGATGTTTTTCACTCGATCTTTGAATACCACCTCAAAATTGCTCATCGGACTTCTAGATAGTGATAGATTCAACCATGCTACCAAGACGAGGAGGTAAGCCCTCGATTTTAATCATTTTTTTGCATTTTAGGGTTTTTTTGCATTTTATATTATTTTTTTGCATTTTCATGGGTTTTTTTGCATTTTTGTTTATGTATACAATTGTCTTGTTTTATCAGTTGGTCGGCAAGCTCGAAATCATGAAAACTATCAAAAAATTCCTCAAAACCCATTGAACATTCCTCAAAACCCTCTGAACATTCCTCAAAACCCTCCTCCAAACATAGATCCACCTCATGTGGCTCCTTCTGTCCCCACTGAGCTAGCAGGAACACAAGATAATATCATTGGAAGAATATGAGAAAATAAAATTGTCATTGAGAACCTAATTCAGACTATAAGACAAAATCATGCTACAAATCCATCCCGCATGACTTTAGCCAATACATTGCAAACATTGGTTGATGAAGTCAATTTCGCAACTAACCAAATACATAGATGGAATACCTTTAGAGGTGACTATAGGTGGTGGTATGTGGATAAACTATCCCATGCAGCTGTAAAAGACAAAAAAAATTGAAAAAACCTCATTTGTGCATTATTTACCGACCCTAGAACCAATGCCCCCCCCACAGTTACATGCAAATGGTTCCCAATCCAATGGTACCACGATGACCGAATCAAAAACAATTTTTGGGACTGATGGTGGATGGTTTTTTATTATCCACCATGCAACAACAATGAGGTTCCTCTTTATTTTTTGAAGAAATTATATTTCAAGTTCATGCTTAATGAGGTCCCGAATTATTTTGACTTTTCTGACTTTTTTGGTTGAGGAGGTGGCTCTGCATAGAGTAGACCTGGTGCATGCATAGTTCAACCTAGGATCCCCCATTCCCCAAAACCCCCACTGCCTTTAGTTATAACTCCTACAGTGAAGGAGGTTGTGGAGATTGATACATTGCATGCATTGAGGGAGCTCACTAACACTCTGACTCAGCATAGTGACTAGATTACATCTGGTGATGTTGGTGGAGGTGCCAGTTCTAGCGCACCACACCACTGTGGATCATGTGGTGCCGTATGCATTGCGGGGCGAGACATCATTTACTGGTTCACAGGATTTCTTTTATATAGAAAAGATGCTGGGGAATGTTTTTGGAACTAGTGCCACTGATATTGGTCTTTCACAGGTAAATTTCAAATAAATATAAATATTATATACATATATATAATATTTTAATTCAAATTTTTGAGATATATATATATATATATATATATATATATATATATATATATATATTATGTATGTATATATATATATATGTATGTACGTCATGTACATACATTTAAATAACTAATTTTTTATTTTATTTTAAATAGAAATGGCTGGTGAAGGAAACATCTGGCGTCGACATGCTAGCTACTACAGCTAGGCGTGTTTCAAATGTAAGTTTCAAGTTGTACAAACTTACATTTTTAATTTCATTTGATTACACTAGATTATTATTATAATGTTTCACGTGTATGTTGTACATATTAATATGTTTCTCTTTTATACACAGGAGCCTGGCGGGTCATCATCTACTCTGGGAATTGAGGCTACTGGCACACCTCACATGAGTTTTACGTAGGTTAGTAAATCTCTTTACACTTTGTTTCTAATTACTGGAAGTTCACGTGGATTACATGCTTTGGACCTCTGTTATGTGGTGCACAGTCATGTAGATTTTAATATTGATTTGTACATGTTTTTTGTATAGCTTATGACTGCTAGAGAGACTCCTCCATATATGCAGACTGTGGAGGCTGCTGTAGATACTGCCATAGCATCTGCAGATCCACTAACTGAGGTACAATTTTTCAAATTTGTTAAATTTTGGAGGTTCATTATTTCTTATTACTTAAATCTACAATATCAAATTTTGTATGTATATGTGAAATATTTAATTTGAAAATTAATTATTTGTATGTAGCTTACCCCTCGTGAGTCTATTGTTGTCCCTGCGATGCGTCAACAAAAAATTGATAGGGATCATGACATTGCGGTAAGATTTCACATGCATTTTAACTAAATTGTACAAGTTTCTAAATTTTGAATGTATTTTAAAATTTTGGGTGTTAAAAACTTGTTGTTTATGAATGTGCAGGTTAGGTTGCAGGCATGCTTAGAGACACCTAGGACCACACGGATGAAATCCGTAGTGGCATCTCCCTCCACTACATCCCCAGGTCATGGACGTGCTACTTCTAGTAGGGCGAAGAGAGGGAAGATGTTTCATGAGTAGATTCATAGTCCACCTGGATGTACATATATATATATATATATATATATATATATATATATATATATATATATATGGGGCCATCTGGTCCTAGTGAACATGTTTCTTCATATAGTCCATTGTATATATATAGCCTTTTGCGACTGCATGTGGTCCCATATGTACATTATGACACACTTAGTTCGAGATGTACACATACATTATGAACTTATGTATATATTTTCAGAGACATGCATCTAGAGCACACTTTTTTTGATTCTTATATATCCATGTGTGTTGGTTTTCATAACGATAAATCTAAACTATATATGTTTGATTTGATTTCATTGCATGTATGATATCCTTCTATGTATGTTTTCATAACCATTTAAATTAGTTCTCTGATATGTACATGTTTGATTTAAATATTTAATCATGTCTTCTTGTATTTGGATTGAGATGAAATTTTTTCATTAGATTAGGTATTTTCATATGGTTTCCTGCTTCAAATTTCAAGTGTTTTCGATCTCTAGAATTGCAAGGATCTAAAAAGGTAAGTTTTTTCTCTGAAATTTTAAATGGGATGCTATAAAAAATTAGGGTACCAATGGAAAATATTTTTTAGATCATCTTCAAGGAGTTCATGAGTAGAAGTTACGGGAAAAATTGTAGGGGAAATGGAGCAAAAATGAAGGAGATATGAGCAAAAATGTGATTTTTGCAATAGGGTTTCTTGAAAATTTAGTAGCATAACTAAATACTAGCAACAATGAAGGAAAAGATAAATATTAAAAAGGGATTAAAAAAATGGATAAGTGTATGTTTATACTCACCTCTTAACATTAACCTAGCTAACTCACCTTCTAACTCATCCTTGACCATTCTGGATTAACCCGGGTTACATGGCATGACAGGGTAGGGTTACAAGCCTTAAGTGAAAAAGGGACTTAAAGGGGTGATAATTTGAGAAGGGGTTAAGTATTCATGAGAGGGGGAAACATAATCAAGTTGGGGTGCTGAGGAATTGAATACCTAGTGAGAATGTTACAAGCCTTAAGTGACGAAAGGGAGAGATTTCATGTGGTGGTACATTCTGATGTCCCAAGTTGAAAAGGGTAAAAATTTGACAGTAAGCCCTTATTAGTATTCTTAGGTTCCACCCATCGCATGAAGAATCCTCCTCTAATGAAGAATCAACTCATGTCTTCCTCCGTGGAAGATCTTGAATGATGAGGCTTTTCCATAGACCATCTTGTTGAATCTGGAAACTACAAATGAAACTTTCTCATCTTCCAAGATGTTCACATGCTCCAATGTGTTGAGTCAATTCTTAGGAATGGCATTGATATTTCCACATTGACTAAAATATTTTTCATTTAACTCTTCATAGGATTCTAGAGATATAACCTATGATCTCTACAAGGGCTGAACTAAAGTATTGACTATTGAAGGAAAGGGTCACAAATATTTTCCTGAACCAATTCTTAAAATTTGAATCCTAAAGATTCTTCATGTGGAATTATTCTCCCTGAGAGGAGTACCAAGCTCATGCATTCTTGTGCCAAGATCTTCCAAAAATTTTGATACATTCTCCTCATGGGATTCAAAATCAGAAATGGCTTCTTTTAGAGCATCAAACCTCTAGGTGATGGTATGGGACAAAAATTCATACAAGTTCTCTGAGTTAGATGAAAACACACATGAGCTCACCAAGGAATGAGAATCAAAATTATTCATCTCACTCGCAAATGGGAGTTTATTTTCCCAATGGAATTTCTCTTTCTTGATCTCAACTCTATTCCTATTGATTTTCAAAAATATGACCAAGAACAATCTAAACAAAGAGATAATCTCAGGAAATAGATCATGTTCCCTTTTTCAAGGATCATGCTCACCCAATGGTCACATGTCCTTCTTTGCAGTATGAATGCTTGATCTTGCTTGTTGGACTGGGGGGTTGAAGTTTCAGATGGGAGACATTGCTTCAATTTGAGGTAGAGATGATTAATCTCATGCAATCAATGATGGAACTTATGAATAAAAGGTCCTCACACATGTGTTCCCTTAATTGTTTGATGATTTACTTATACTCCTAATTTTGTGTCTAGTGATATGTGATGAAGAATCCTATTACAATGCAAAAATAATGAGCATGTAAGCACATAGCTGGGGCAGTAGAGGATGGAGAGAGATCACCACAACAACATAGCTCAAGAGAGCAAAGAAAGGACAGTGATGAAGCAGGTCTAAGAGGACAGAGGCAAGTCCAAAGAGAACAAGAGAGATGGAAGGTAAACAAGTGACATTGAATGTTTTGAGTCCTAGGAAATGAACGGAGGCGAGGAGTGAGAATTCATGCCTCAGGACATCATGGCACCAAACCGAATGTGCCAGCACATCTGGGTGGCCAGGTGAATGCTAGAGGAGGCAGTGTTTCGGTGCGTGACAAGGTCGTTGCTTCTGGGCTACTTCGTTCGGGCATAGTCCCTTAAGAGCCCTGAGACCAAAATATCATTCAAATTCGACGGGTGACTACTCGGACTCTGTGGCACCTAGAGATGGCTCATCTAATCTGACACCTTGGCATAGGGACCCTCTACAAAAGCCTCTCTCGGTTTTTTCCTTCTCATTTCGGTGCTCTCGCTGCCCTATTGTTTGCAAACACACGAAATAGTGCAGTTAGAGCCAGTGATTCATTGTCAAATGCTATATTTTGAAAACGGTGGGTCGTTGCACCAAACCAACTATGCTGGCAGGTCTGGGTAGCCAGGTGAACGCTAGAGGAGGTGGTGTTTCGGTGTGCGATAAGGTCATTGCTTCTGGGCTACTTCGTACAGGCGTAGTCCCTTAAGAGCCCTGAGACCAAAATATCGTTCAACTTCGACGGGTGACTACTCAAACTCCGTGGCACCTAGAGATGGATCTATGTCTAATCTAACACCTCGATGTAGGGGACCCTCTACAAAATTCTCTCTCAGTTTTTTTTCCTTCTCATTTCGGTGCTCTCGCTGCCCTATTGTTTGAAAACGGGTGAAATAGTGCAGTTGGACCCAGTGATTGGTTTTCAAATACTATATTTTGCAAACGGCGGGTCGTGGCACCAAACTGACTACACCGGTACGTCCAAGTGGCTAGTAGAATGCTAGAGGAGGAATTGTTTTGGTGCACTACAAGGTCGTTGCTTCCGGGCTACTTCGTTCGGGCATAGTCCCTTAAGAGCCCTGAGACCAAAATATCATTCAACTTCGACGGGTGACTACTCAGACTCCGTGGCACCTAGAGATGGCTTGTCTAATCCAAAACCTCAGCGTAGGGACCCTCTACAAAATCCTCTCTTGGTTTTTTCCTTCTCATTTTGGTGCTCTCGCTGCCCTATTGTTTGCAAACGCGCGAAATAGTGCAGTTGGAGCCAGTGATTGGTTATCAAATGCTATATTTTGCAAACGGTGGGTCATGGCACCAAACCGACTATGCCAGCACATCTGGGTGGCTAGGTGAAAACTAGAGGAGGTGGTGTTTCAGTGCACAACAAGGTCGTTGCTTCCAGGCTACTTCGTTTGGGCGTAGTCCCTTAAGAGCCCTGAGACCAAAATATCGTTCAACTTCGACGGGTGACTACTTAGACTCCGTGGCACCTAGAGACGTTTCGTCTGATCCAAAACCTTGGTGTAGTGACCCTCTACAAAATCCTCTCTCATTTTTTTCCTTCTCATTTCGGTGCTCTCGCTGCCCTATTGTTTGCAAATGCGTGAAATAGTGCAGTTGGAGCCAGTGATTGGTTGTCAAACACTATATTTTGCAAACAATGGGTCATGGCACTGAACCAACTATGTTGGAACATCCGGGTGGCCAGGTGAATGCTAGAGGAGGTGGTGTTTTGGTGTGTGACAAGGTCATTGCTTCCGGGCTACTTCATTTGGGTGTAGTCCCTTAAGAGCCCTGAGACCAAAATATCGTTCAACTTCGACGGGTGACTACTCGGACTCCGTGGCACCTAGAGATGGCTCGTCTAATCTGACACCTCAGTGTAGGGACCCTCTACAAAATTCTCTCTCGATTTTTTCCTTCTCATTTCGGTGCTCTCGCTGCCCTATTGTTTGCAAACGTGCGAAATAGTGCAGTTGGAGCTAGTGATTGGTTGTCAAACACTATATTTTGCAAATGGTGGGTCATGGCACCAAACCGACTACGCCAGCATGTCTGGGTGGCTAGGTGAATGCTAGAGGAGGTGGTGTTTTGGTGCGCGACAAGGTCGTTGCTTCCGGGCTACTTCGTTCGGGCGTAGTCCCTTAAGAGCCCTGAGACCAAAATATCATTCAACTTCGACGGGTGACTACTCGGACTCCGTGGCACCTAGAGATGGCTCGTCTGATCTGACACCTCGGTGTAGGGATGCTCTACAAAATATCTCTCAATTTTTTCCTTCTCATTTCGGTGCTCTTGCTTCCCTATTGTTTGCAAACGTGTGAAATAGTGCAGTTAGAGCCAGTATAAGGTTGTTAAAAGTTATATTTTACAAACGGTGGGTCATGTCACCGAACTGAATGCACCGACACATCTAGGTGGCTAGGTGAATGCTAGAGGAGGTGGTGTTTTGGTGCATGAAAAGTTCATTGCTTCTGGGCTACTTCATTCGGGCGTAGTCCCTTAAGATCCCTGAGACCAAAATATCGTTCAAATTTCGACGGGTGACTACTCAGACTCCGTGGCACCTAGAGATGTCTCATCTAATCTGACACCTCAGTGTAGGGACCCTCTACAAAAGCCTCTCTCATTTTTTCCTTCTCATTTCGGTGCTCTCGCTGCCCTATTGTTTGCAAACACGCAAAATAGTGTAGTTGGAGCCAGTGTAAGGTTGTCAAACGCTATATTTTACAAACGGTGGGTCATGGCACCAAACCGACTACGCCAGCACATCTGGGTGGCTAAGTGAATGCTAGAGGAGGTGGTGTTTTGGTGTGTGACAAGGTCATTGCTTCCGGGCTACTTCGTTTGGGCGTAGTCCCTTAAGAGCCCTGAGACCAAAATATCGTTCAACTTCGACGGGTGACTACTCAAACTCCATGGCACCTAGAGATGTCTCGTCTAATCCTACACCTTAGCATAGGGACCCTCTACAAAATCCTCTCTCAGTTTTTTCCTTCTCATTTCGGTGCTCTCGCTGCCCTATTGTTTGCAAACGCGCAAAATAGTGCAGTTGGAGCCAGTGTAAGGTTGTCAAACGCTATATTTTGCAAACAGTGGGTCGTGGCACCAAACCGACTACGTTGGCATGTCTGGGTGGCCAGGTGAACACTAGAGGAGGTAGTGTTTTGGTGCGTGAAAAGGTCATTGCTTCCGGGCTACTTCGTTCGGGTGTAGTCCCTTAAGAGCCCTGAGACCAAAATATCGTTCAACTTCGATGGGTAACTACTCAGACTCTATGGCACCTAGAGATGCCTCATCTAATCCTGACACCTCGGCATGTAGGGACCCTCTACAATAGCCTCTCTCAGTTTTTTCCTTCTCATTTCAGTGCTCTCGCTGCCCTATTGTTTGCAAACGTGTGAAATAGTGTAGTTTGAGCCAGTGTAATGGCTGTAAAATGGTATATTTTGCAAATGGTGGGTCGTGGCACCAAACTAACTACGCCGAAACATCTGGGTGGCCAGGCATGAACTGCTAAAGGAGGTGTTGTTTTTGTCTACGACAAGTTCGTTGGTTCTGAGCTACTTCATTTGGGCATAGTCCCTTAAGAGCCATGAGACCATAAAATATTGTTCAAATTCGACGGGTGACTACATGACTCCATGGCACCTAGAGACATCTTATCTAATCCCACACCTTGGTGTAGGGACTCTATATAATAGCCTGCCTCAGTTTTTCCTTCTCCAATCGGTGCTCTCACACCCATTATTCAAACATTTGCGGAATCATTTTCAAAATTTACAACATTTTCAAAATTTACAACTTTGTAAAAATTTACAACATTTTCAAAATTTACAACATTTTCAAAATTCACAACTTTGTCAAAATTTACAACATTTTCAAAATTTACAACATTTTCAAAATTTACAACATTTTCAAAATTTACAACATTTTCAAAATTTACAACATTTTCAAAATTTCCACAGGTACATTTTTCAAAATTTATAAATTTTTCAAACAATGAAAGCTTTTCTTAGCTTCGAGAATTTAAAATTCTTTACTAACAGTGCCAACCACATAAAGGTGGAAGCTTTTCTGGCACCACTAACCTAAACATAAAAGTGTTAGTATAAAATAAATTTAAGTTTCAAATCAAAACCATATACTATCTATATATACAAAATACACAAATTTAAAATAAAATATATTCAAACTTAAATCTAGATCTTTAAACTAACAAATTTATATATATATTGAAAAGAAATTATATATACTAGACATGAGCATTGTAAATTCATTCCAATGAACCATCAGGATCGGATCTACTCTGAATAGCAGACAAGATTGCTTCATGATCTGACTCTCGAAACCTTCCAAAGAATCTTGTTATTAGGCCTTCCTCGGTATCTATACAGGGTAATATTTGTCGCTAGAACTAGATGTGAATATAAGAGTATTTTCTTGTGTGTCTCAAAGTCTTCAAACACCCAAACAGAGGAGTTTTTTAATGGATACTGTCGAAGCCAAGTTCCAGTAACTACCACTGACCCTGTAGGATACTCAATATCTTTGCCATCTATAATAGGAGAAGTCAACTTCTTTCTTTCCTCAATGCAACAACATAAGAAATAGTCTGTTCCTTCTTCATTGTCTTCTGTCATAATTACTGCAAACACATGTCCTACAAAAAACAAAGGTTGAACAACTCAAATTTAAATTACATATTAAAATTTCAATGGACATAACTCAATACAAAAATTAAATAAATAACCATAAATACCTTGTCGTACCAAAATCAAAATTTCGTCAAAGTCCTTGGATGTTGCAACTTCATCTGCAGAAACAAGTCGTAATGCTTGTAGAGGTTGATAACTAGGAAGCAGAGTTAGAGGCCTACAAATCCATCCATCCACCCATTCTTGTGAATCACACTCAGCAGTGACAAATTTGATACAAGTTGCACAAAAACATGTCAACTTTTTTGTCCATATGGCCCACGAAGTAGCATCTGAGCTACAAAATGAGTGCATATCACTAGACCCAGTGAGTGTCATACAATCCTCGTAGTTAGCAATTTGTTGTTCCTCTATCAACCAAAAATATCTATGAACTGTGGAATTTTCTTGAGAACCTCAGGCCATGTTGTCAGTACACCATTCCACTATGCTCTTTGCATCTTTTAATTTAGCACCATTTTTGTACTTCAACTCTTCTCTTGCAAGAGCTCTTTTCACACATGCCCCTGCACCATCATGCTCTCCTTTTCCATGTCCAGCCTCAGTGAAACTCCAAATATGTTGCACACCCATCTTGACGTGCATTCTACTCATCCAATAAAATATTTGTGCATTCTTAAACTGAGACATGTAATTATCTGACCATATATAATGTTGTTTGAAGTGGATGTCCCTATCAGACAAGTTTCCATAAAATAACTGGAAACACCCTTGCACAAATTCAGTAGAATGAGTACGATCATCACTGATATAAAAGTGGTACTCTCTTAAAAAAAATTGATCATTCTCTGTACTATCAGGAGAATGTAGAAATGCCATATGCACAAAAATGACAACTTGTACTGAGTTGTAATATTGCGATTGAACCTCCATTTATGGTTGCAATGTGTAATTCTCTACAAAATCGACCACTGAAACAATAGTACCAATAGGAAATGTGTCTTTGCATAGCTTGAACTGTTCATCCAACCATCGAGCTCTATGTGTATGCCTTGCATACTCATAAACAATTTCATCCTTAAATTTTCTCAAAAATTGGAAAATGAGCATTTGTTCTGTAACTAGCTCACACCGTTTAGACTCTTTTCCATCTTTCAACTGGTATGCAACTAATTTATATTTATCAAACTCAACTAAATTATGTCTTAGTGTACCTTCAGTTTTCTCATGGATGCAACTTTCCAATTTAGGTAATCCGCCGCATGTACTACAACTTCCATCTAAACAATCCTGACTATAAAAAAATTGTCCAACTTCTTTTTCACAAAATATAGTAGGAATGAAATCCCTGGAAGATATTGGTGGAACTTGAACACCACATTCCGATAACATAGTTTTAGAATGAAAATTAGAATGAATACATAAAAATTTAGCATAATGCATCGCAAATTCAACATGTTGCCTACAACAACAAGTGGTGCGAGCATGGTTGATTTTCACATAGAATGGTTTCAACATTTCAAAAAAACGTTAACTAATTTTAATTTCCAGATTCTCTTGTTCAAACTTACGAAAAAATTGAGTTTGAGTCATATCTAAGAAATGCTTTGGATGTGGTTCACGATTAGTAGAACTAACTCTCTGTTTTATAACATCTCTTGTATTAGGTGAAACTCTAGTGTTATCATGCCAAAATTTAATACCAAGTTCTCTTATAGCATCAGAATTATTTTTGTCCTTACGTAGTGCTCTAGCAGAAAATGCCCAAAAATCGGCATTATTGAGTGATTGAAGGATATTACGTCTTTCAATTGCTTTCATTAGAGTTTTTTGATTAACTTGTAACATTCGACTTGTTTGCGTAATCAAACATTGTTTTTTTATTGATTCACTTACAACACTAGTAGCAAGTACACGATGCACAATATTACTATCCCTAGTGTGTCTCTTGACACCAACAGTGTGATATGCATCATGAAGGTTTTCAATAATTGTAGAGGTTTGACCACGTATATTAGATGTTGTCAATCCTAAGGTGTTTAATGTAGGTCTCATTTTAATCAATTTCATCAAACTAACCAACAACTGACATCTTTGGGAATCATTTAAAATTTCAAAATGATTATCCCAAATTTCAGTGGCTTTTCTTCTGATTTTTCATTCAGAAAGTTTGTCAGACATTGGTTTCAAAATGTTTTCATCAATTTCAATAAAAAATTAGGTTTCTTACGTAAAATCCTAGGAGGTGTTTTTGTCAAATTTTGCTTGTCTACAGTTTCAACATGAATTTCCTTATTCACATTTTCATTGTCTCCTTCAATTTCAACATTTGCTACATCATGAGTATTTAATTCTTCTTCAACATTGACAGTAAAAACATCTTCATCACGAGTATTTAATTCAACTTCAACATTGACAGTAGAAACATTACCTGGTTTCTCATTGCTTACAATAGTCAGGGTTGAAGATGAACCTCTTCTTGATTCACGAAGTTTCTGCATTCGCTCAGCATTTTGAATTTTGTTGGCCTCTAATTCGTTTGGTGTTTTTTTACTTAATGACTTCCTTTTTTGACTTCGTTTTTTGTCTCCCATGATGTTTTGCTTCCGGTGATAAGAAAAATGTGTAGAAAAAGATAGAATTTCGTAGTAATTCATACGGTAAGGTCAGAGAGTAAAAATCACATGGTAATTCAGACATTGGGATGTGTGTAAATATGATTTATGAACCGCGAGCACACTTTATAAACTGTGATCGCGGTTTATAAAGCGCGCTCACGGTTTGTGTTTAAAAAACCATGATCGCACTTTATAAACCACGATCGCGGATCTATCTGCCAAACCTAAGCCTCGAAAAATCTTTGTTTTTCCCCAACCAAAGCTATGGAAGGTCATTATGAAGTGTAAAAGGTAAAAAAACCTCAAATTTGCTCTTCCAAAGACTTGAACCATGCTAAAAAACTGAAAACATTTCACAAAAATGGTGCCATCGCATAGGGGAGACTATTAGCTTCGTAGAAATATTGATTTTAAAGTGAATAGAATAAGATAAATATCATTTTATAATTTTTTACTAACAATAGGTCTTTAAGACATTTTTTCCCATGAATGTTCATGTCTACGTTTAAGACTGTAACTTTTGTTTTGCTTATCAAAATATGATAAAACTTATACCATCCCAAGCGTGGACAAATTCTATACACGTTATATATATATATTTGATTTCGATATTTTTTGATATAGTTATGGCAGGCAAATGGAAAGTGCTCCGTTTTCTAAATATTTTCAGACCACTTTCATGGAAAAAATCATTAAAAAAATATTGCTCAAAAAAATACAAAATAAAATCCATCCCAAGATAGATAACTACATCTAACATTTCACCAAAGGAAAAAAAAATAACAAGATTTGGTCATCCAAAATGCAGGCAAACAAACTACAATCTTATAAGTTTTTTTAAAAAAAAAACTAAGTCATATAATTTTAAGTGTTTAATATAGCTAAACTTGTCCGTTTTTAAAAAAAAAATAGTATTTTAGAAACTAGATTCCGAATGCTACGATTCATATTTATATAATTTTTTCTAATTTAGAGTGTGTGTATAGATAATAATCCCTACAAGTTGAGATTTTGCTGTTTTTTGCAATATGACATCCACAGATGACCCTATATTTGTCCATCAACTTCCTATATTTACCCTACTTCAAGAAATTCTTGCACATGAAATGTAACTGTACCTCAATGTGTTTTGTTCTTTCATGAAAAAATGGATTGCGAACAAATTTGAGAACACCTTCATTGTCAACATACATGGTGATCGGTTTTTCCTATGGTATTCTAAGTCCTTCAAGTATGCGACGTAGCTGAATTGTTTCACAGACATCTTCTCCTGTAGAATGATACTCGGCTTTTGTGGAAGAATGAGAAACAAAGTGTTATTTCTTGATTCCCCATGATATTGGTCCAGATCCCATAAAGAACACAAACCCTGAAGTGGATTTTTCTGTCATAAATATTACCTGCATGATCTGAATCTGAATATCATGACAAGAAGAAGTTTTTGTTCTTCTTGTATTCTAGACCAAGATCTAGTGATCCTTTGAAATATCTCAAGATGCATCTTGTTTCTTTCCGATGACAAACTTTGGGTTCCTTCATGAACCTGGATAGATAGCTCATTGTAAAGCTGATATCTAGTCTAGTGTAGGTTAGGTAAATGACACTCCTAATCAATTGTCAATAAAGAGTGGCATTTACCTCAGGAGATGGATTTGAACGAGATAATTGCAATATATTCTCCATAGGTGTATCAATCGGTGTGAAATCCATCATCCTAAATTTCTCGAGCATATTCTTGGTATATTTCATCTGAGAAACAAAGATGTGATTCTCTTTTTGACATACTTCCAATCCAAGAAAATAGTGCATTAGCCCAAGATCTGTCATGTCGAACGATCGATTAAGATATTTCTTCATTGCATCGATCATCCTCACTGAATTTCTAGTGATGACTAGATCATCGACATAGACAACAAAAATCAAAATCTCCCCCCCTTGATTTTTGAGGTAAAGATTGGGATCGTATTGATTTATAACAAATCTATGTTGTACGAGATGCTCATTAATTTTGATGTACCATGTCTGGGGTGCCTGTTTGAGGCCATACAAAGATTTCCTGAGTCTGCATACCTTTGTTTCTTGAGAAGGTACAATATAACCCTCAGGTTGAGTCATATAGAGTTATTCTTGTAAATCTTTGTTCAGGAAGGCACTTTTTACGTCTATCTGATGGAATTTCCAACCAAACTGTGCAATTAGAGAAAATATCATCCTGATAATTTTGATCTTAGCTTTGGGAGAAAATTTCTCCTCATAGTCAATGCCTTCTTTTTGTGCATACCCCTTTCCTACTAGTCTTGCTTTATACTTTTCCACTGTCCCATCTGCTTTGTACTTCATTTTGAATATCCATCTACATCTAATGGGTTTCTTCCTTGGTGGAAGATCGACAAGCCGCCAAGTGTTTTTTTTTCATTACTGATTGATATTCAAAATCCATGGCATCTTTCCAAGCTGTTGATTGTAGGACTTCTTGGACTATAGAGGGCTCATCAAATTTAATAACTCTACTCATCAAAGTAAATTTATCTTCTTCTCTTTCTTTACTACGAGTTCGTGGTCCAGGGGTGGATTTATTCGGTAGAGAATACATTATTGCATCTCATAACATGCTAGTATAACACTTGGGCATACGCTAAACTGTTCCCGTGGGTTGTGGTTATATCTGATCATCACCAACATCCCCATCATCACTTTCATCATCTTTGGGAACATCAGATTTAGTTTTCACAACTGGTGAAGAATCTACATCAGGTGATTCTGGAGGAGGATACTTTGCCTCCTTCTCAAAGAACTCAACATCTCTACTGGTGTAGACTTTCCTGGTCTTTGGATCCATCAATCTGTACCCAAGATTTTCTTCATTGTAGCCAATAAAAATGAGTTTCTGTGACTTCACGTCTAATTTATTTCTGTTCTACTAGGGTATATGCATACTTTCTTTGCACCCGAATACTCTAAGGTGTGTAATAGATGGTTTCCATTTTGACCATGCTTCATATGGTGTTACTCCGTCAACAAATACATTGTTGTCTTTGTTGCTTATTCCCATAATGTCTTTTCTAGTCCAGAGTCATCGATCATACATCGTATGATTTCTTCTATCAACAACATCATTTTGTTGCGGTATGTGTGGAGGAGGCATTTGTCGATGAATCCCGTGAGCTTGTAGGTATTCTTTGAACTCATTACTTATGAATTCCCCCCGCCCCCCTCTGATCTGAGCGTAGAGTTTTGATGTGATGACCCGTTTCATTCTCAATAACTACTTTGAACTTCTTGAAGGTTTCAAAAGCTTCATTTTTTTTGTGAAGACAGTATATCCAAATTTTTCTCGAATAGTCATCAACACAAAGTATGAAGTAATAAAATAAAAAATGACTCAGTTGCATTGGACCGCAAAGATTGGTATGAACCAGATCAAGCTTTCCATGATCTCGAAAAGTACTCTTTTGGAATGAAACTCTATATTGTTTTCCTGCTAGGTAGTGAGGACACTTGTCTATATCCTTCTGAAGAGATGGTAACCCATGTACCATATTGTGCCAACGAAGTGTCTCAAGATACTTGAAACTAACATGACCAAGGCTCTGATGCCACAACTGTGTAGAGGTAGAGTTCTTATCCATAAGTTCCTGATCATCTCTGTGGACAAAACCAAGTTGGAACATGTATCCCACATTGGAGGATTTTGCAACTATTTTCTAGCCTCGTGATTTGTCTCAAATTAAACACATTTTCTCTCGGAATGAATATCAAAGTCAATTTTTAAGTTGTGATCTAGGATTTGACTAACTGACAGTAGATTTTTTAGTCAACCCAGGGACATATAAGACATATGATAGTCTACAGTTGCGTGAACCAAAGGGGTAGAGAAATGTTCCCCAATCCCCTGAAATGTATATGAAGAATCATCACCCAACAAAACATGGTTTTTCAAAGGTGTATCCCTCATTGAAGTAAACCAGTCTCTGTGGTCAGTAATGTGTCGAGTGGCTCCCGAATCAACGTACCAGACATCACTAGATGACGTGGAAGGTTCACTTGATTGAACAGTGTACAAGTAGTCTTCATTATCTGATTGTTCTTGTTGCTCAACAATATTTCCTTGCTAATAGGGTTTTCTTTTCTAGTTACCCTTGATTGTAATTAGAATGTCCCTTGTGAGATTTTTTTTTGTGGAGGTCTAGAGTTTCTTGATGAACCTTTCTTGTAAGTATTATACCAACAATATTTTAACTCATGTCCTCTTTTACAAATTGGACATTTCTTCTTCTATTGATGGTCCCCTTGATGCTAATGCTGATTTTGGTACTTTTGATAGGAATTAGGTTTTCCTTTACCTTTTCCTTTCCATTTTTGATGTGAAGAAAGTGCATACTCCTCTTCATCATCCTTAATATGCATAGCTTCCTCTTGTTGCATTAGGTTTACCAATTTGTTAAAACTAACTGTCATATTTGACAAGTTTAGTGTTGTTACAAAAATGTGGTAAGAAGAACGGAGAGGTCTCAGAGAAATGGGAATGAGAGCTTCATCTATGACCGCTTCTCCTAGGACTAGAACTGAAGCCCTCAACTCTGTAAATCTTCTCAAGAAAGCTTCGATTTTTCCATTTTTTTTAACTTCATTGTATGTAACTGACTCTGTAAATTCATAATGACATTCTTGTTTTTTGCCTCCTATACCGTGATCAACTTATCCCATGTTTCTTTGGCTATTTTAGCATCTCAAATGTGGGGTTGCACATTGTCGGACACTCCAAACAAGATGATGAGTTTGGGAATCTAATTTTCTTTATCAAACTGTCATTGTTGTGTTGTATCAGTAGTTGATCTAGTCAGAGTACCATTCATAATAGGCAAGATCTCTTCAAACTCAAGTTGTGTCTTTATTTTTGTCTTCTATGCAACATAGTTGTTTCCTCTTAGTAGTTATGAATATGGAAGAAAGAATTTGGGGGCATTGGTGCCCATTTTGTAGAAATCACTGACAGGGTCAGGCTCTTATCACTCCAGGTATAAGGTCTCACAATCTATATACCATTAGTCTGATATACTGAACCTTTCTATATACGCGCCCTTCTAATATACCCGGTGGTACGTAGAAGAAGCTCGACCTTTCTATATACTTGGCGGTACGTGAAATAGTTTGATACATGGTGCCAAGACAGTACTGAAAGGGGTCTGTGCAATTATTGATACCGGATCAAAGAAATATCCACATATGTGTGTGTAACTTCACTATATACTTGGATAATTTGTCATTCTGGATTTATGTCATGCAATCATTCATAGATGGATGGGATGGCTCATAGTGTGTGCATTGTGACCTTATTACTCCTCATCGATTTAAATGGTCGATTCCCATATGATGTTGTTGCAGTTATATTAGGCATTAAGTGTACTAGTAGTCGCAACCACTTTACCCGTAAGAACTTCCTAGAGGCACTTTATATACTGAACGTTGCAAATGAGATCTAGGATCTCGTGAGTGTTTTTGAACCAAATTTTATTGTTTTTTAATACAATATTCTGTTAGTTTTTGAGAAGTTACAAATTTGCAATTGACTATGGAAACCTACAAATTAGTACAATATACTGAAGTATACAAATTAGATTCAAAGTTTTGTAAAAATTGAATGACAGGCATTTTTTTTGTTTTTCAGGCCCTGGTGGCCTCCGGAGCCCAATACGACTCTGTGCGCAGAAAACCGTAGAAAAAACTTGCTTAAAATGGAGTTTTCTAGTACCCCCCTTTTGTGAATGTTGTCAGGAATCAAAAAATAGGCCTATTAGGAGAAAACAAAATTTGCCTTATATTAGGGTTTTCCTCGCTAAAAGTTTAGAAGCCTTTTTAGTTGTAACTAAGTTGTTTAGCTGAGGTTTTTTTGATAAATGTACTGCCAAAGTTAGTGGTTTTGTCAAATTTTCCACTAAATGTAATTTGTTTTCAAAAAAACATTTGGGGTTGGGGGTCGAACCATACACTTCCCACTCAAAAAGTCTTCAATATAACCGCCTCAACCCGTTATGCGCTTTGATAATAAAATGAAGCAAATTCTAATTAAATTAGAATAATGTGGCTAACTTGTTTTAAAAAGACATGGTGCCAGCTGAGGAGCCTACGTGGCTGATCGATTTGGCATGCAAATTAGGCTTTAGCGTTGCATAGAAATCAAATATTCTTTTTTATCTGTGTTGAACGTTGTTGATTATTTGATCTCCTTCATTTTTTTATGCAGGTTTGGTGCTGGGGGATGGCTTGAATGGAGAGGAGGGGAGCTTGATTTTTGAATGCAGGGTCTCTATTTGAATTTGATGCCTCAACCACTGCTTATGATAGGTCGCAAGGTTCTTGAAGAGGACGAATTGGCCACGGTGTTGCAGTTTGGACGTGGATCAATCCACAGTTTGGCTCCATCATTTCAATTTGCTTTAGCCGCTTTTGTTTGATGCATGGTCATGGTGAGGGTAGAGTAGATGGGGGATCTCCAAATCCAATCGAGGCTCAGTTCCAATGAATGAAAAATCTATCAAGAAAACTCAGTCGCTTCAATGTAATAAAGCATGACCTTTGAATGAAGACTCGGTTCAATGAGCAGTCAAGCTCGCTTGACGCCCACTGTAGTAACATTGTTTTAATTGATCAACTGATTGATTATTTTTCTAGCTCGTGGCTCGAATGAGAACAATACAAAGGTAGGAGGATCTCAATCCATATGATGGAATTTGTAGGGTGTATCACATGCAACTCGTGGGCACTGTGTTATGCCAACAAAACACAACTCGACCCCTTCAAGAACCAACTCGACTGGTATGTGCAACGATTCAACAGACCTCCAAATGTAGTAGACTGCTAAATTTTAGCTGTGAATAAACAGGTATACCTCTAAATGTAGAGGTCTAATAAAAATATCAGAGACTAAATTGTTCCTCTAAATTAGAGGTAAAACCCCTGGATGGGGAAAAACATATATTTTTTAATTTTCTATACCTGCAATAATTTTGCCTAGTGCAGGGGCCCCCAGTGCAAACAAAATAAAAAAAAATTGTGTTCCAAACACTTGTAGCAGAAGAGGGGTTTTTGGGGATGCAGGGATGTCTAGAAAGTTGCTGGAGGCAACATAGGCTCTCCTGGAAAGCAAATTCTTCTCCAAGACACTTCTCTTCCTACTGCAACCTCTCTCCAACCCTTTGCTGCTTCACAGGTCCAGATTCCTGCTCTGGTACCAAATGTAATTTCACAAATAGGGACAGAAGCCTATATAATTATATTAATGTGAAATCAATCCAATATACACATGTGTGTGTGTGTGTATATATGTATATATATATATATACATATATCTATATGTATATACATATAGATATATGTATATATATATATATATATGTATATATATACATATGTGTGTGTGTGTGTGTATTGCACAACCAGATACAAACAATAAAGGATGTTGCACAGGTACACACGTGAACTAATACAAACAAAAATATTTTTAAAAAATATAACAACACCCACAATGTTTGAATAAAAATAGTAAGAGAGTTATGATTACATATAACCATATAACATTTAATAAATAAACTAAATATTATGCAATGCATAATTAATTAAGGTAATAGTATATTTACCCTAACAGTGGAATCAAGTGTAGATGACCCGTCCAAAGTATAGTTCTTCATAGTGATATGTGGCCGGCTCATTACTTACCCAAAGGAAAGTGGCTCGATCGCAAATAATGCCATATGTCAGCCCAATGCACTCCAAAAAGCTATAATGGAAGAAAAGACCCTGGATAATTTCTTGACCTCCATGTAGATTCATAATAAATCGGCTCCGAGTTCGAAACAGATTGCTAAAATATTGGCGATAAGCCAAAAACCAAGTAGGTGCAATTATGACGCCTATCTAAAAAGTTTAATTGTTCAAATCTTTTGAAAAGATCAAAGGCAAAGGGTCATTCGGCTGGTCTTTTTAGGGATGTAGTTAATGCATAGTTCTGTGCGAAGAGTGCAAACCCAGGAATACTTAATTTGTTCACCTACATTCAAAAGGTCTTTTATTCTCATAAAATAACATAGATAGGCACCACTTGAATCATGAGCTCAGGACCCAATGCATAAGCAATTAAATATCCAAATATATAATAATGATTTGGAAGAATAAGTCCATGCCAAAGGATTCGGTTGCAAAATAATTAAGAGGTGCATTAAATAGGCATGGCTCTCACTCTTTAAAGAACAGATAATGGGAAAGTGTGAAAAAGATCTCAGAAAAAATATTTCTATCACTTCACACCATTTATCATAATTAAAAAGGCATTTTTGAAGAAATTTCGAGAAGGGTCTCTCACATCCTTCTCCTCCTATATATTGAAATCGAAGGCTTCAAAATAAGGAGACACACATCTAGAGTTAGTTTATTTTTCTGTCTCAATTCTTCTTCTGTAAAAGGCAGGGGGCTGGAGCTTTAGCCTTATTTTTGAGCTTTGTAATGGAATTTTACCTCTTATCTATTGTAAGACTGTGCACATTGTTTGGAGTAATATAATATGCCCTGTGATGCAATTCATCCATCATTTGCGTCATCTGTATTATCTCTTATAGCCTTTATTTTGACGTAGATGACTGTGCACATTTTTGTGCTATTGTTATGTTCAAAAGTTGTGTTGGGATAGTTTGGAGTGGTGTTCTGTGTGGATCGCCTCTGGTCTGTGGTGTATCTTGTCCACCCTTTTCATTGACCACCTTTTCTCTATTCTAGGCAGTTGCGTTACGAGTTAACTCTTTCACTTTTCGACGCATCGCCCCCGTTAAATTTAAAGTTTTATTTCATTTTCTCTGACCCTCAGCTCATACCAAAGATAAGAGCCAACTTCTTTAAAATATGGAGGTCACCTTAGGGTGCATGTCCCACTAACCTAAGGTTTCCTACAAATCTAATGGTTCGTACACTAAGGATGATCGTCAACACCTTACACCTTGTCCTTGAAAGACATTTGATATCTCAAGAGAGCATTTACCTCACAAAGAAAGCTTACACAAATTGAGAAACCTCTTTACTAAGGCTAGTAGGAGAAGAGTAAAAATTGACGCTTAAGCCATATTGATGAGAAATCTTCCACCTTAGTAAAACCCCTTTGATTACACCTAATTTGAGTTCAAATCATATAAGGGAGCATATACATATTGGAGCACATCTAAACATCAAAAGGGAGGTTTGCATTTAATGTTAGATTCATGTTTTATGCAATTTAGTTAATTTTCCCTTTTTCTCAAGCATGATGTATTTGTTGAAATAAAATAAGTTAGGACTTACTTGGTGTTAGGTCCATTCAACTAGATTAGTTACATTTAGTATACATACAGTGACATTGAGTGTGTTCTATGTTCATGGATTTGTATCTTTCTTGCATGATATTACTTCTCTTATATGTGATCTAAGTGCCTTGATTGTCTTGTGACACCATGGGTGTCCCATGTTTATGAATTTATGCCTTGATGTGACTATTATCTACATAATATTTCTTGCTCACTTGATTATTGCTATGTATATATGCTTGTTCTATTACATCTTTTTTTTTGGATATAATTACCACTCTTGTTGCTTCTTTCTTTACACACCATGGTTTCCACCATGCATGACCCTTTTTATAAGTATAGGCTCTCAAATATGGAAACCATTTCAGCCTTTTATGTGATGCCATGTTGATTTTCAAACTTATCCAATAGGGATACACATCTTTTCTTTTGAGTTGCATGCACAAATGCTTTATCACATGTGTCTCAAAAGAGGGGGCATTCATAAGGGTATATTCTATATCTATAAAAAAGTACGTTTAGGTATAGGTTTTCATAAGTCATAGATCCTCAAAAAATTCTAGACACATCAATTGGAAAACAAGTATAAAGGCCCAAAATTTTACATTATAGTCATGAATGTATGGACTCCTGACCCTCCCATAGGTTTCTTGCCTAGGGCATGTTACACTGAATTTTTCTATAGTTTCATATTTCTACTTGGAGATATAAATATTTGACATAATTTCATACTCAATTGACTCAATTCAAATTAACTTACAAGTGGAATGAATATTTCACCCTTTCTCCAGTTTAGTACTCATTTACAGATATGATATTTTAGGGGCATAGGTGTCATTCTCCATCATCATATTAACACATTACACCCTCTTACTCAATCACGTGGAAAATGGGGAGGGAATGGGGGAACCCTTGATACTTTGTGCCTATATATACAAAGTTGGGCCGAAATCCGTTTATAGCTGTATGGCATGTGGGGTTATGGAAGTTATTAAAGAAACTAATTTTTTCATAATTAGTCCGCCATATCCTCTTAAAGGGTAAGATATTATGGTTACTAAAAACTTTGATACATAGTATTCTTTCTTCAAGGGTGCTTTGATACCTCTCTTTTCTTCTCTCTTTATCTACTATTTAGTGTTGGGTTGCATGCACTCCATACTCTAGTTTCCCCTTCGTCATAATTAGGGATTAATCACCTTCAATCTTTTTAAAAGTTCAGAAATACAATATGAATCTCCAAATACAAGAAAAGAACAAGATACATTCCCTCCATAGAACCAACAAGTGTATTCCTTCTATGTTTTGCATCTCTTTATTTCTTTCTTTTACAAGTTCAAATTCCATTTACATTTGAGTTACAATTCAGTTTCTACTATGGACATTGATTACACTCTATGTTACAAGTTTCTCCATGGAGCATGTCAACAACAACACATCTGGAGAAAAAACTCCAAGTAAAGACAAGTGTGCCTACACACTAAAGTGTCTTTTTCCTTTAAGCATGTAATTTATATTTCATACTTAAAAGGGGGAAATGTAGACAATAAAATTTGACAATTTACCCTTTAATACTATTGTTTGTAATAATGGTCCATTTCTAGGATAAATATCCACATTATATCCCCACTTAGTACATACAACTATATTTTTATAAATTTTTTTATTCCTACACATTGATGTGTTGTCACAGTCTAAATACAAATGCATAAAATTAGTATTTTACCTTTTCTTATCATGATATATATTTCAGATTGCATTCATTTTCACCCTATCCAAAATCATTCAATACGATCAAGATGTAATATCCAGTCCTAGATGAACTATAAGGTCTTAGACTGAAACATCCTCCAACCTTGCTCTCAATCTAGATATCTTTTTTGGATCATTTTATCCTCTTGGTTTATCCTTGTCACAACAAATTACCTTTGAAACCATATTTAAGATAGTTAATATCATTTGATTTACTCGCCTGGCACTTTCATGAGCTCTCGTTTCAAATACTAGCATAAGAGGAACATAAAGCTCCCTAAATATTCCCAAATCTAATGTACATCCATTGGGAAATTATGGCTACATTTCTGAAGCACTAAACTAGGTCAAGGAGTTTGACTTCCCTCATGTCCAAATATTCAAAGATCACCACCCAGTGTCTTAGCAAGATCAAATCATTACATGCATTTTCAAAGTGGTAAAAGTTGTAAAACTAGTTGTAGGGTCAAAATATATAAGTGTGTTTCTCTTGGTAGCCAAAAACATGTTTGAAACTTACTAGTAAGTAAATCTTTAAAAAAAATTAAAAACTTAAATTATTTAGGTATAGTATGGATACATTGCTCATTTGTATATTTAAGCTTGTAGAAAAACATGTTTGATCATTTCATGCATGTTTGGTTAGGTTTTGGTTGTGAGACATTTTTTCTAGTGCAAAAAGGTGACAAAAAGTGGGATATAATAATAATAATATTTGACCCATCATCCATATAGATATCACATTCTAGGAGAAGACTACATGTATTTTAATGCCTTTTCATACTAGAGCCGATGTATAACATACACATATTGTACTTCAATCCAAATGATAAAATGATTACCTGGTTTCACCTATGGTTATGGTTTGAGTTAAATTCAAATTATTGAAAGGGTTTTGTAGTTATGAGACAAGTAGGTTTTGACAATGACATACATTTCTAGGAAACCAAAAGGCATAAGATGTTGCAAAGCCACATTCTGAGCAGGTCAAAAGCCATAGAGAAGGTCCAAGACCATACAAATGATCCTAGAAGAGCTATACATTTCTAGGCTAAGATATTTTTAGCTACAATCTCATAAATGAAGCATCTTCAGACTCATTGATCATATATTCTCCAGTCTGTACACCCATATCTCTCATGTTTCACTATGTATTTGAGCTTACAACATATTGTAGACACTCAAATTTGGCAATCCATTTTTTGACACTTATGATCTTGACATTGCACACTTGCATGTACAAATACACTCTCCTCACTCTTGCTAAGCATACCTTGATAGCTCTTGTAGTGCCCACATTTTACACACACAAATACAACAGTAAAATACCAGGGTTTTTTTTTTTTGACTTACATTGCTCAATGCAAAACGCCACAAGGACTCCAAGTAGAACAACTCAACAACATATACCACACCTACATCAGTCACCAAATCACATAGACACATGACTACGCCAATTACATGCTGACGCTACACTTTTCCCAATGGAAGGTTGCTAGTAGAGACCCAACCACAATAACCTGACTTCAAGAATGGCGAACCCACAACACATCACTACTTCAAAGGTATTGTAGTTACGATTAGCATCCCAAGAACATGTTTATGTAAGCATAATTTTCTTTCCTTTTTCCATCTACAAAATCTTAAGTTCATTCCATTTAATTTGCTCTTTACCCTTATGACAAATCTTTATAACTTACATAAGTATTTTTCCATATTTCAAAATGCCTACCAGATTTTAAATCTCCCATTCTTATGTTAAGATTTTGCTTCTCAAACGTTTATTTAATGTATAAAACTTACACTTGCTACACAAGAAAATCTAACGTGATGTCAAGATGAAACCTTGGGATTAAGGAAGACATAGATTCGAGATAGCCTTTTTCCAAGAACATCCTTCGATCACGAAATAGTTATTTCCCTATCATTATTATTATAGTACAATAACTTTCTGAATTTCAAATTTAATTTATATATATATATATATATATATATATATAATATATATATATATATATATATATCCTTTGCTTTCTCGAAGTTTGATCACATCATTTGACAATTCATATTCTTTGTATCACATGAAGTTTCTTAAATTAAGTCACAAGGACTCCCAGTGACATTATTCCCAACCTCAAATTTTGGTTTTACTCTCATATGATTTACTTTCGCATCGCACTAGGATCTCATTATTATTATCTTTTTAAACAAAAGAGTTACAAAAGTACTTATCTGACATCTTAACGAAGCACAGGGTTAAGCTTACTTCCATTTTCACCCAGGGCTTCAATCTCTATTATAGGTGTGATTAAGGTTAAAATGTATTTACCCTATATTCCTTTCATGAAAGAACAAGGGACTAAATTTTCACAAGCCCAAGACAAGACATTTATCTACAAGGGACAAAAGGGTTCACTAACAAGAATGCAAGACATAGAACAACTATATCACGAACTTCATTTAGGTCGTTTGGATCCAACAGGGATTCTATTCACTGATGAAGTTAATTTCTACATCTAATTTTGTAAGGCCCTCTCTTAAATCTAGATAGGATACAAGGGAGTAATATCTCTACCTATTCCACAGAAGGAAAGGTTACACCGCTTAGTCATTCCTTCTAACAAGGACTCATGAGGTGACTCCCAAGGCAGTCTTCACCACTCAGCCTGGTGTCTGACCTGAAGAGAGTACATTCTTCTCGCGATTACCAAAATTGGAAGGAAACTGCATACTCTGGATAAAGTTGGACCATAACATTCCTAAAATATGGGTTCACGACAATGTCGTTAAAGCTAATTACTATGATGGTAAACTCTAGCTAGGGGTTTTATTTACCTAACCTAGGAGGTCTCATTGAATGCAAGCTTAAGTTCGTTCTGCGATTTAATTTCTTATATGGTAAGAAAATAATCACACATGCATGCAAGTTATGCACGAATAATTTATTAATGTTGAGTGTTCCCATCAAAGCTCTTTATTAAGTTTGCAAGGTAAGAAGATGACCCAGTAATTAATTTAGTCGTTTATTGAATACTGAGAAAGGACTACAATATATTAACTTCAATTTCAATTTACTATGTATAAATCAAACCCCCGCCCCTTTTTTTTGCCATACACAACTAAAAATCAAATTGAACTGGTGATTAGATGCACATTTCCTAAGTATCCCTAAAACTAGCATATCATACATATTAACAAATCTCAATTATATATTTGCGGTAACAAGAGACTACATTTCACAGTTCATTTTATAATGACCTATAAAAATTACAATAATAATAATTAAATTACACATCGCCTTTTCGATCGTCATTCTTCCATCCTGCAAAACCCACGTGAGCATGATATCAGCGATAATTTGTTGGCATGGCATCCACCCTAATCAATCATAATTATCATTTTTCAGTTTCCCATTTACATCTGACAATAATTACAATTTGCAATCGAAATTTTAAAAAAAAGTCTAGAAACATGTATTCATTGCATTTCATTTTTCTTCATTTTATAAACCCAGGAGAGAGAAAGAGAAAGGAAGAGAGAGAAAACATTGTTTTGTCAAAATTTCTAATACACACAACAAGTTTCATTATAGTGTTTTTAAACAGTTATTTACATGTGTTAAAAGTTTCCAGGGTGATTTGGCAACCTTACGAGGTCCCGCAGCTTTCTATTCTTACATTTTCTCACTAGCTACAAAATGTTCAAAACGGGCTCGGAGGCTAAGAAACTGACTTCCAAAGGTTATATTCTGATCAGCAAGCACTCCACGATTAACTTCCTACATGTCCCTAGATATACCAAGAGTTCATAGCAACTGACGGAATTGAAAAAGAGTGAACGGTTTGCGTTTGGTGGTTAGTTCTCTGGGGCCACTGGTCGTAGTTCACCCAGTTGTAAAATGCCAAAAGTTAGCTCGAGGGCCCAGAAAACCGCGTCCAAAACGACGTTCGATGGAGGAAACATGCAACAAGACATCTCCTACTAGTTCCCCTATATGAAGAGAATTCATCAGAGTTGACGGGACTGAGAACTAGAGAACCATTCTTAAATGGCAACAAGTTCTCTGGAGCGACAAGACAAAATTGGACCAGTTTGACCTCGTCAAACTGCGATCGGAGGTTTACAAAATGGCTTCGCCAAACTATCCCGACAAGTGTTCTTTCCTATGCTGAATGTTCCATGCATTTGTCTAGTATAAACGCTAGAGGTTTGCGAAGACGGAACGTGATTTCTCTTTCCAGGTTTCAAATGGTGGTCCCAAACGAAAGCCCACTTTCTAGTTTTAACAACTCTCTACTGATGTAAAATGGTGTAACAGGGCTCCTAGAAGAGCGTCAAACGGATGTCATATGATCGTTTCGGGTCAAACCAAAAATCAAGGTGACTCCTCGTATACCAAGGTACACGAATGAAACTTCACATCTCGTTTCCAGAGTTGCGAAGGGTACTCAGTGAGTCTCCGAAAATTGCAAAAATTAACTATTTTAAGCAGGGAGAAGGTCAACTTAATCAATGGGAAGTCAAATTCGTCTGGTCGATAAAACGATATTGGAGCGATCAAGAAGGGTAAGAGTTTTCTAGATCATCTCGAAGTGAGGGTGATAGTTCATGGTTTAAAGTAGACGAGTTATAATGGCTTCGAGAGTTGCGACATGACACTTTATTGTTTTGAAATGAGTTGAAGAGACATTTAACTGTATTTAAAAATCCTAATAATTTAAAATTCTATCTAGTTGCAAAAGAGAACTAAAACACGAGAATTATGAGAGGTAAGGGAAGAAGAACCATGCCTGGAGAACGAAGTCGGCCGAGACTGCGGGATTTGGTTCAGTAACTTGCTTGGGCACTTCATCAATCTGGTTCACGAGCATCCACAGCTCCACCATTTTGCATACACGTCTACCAGGGAAGTTGCATTGCAAACAAAACATCTTGTTTTCTATGCCTTGATAAAACAGGTTGATGTGCACGCCAAACATACCATATTCCAACGTGTGCAACAAATAAATTCTAATCAGATTGGAAACTTGTTTGTTGCATTGGCTAGGGAGGATCCAAGCCCTTTTAAACAACCCATCTGGGCATATAGAGCAACCAACGTTGCCCCTCCAGCCACCTATATACCATAACACTTGCAACTCCAAAAGTCTGCCATACGTCTTGTCCCTTCCCTGTATCAAAGCTCTTATTTTAACATGGCTAGAGTATGCTGGGAAAGAAAACTATCAGGTTGGAGACCTGTTTGATTGCACATGCCAAACAGTGTGACTGTCCCATGAGGAAACTGTGTCCCCTGTACACTGCCAAAAAAATGCATTTCCAGAGAGCTGCTGTCCCGTTATTTCATTTGGTCAAATGCTGTAACAGCGTGCACAGAGCATTGGCAACTACGACATCTGACAAAGTCCATTATTTTATGCTTTGATGGAAGTCCATATTCTGTTTCAAGAGCTCTATTTTGGCACAGGCAGTGAGAATGCTGGCACGGTTGTTAAATTTAGTTTTGCTGCTGCTGTTTACATTTGGTTGAAAGATTCTAAAGCCTTTTCAACAATCCATTTTGTGCAGATCCTGCAACCCTGACACTCCATGAGACCGCATTTCTTAGAGGCATTCTAACACAGCCCAAATGCCTTTTCAACAAACCCATTTTGTGCAGATCCTGCAACCCTGACACTCCATGAGACCGCATTTCTTTGAGGCATTCTGTCAAATTGTTCAGTGCACATTTTTAACATACCCATTTTTTGCATACCCCGCTATCATTGCAGTCCAAGAAACCACACATCTTTTAGGTACTTTTTCAAATAGTTCACACACGTTGTGCAAGCCTTCACATTTTCTAACCATTTTGTGCATATCCCGAAATCATTGCAGTCCATGGAACCGCATTTCGTCCACGCATTTGGTTGATTAAAACACCTGATTCCATGTTTTTACATACGCATCTACTAGGGCACGCGTGAATGCAACATCTGACAAGGTTCCTCTATTTCTTTTTTGTTTATTGGGAGCCCACGCAGGTCTGGGCACGGCTAGGAGGACGCAGGCAAAGTTACAAATCAAACAAACGCAAACTTCCTTCGCTTTGCTTTATTCTCCCATGCAGGTATGTGGCGCGGCCTGGGAGGAGGCTGGAAAAGGCTGTGGAGTCTGGCTTTGCACAAAATCGCTGCATTTGCATGAAGTTTCCAAGGCTGTTTCAACAAACCCTAACTCACCCAAAAGAAAATATATATCACGGGCGTTTAATTTTAATTCTTTTATTTCATTTTTTTTTTTACATTTATTTTATTATTATTATTATTTTATATTTAAAGGAGGCATTACAGCTCTCCAATTACTTGGTTATCTTTGCATGCCCATATGTCATAATTTTTCAAGGTATAACAACATCAAACACAACTAGAACCATCTATCCTCTGACCCATAAAGTCAAAATTATATTTTTTCCCTCTGGTCTAAAAATAAAAAAAATGTTGGTTTTGGTCAAGATGTGTATATATATATATATATATATATATATATATATATATATATATATAATATATATATATATATATATATATATCATGACCCTATCGTATGGTTTTATACTAACACATTGCGAACTCAAAATTTCAATTCCATCATCTTCATATGGACTAATATTCCCCCTTCGCCTGACTTTCATAACATTTTAACCTTCGGAAGCATATATAAGCAAGTAAATCATACCTCATTTAGGATCCTCGCACTTTAAGAACTCCTCATGTAAAAATAAGCACAAAAAACACTCCAAGATCCTTAAACTACGAAATAACTCATGCACATCCATTAGGGTATAATTATCTACAGGTGTGAAGTATCCTTCTAGGTTTAGGAGTCTCCACCTTCTCTCTACAAGTAAGCAAAATGACCCTTCTGAAGTATTTGAGCAAGTGTGAAACTCAAGTTAAAGCATTGTCAAAGCACGATCGTCAAATTTTGATTGCACTAAAGTAGATATCACATGGTAGGAGAAGGAGGTTTGGTTTGAGTTTTCTTCGGAGTAGTGGCAAGGTTAAAGGTGCACAAGGGTGCCCATAACCCACCTAACTTTGTTTTATAGGAACTCCTTGCACTACAAGGGTTCTAGGATTTGAGAAGAGTTTACAGAGCCATTGTAAGAGTGAGTGAAGAAGAGTGACATCCATTTCTAGGCAGGAAAAACACTCAGGAAGTTGCTGACCCAAATTCCAAGCATGTCCAAGATTACCAAAGGGTCATGACCGTACAGACAATCTAGACCTATCTATACAGTTTTGACCTACTTGTTTGTATGGTCCTGACCATATATAAGGTTCAAGACTGTACAAACACTTTGGACGTACCTGCAAGGTTTTGACCTACCTATATAGTCAAAACTATATAGTGATAATTGATGTAGTTAAGGATGGGATGTCAACCAAACAACAACCCATACGTTGTAGCCATGGTTCAATTCACTCAAGATAAGGGCACTCATACACATATAAACAAGAATAGATACTAAAGATCATAACTTTATTCATTGTTGATGAAAGATTGCAACATTTGATGAACTCACAAATCATTTATTTGTTATTTCATTATAAACACAACGATGTTAGACATGTCATGGACTTTGACTCAACCATCTACTCCTCTCTACACTCTATAAACTAGTCCATCTTCCTTAATAAGAGTGAACTCCTCAATCTCTTCCAATTGATGTTTCTACCATTTATCTAACTCTTGGAGTCTTCCTTCAAATTTCTCCCTCCTTCAAAAAGATCCAAATGAAAATAAATCATCATTTTGGATCATTACTTTATGGGTGAAATCAATACTTAACTAAGACTGGTGGTTACGAAAATACCACTTAACAAAAACATGTGGTTATGAAACCATTAGAGAAGTTTCAAAACTATCATGGTAGTTATGCATCCCCTAATTAATGTAGAATGGTAGTTATTTAACCTCCCCCTTACTAATCAACATTTTCATCATGAGACATGGAACACCTCAATTGCACCCTAATTCATGACTGAAACCAATTTTTTCATGCTTTCTAAGTTCAATTGAGGACCTGAGATTTTTCATGGATTCCTTCAGATGGTCCTCCTTACTACAACACTAAGCAATTTGAAAAATTGATGATAACACTCTACCATATATTCTTTTTAATGCAAGGTAGATAAGATTGATTGTTCTTGCATCCAAATCTTCCATATTTGGGATAATTTTCTCGAGTAGAAGTTTGGAAATGTCCCATGATAACACAAAAAGAGGCCATGTTAGTGCATACCTCTTCTTCCCTTGTCATATGGGAGGTGGCAACATGCGGAGGCTATTCTCTCGATACAATGCATCGGGGCCCATAAGATATCCATGGATCCATCCTATGCCCAACTGATGCCACGTGGCAGGCGTGCTAAAACTTGTTTTTTTTGCAAATTTTTGTTGTGTAGAAACTCAACTCAATCGTTTGTGGGATTTAAACTGAAGACCTGCCATCTAGAAAAACATGTTCCCACTGATTCAGCTAAGACTTTACACGCACAACTATACCATTCCAAACTCATACATTTTAAAAAACAATCCACCCATGATTTGACTAGTTATGGTGGGGTCCACCCATGCATGATATGATTGTGTTGATGGAGTCTTTTATGGGGCATGAATGTAGGGCGATACATTCTATCGGGAGAATAGCCTCCACCAATAACAACCTATTGACAAAAAAAATTCAATAGACCCATTAAATTCTTCACAAAAATTTTCCCCATAACCAAAGAGACATCCAAAAAGAGCTCATATTTCTAAGTAAAACATCTAAGTCAAAAAAAACTCATGAAGAAGCCAATGGAGTTGAAGAGAGGGCAAATCTCGACCAAGCACATTAGAGAATTTGGCAATAAAAAATCTGTTGGGGACAAGCCTAAGCTTTTATTTTATCGGGTTTTTATCTTTAAAAATAATATTAAAACCTATCAAAACTATCAAAACCTTGTCCAAGATTTGATTCTGTACAAGCATTGTTTGAGTGCAATTAACCTTATTTTCTCTTGGTTTTTTCTTTTGGAAAAATGATGACTCGTACCTTAACTACTCTTCAAGACTATCAAAACCTTATCCAAGAATTCAGTTCTGCACATTTTTCCAACTGTAATTAGCAAAGCTTAATATAAGTTTTTTATATTGGCGAGATTATGATGGAGATGTTGTCAATTCCCTTGTTTAACTAATTAAATTGAAAAAAAAATTAAAAACCCTTTATATCTTCTTGACTTCCAATTTCACCCTGCTCTAATTGATTGACACAACTTTATATTCTTGTTTAATTTCAGTGCATTTTTACTTTATTGAAAATGCATTACACTACCAGTCCAATTGGGTATATCCCTCACTCCTGTTTAGCATTCATGGCCACTTCTGGACATTAATATTCCAATATAAAATGAGAATTCAAAACAATTATGATTACAATTCCTAGATGGCCACACACTAAAAGAAAGAAACACAGCTTTATACTGTTCTTGCTGTGCCTCACCATAATGGCAAGACAATGATGTTAAGGAATACCATTTTATACTCTCGTCTTTTTAATGTTTAGCCATGTTAGTAGTGTTTGACAACTATGTAATATGTATTGAAAAATCTCTTACATCAATATCTCCTCTTGTTTTTTTTTTTTGTCTCTCTTACATCAATATATATATATATATTGCATCTAGCCAAGTAAGCCTATAGACATCGTTGCATTTCTTTCTGGTTTTTTGATCTCTTATTTGGAGATTGGCTAACATGAAAATGGTCTCTGTTTGGCTTCTAACAACTTTGGCTATTTGCTTGAGTTTTCAAGCCCATGCAACCTACAATGGACTAGGCCTGAAGCCTCCAATGGGGTATGTTTTTCCATTCCATATACCTAATGGGAAAAAAAAAATAGATGCATTTTTTTAAAATTAAGGAAAGAGAAAATAGAACATATGGCTGTAATAGCTCATTGATCTGAAAATTGGATTAGCATTTTATAAGCATAGAATGGACTCAACAGCACTGTTTAATGATGGAAATTCGATGAAATTCCCCATCCACCCTCCATGCAGTTCCTTATCAAGTGGATGTAAGCTATTGCTTTTTGTAGGAGAAGTTCCATCTCAAGACAAGAGCAGAAAGTTTTGAGAATGATGGTGTGTCTGAGAATAGTTAAAGACAAGATATGTTTCAGTAAATACTTTAAAAACTAATCAATTTCACCATAGATCTAGACTAACTCATCTGTGGTGATTGTTTTCAACATTCAGATGGAATGGTGTGCACTATTTCTTTTGCAGAATTATTAATGAAAACATTATTCACGAATCAGGTGAGTTACATTTTTTGCTTGTCATGAATCAATTTTTACATACTAGAATGGCCTTGGAGTTATTCATATCCAGAATATAAAGCTTCTGCACTTAAAGTTTGCATAAGGATTAGTATAAAGTTTGCATCAAAATTTGATCATCTGTTAAGGATTAGTACACATTTATAGATCTGATCAGTAAATTTTTTTTTATGTATATGCTAGTGTATTTGAAATTTATGCTTAATAGAAATTTTATAACTTGTTGCTTGGGAAGGCAGTCTCACCCATGTTCAAGTTTTATAATATGATGTTGTGAACTTTAGAACTGAAGCTTTAATATGGGTCCATTATGAATGTGGATAATACAGCTGATGCACTGGTCTCTACTGGATTGTCCAAGCTGGGATATGAATATGTAAACATAGGTAAGACATAATCCCCTCCTCCCATTGATTGATTATTGATATATGAACAGTGTGTGTCCCCCCTAAATTGGATGGCTTGTACTAATGTCTAATTGGTTTATTCAATGGACTGCAAGATGATTGTTGGGGTGAGAAACACCGAGATGCTCAGGTATGGGTATAAGTAAATCAATTAATATGTTGAGAATCAGATCATTATGATTTTTCACTTGTTTTAGATAATAGCAATTCATAAGAGGTGTTGATGAACTCAACTCAGAATCTTCTTCATAGTTAGGTTTCACTGATGTATATTTTGTACAGTGTATAGTTATGCTTGCCGCTTTGTGAGTTTTGCTAAATATTCTTATGTAAGATTGAATATTTTTGATTAATGAGAGTGAGATCTCAAACCAACTCAGAACCTTCTTATATATTGGCAGGGAAATCTTCTTGCTAAAGCTAAAACATTTCCTTCGGGCATAAAAGCTTTGGGAGACCACGCTCATTCAAAGGGACTCAAACTTGGAATATATGCTGATGCAGGGTAAGCATATCAAGCTAGGAATCAAAATCAATCAAACCCCTCCTATCCTGAGACTGATATCAAGATATATACTAAAATCCTGTTTACTGATATTGATGTTTAAGTTTGGTTTCTTTTGCCAGATCCCAATAGACATGAGGTACAAGATGTCCGCACATTTGCTTCATGGGTAACCTTCTCTTAATTCCATTCTTTCATCTATTGACTAGATTGTGCCAAAGAGCCTATCCATCACATGAGTTTGCAAGGTTGACTGGTCAACCAACCAATGGGCTGTTTACCACTTTTTGAGGTGGATTTCTCATTGGTTGGTTGACCAGTCAACCTTGCAAACTCATATGATGTTTAGGCTGAGAGAGATTGTGCTACACTTAAAGATGAATCTCTTCGGTCTTTGAAATAAAATGCAGGGGTCTGAGAATTACATCCTTAGATTAAGCTATAATGCACCATAATGAGAAAACAGAGTAGTGGTTACCTTATCACTGCTGGAGTACTAAAGACTAATTGGTGTTTGATAAATGAGCAGGGAGTAGACTACTTGAAATATGAAAACTGCTACACTCCTGAGTTTAAACATCGTGAGAGGTATGTAACTGTTGTGCCCTATTCTTTCTATCGAGTTCTGCACATGTGAATTTAGGCTTTGGTTAAGAAAATTGTTTTGAATCTGTACTATAATACACAGGTACCAAAAAATGAGTGAAGCTCTCAGGAAGAAAGGCCGTCCTATATTCTTTAGCACTGCTGGTTGGTAAGAAGGCTTCGGAAATTTTAATGCCTGTTTGACTGAACAAAAAAGGATTTGAAAACTTTAATGTCTATAAGATTTACGTGGTAAAACTCCAGCTGAGTGCTTAAGGAAACATCCACGTGCAAAATGTCAAGCTTTTATTAATTCAAGTTGAATAGATTACATGCGAACTCAGTTATTTTGTTATTCAACTTTCTCCGTATTCATTGCTGCAAAGTCGGCGGTTTCCTAACTGAAAATAATACTTTGAACTCTTTCTATTTTGATACGCAGGAATGACAAACAAGATTATATTGATGCTGGTCCTAAGATTGCAGACAGCTGGAGAACTACTGATTATAACAATGATAAATTTAAATAGTAATATACTGAATAATATCCATGGACTATTGGACGATAAATTATTTTCAGAAGGATGGGATGGAGAAAATATAAACTGTACATAATTTTTTCCTTTCTTGCAGTATGGTACTTGCAGCTGACTCGAATGATGAATTTGCTGCTTATGCAGGCCCTAGCCGTGGATGGAATGGTAGGTTCATTCTTCCATTCATATGATATTGCTGTTAGTTTATTTTTGTGAATTCTGAACTATATTCAAATACTTTTTGTGGTTTTTTGGCCCAAACCAGATCCTGATGTATTGCTGGTTGGAGACGGTGGGATGACCACAGAGGAATACAGGTCCCATTTCAGCCTGTGGGCATTAATGAAAGTAACAAACGTGCTGCATCTGAGTGTTTAAATGGCTACTTGTTGAAGTGGGTTCCTTCACAAAAAATAGATATCTGGTATTTTGGTTAAGGATCCACGTCTATGACCCACCTTCAATGTTGCAAACCTTGGTGTCTCTAGGCCACACAAACATACTCACATGCATTCCAGCACCAGACTAGGGCAAGTAGACCTTGACAATGTCCACCATTATGTCTTCTGGTTAAGAGTTTGTATCTGTATCTCCTGCAGGCACCCTTGCTCATTAGCAGTGACTTAAGGAATGCAAGCAAAAACACTCTAGAGATTCTGGGTAACAAAGAAGTCATTGATGTCAATCAAGGTCAGTTATATGAATTACTTCAAAATCAATTATTGTATTTTCTAATTTTGGATTTTGATCTTCACCACTAATACATTTTGGATATGTACAGATTCTTTAGGAATTCAGGGGAAGAAAGTCAGCAAACAAGGGGACCTTGAGGTATGAGATTTTCTGTGGGATAATGGCCTCATAAAGTATATACTGAATTCAGCCTACGCACATTATAATTCGTTTTGCATATTATGTAATGCAACCTGCTGCAAAAAAAAAAAACCTCTGCTTCTGTATGGCTGACCTGTATACATATATGATATGATAAATTGTAGGTGTGGGCAGGGCCATTATCCAACAAAAGAGTGACTAGCATTATTAGTTAGGTGCATGATTGATATATCTTGATGTATTTTAAATAGATGTATCTAAGATATCTATACTAGTAATTACGTCAAAAGGATTTTCATAATGGCAGCGAGGCAGTGTAATGGTAGGAGTTGTTCACTTTTATTCTTGACATTAAATTTGACATCCAGTCAACCATCGCATGATAATTCATTCTTAAATTTGGCATCCATTTGACCCACACTTCTATTCCTTTCTCCCTTTTTTGGAAAATTCAATCTAAAAATACTAATATCTTGACCATATGTAATGTTTAGGAATTGGTCGCAAATGTAATAAAGTTACTAATCAATGTGGTATGTGAAAAATATAAAAGAAGAATCTTGAAATTGATATCTATCAACCTTAAATGTGAAGTTTAATTTGACTATCACAAAACAATTTTATCCTTAAATTTGACATCCATTTGACTATACATAAAAGTTTTTTTCATTTTACTTGCAGCAGTCAATCAAAAAATTATAATATTTTAGCTATGTGGTGGAGTTGGGAACCCTTTTTATTCACAGTGATTATTTTGAAACCGACACAATAATATACTAAATTGATATTATTTATCTTCAACCAATCAATATAATAGAATTATTTATCAATATGATAAGTGAGAAATCCAATAAATGATTTCAGTAGTCAATATTATTCACTTTAGATAATAAATGGAGTTAGCTTCAGCTAACCCTCGAAAGCTTATTAAAATGGAGTGCTATGCTACAAATACCCCACTCCATATATCAAAACTAAACCAAAAATTGATTTAGATTTAATCCCAACCATGTGAATCAAAACGTCAATGAAATTGCTCATATATTGAAAACCACAAGTACTTCGTTACCCATTAAACTTGGGAGCATTAGTATTGGTGAAAAAGAAATGTAATTAATTAAGAAGATTTTAAGGTAAGTGACATAAATTATTTGATTTTTAATTTCAAGGTCGAAGATAAAATTATATTTAATTTAAAAATATAAATTGTATTATTTGATTATTCTATACAAAATTTTCAACATAACAAAGTCATTAACACTAAATATATTTAAGTTTATGTACATAATTTAATTTATTGAAGCTCATAAATATATCATATTATTTTAAGTAATGATAATAAATTATAACAATAATAGATTGAATCGCACACCATAGTTATGACGTAATATTAAAATAGAGAAACCATAATCAATCATTTGGGGTGAATTTATAGAATCTTTCCATACATATCTATTATGAACACTACAGTAACGAATAGAGCCTTGGGCCTCATATGTTACCAAGTGTTCAAATGTAGATAAACAACTTACATACCTTGGCTGAAGAATTGGAAAATTGGAAAATCCTTAATATCAAGCATAATAAAATATGTTGAGTATCAAAGTAAAATCTCTAAACTAGTGTCCACAAAGCCTCAAAAGTCCTCACCACTAATATTGTTGGAGACAATTACAAATATTCAATCAAAGCTTGAACTAAAGAAAGAAAGTCAAACAATGAGAATTTTAGAATATAAGATTTACAAATAATTGTAGGATGTATTGAAAGAGGTATATTTGGATTGAATGTTTGTTGGTTAACTCTTAATTGTATGCAAAAGTAGTAACATATAATGAGGTTAAAGTTTGACAATGTAAAATAGTACAAATGTATCAATAGTTATACATGTTTTTGTTTTGAATTATAAAATTATAGATATGGAGAGCAGAAAATCAAACAAGTAAACGTTAATTTGGAGGAAATTTTAATAAATGTTGCAATGTTCAAATATCTTTTATTCTTAAATGAAAAATGCCACATTAGATAAACTCTCTTAACCCAACTAAAAATGCATCAAGAAAAAGTAGAAGTAATTGGTCTCAAAACCCACAATTTTCACTAAGTGAAAATAACGTAATAGAAGAGTGAGAAACAAAAGGATCATATATTTTATATGTAGATATGGATCTAAGGAAGAAATGTTAAATCTAGAGAATACGAGTTGGAAATGCTTATTTATCTAGAGTTGGAAGAGCTTATTTGTTTCAAACACTATTAGAGGATGAACCTTATGACCAAGCCACTTCCTCAACCTTACACCATTTCAACATGCTACTCATTAATTAGTAGACTATTTAAAAAAATTGCACTAATTCATTATATATCATAGGATCTCATTGTATTATATATAACGAGTACTGGCAGAAGTCTTAGTAAGGTTTTTGAAAGCATCTTTATAATCTTAATGAAAGAGATTTTGGATAAAAACATCTTGATAACATTATGTGATTTGGGGAAATAAATTAAAATGAACGTATCTCATTCATATTAGGAGAATATTGAACAAATTAGATGAAGCTCACAATGTATACAACATTTTAGTTGGTATATGGAAAATAATGATAATGTATGTTCAGTCTTTGGTTCCAAGCTTATGAATAACTATTAAATAATGAGGTTGAATGAGGGCACATTTATATACGAAACGATATTAGAGTTGATGCATTTGGATTAAGAAAAGGTTTTTCATGTAGTAGAGTTAGGGAGTGCAAAAAAAGGTAAAAACATGACATAATAGGCACATCAAGAAAAAAAACATTTTTCTGGTAGGTAGCCCAGTTTTGAAGTAGGAATTGAGATATTTGAAGGGTGAAAGCACAATACTCTGTCCCACTTGGTGTTCCAAAAATGTGGCTAGGAATTTGGGTGGGTTGGGATTTAAGGGGTGTTCGCACGAACACCCCCTTCGCCCAAACTGCCATGTAAGCCACGGAATGGTGTTCGTGAGAACACCCCCCTTCGCACAAAAGGGGTGCGGGTGAACACCATTCGGGTGAACCCCCTATTTATATATGTGTGGCAGTGTGGAGGTTCTCACTTTTTCCTCCGCCCCCGCACACTTCGCACGAAGGATGATTGCCCCAACGCTCTGTATACAGGTCATACCCAACGTCGCCCGCACCATGTTTTTATACTGGTTTTTTGTAAAATTATGGTTTTTGTTTCCATATTAAAATTTCTTTCACAAGATTACAAGGCACCCAACTGGTTTTTAGTTTTTGTTTGTCTTTGGTTTGCATGTTATAGGCCTATTCTAGACTGGTGAAAATATCTCTTGATTTAACCAAAGAATTTTCAAAATTCCTTTTGAATACCTTGGGGAACCTTCTTAACAACCTTATTTCCAAATTATAGACTTAGAATCTTCAATTTGAGCTTGTAAATTGAAACCCTAGCTAACAGTCAACAGTGAATGAGCCCGAGAGGCAATTTCTCTCCAATCCCCAATATGCAACCAATCCCCAAATTTCACTTCAATCCCCAACTACTGTCATTCTCGACTTCAAAAAATTACTACAATAATCAACTACTATACCTTTTATTGTTATATCAGTTCAATCCTCTAACCAAGTGGAAGTTCATCACAAGATTAATAATGGACCTACATTTATGATTTTCCATGTAAACATGACTTGGGATCATGCAAGAAAACCATTTAAAGAGAACACAAACCCAATAAGCACATTATTCTTAGCATTTATCTGTAATTATATCTACAATTAAGTTTATATTGGTCTGAACTACACATGATGCTCTCCATCCCAGGGAAAATTTTAGTGGTGAATTTTCGTAAACTCACGAATATAAGGGGTTTTGGAAATTGGAAATGACAAATTTTTAGCAGTCGGTTGCCACCCAGTTCACCAAAAAATTGGCCGACAGGTCATTTGTATGGGTAAGTTCACCTAGTATTTACACATATAAATGAACTTAGGAATGTATTTCTCCAACGTTTCAAATCTACCTGTGCACATATTCACCGAGGTATAATACATATATCTCGGGGGGTTGCCACATATTATATGTATTTATTCCTTTTTGGCACATAGACGACCGTCCAATCCTGCTATCCTACACCTATGACAGACATGAAAGAGATGCGCTTGGGTGCATGGGAGAGACTGATGTAGGAGGCAATCATCCAACCCAGTGTCTTTTAAGCATGATAAACAATCGTACAATGCAGAAGAGACGGTCATGATGGTAGATGTGCATATAGACGACCACCTTATGCAGCGTCGTTTAACCTGTATAGATGTTTGTCCAATCCATCCCATTTTCAAAAGACGTCTGTTCAACCCAGTAAACGATGACCGTCCTATACATTTTCTTTTGACCTGTAGAGACGACTGTCCAACCTAGCTGATTTTAAAAAGACAGTCATCCAACCCAGTAAACGACGGTCATTTAGCCCTATGCATTGATGAAATAAGGCCGTCCAACCTAACGTCCATCTAATACTACATAGATGTTGGTCTAACATTGCGAAACTGTGCAAATGATCAAAATATCAAATTATCTTTTCCGCGAAACATTTTTTTAGATATTTGCCATTTTTCCGAAAGTTAATTTTGGAGATTCGCCACCCATTCTATAATAATTTTTTGGAGGGGGGTTCTTAAAATGAACTCTACTCCATCCAATGTAGCAAAAATTATATCAACATGAGCTTGCTTGATGTCATTTGATCTATAATGTCCCCATTTCTGAAGACCCTTAGCCTATACTTCCACGTAGGCTTTGGGATGTTGCAAGGGGAATATTTTTATTAATTAAATATTATTGCCTGAAGCAATAATTATTTAATTATTTAATTATGAAGATTATTTAATTTAATTCCCAAAATATAAAAAATTAAATGGGGTAGTTAAATAAATATTTAGGTGGCTTTTATTGATAAAATCACCCTTTGAAAAGGGGACGCCACGACTAGGTAAAACAAACTGCTTTCATTTAATAACTTTCCTCTACTAGGGATTTCGTATCTTGTGCCTCCTTGCTTATAAAAGGAGTGTTAGGATCATTATTATTATCATGTTATGATGAAATATTTTTGATACTCCATGCTTGGAGTTGGGATGCATGCCCATTGATACTTTTTTTCTCTCTTTCTCTTATGTGGGTGTTATTGGAGCTAGTATAATATTGAAGAATTTCTAGAATTTAATGCAAATCGACTTTGGTATATTTGTGGGCTATCTTGCATGTTTGAGTTCTAGTTCATTGCTTGAAGTCAATTGACTAAGATCTTTGCATATTTTTGTTCCAACGATTGGCCTTATCACGTTTTAACTGGTTTGCATGCTACTTTCTATTAGTTGTTTGTGTGCTCTTCCATTTGATTACAGTGACTGTATTGGGTGATCATTTGAATGTTTTAATGCATGCTTGAAAACTCTAATGAGTAGTGAATCCTTGACTGAAACTGTGGATGTTTTAAATGCATATTTTATGTGTTAAAAACCCAGCGACTGGTCTGATCTATGCCCTCTAGCTGCAGTGATTTATTTTGATGAATTTGTGGGTTACCTTGTATGGCAAATGATTAGATTTCTGTATGCCAACATGTCATAAGTGCACGACCTCTTAATGAACTGTTTCGAAGTATTTTCTTAGAATTTACATCTGTATCATGTGATTACCTATTGCCCAGCGAATTCCTCATGAATGTTTCATGCATGGTTAATGTAATACGACTTGGGTGGGTGCATGGTTATAACCTCTCCATGGCAGCTGTTGTTTCTACTTTGAACATAGATTTATTTGGAGGAGTATTTGGGGGTAGATCGACTAGCATTTTGCATGTTTATATTGCAACGACTTCTTCAATAATGATCATGGGTTGTTTGGGTTATTTCATTTAGTATGGATGGATTAAGTTTATTGGCTGGCGTTACTTCCTTAACAGTGATCTATTCTGGACAATAATTGGCAAGGGTTTTTGAGTCTCATAATTTCAGCGATTAGTCTGGGATGAAGTGAAGCCTTCCAACAGTGATCCACTTGTGGCTTGTCTAAAACATTTCGGTTGAAGTTTTTGCATGATAAAGAGGTAATTTGAAGGTCCAGTCACAACAGACTTTATGAAGATAATAATCTGATTTGTATGCATTCTTTATCCCCTATCTTATATCAGTCCATACATAAAATATATGATCAGATTGTATAAATGTTTCAATGGCATCCATAGATGCAGGGGTTTGTCATTTGTTTGCATTTAGAAGAATATAGTGACCAGATTTATATTTCAGTAGTATCCATTCATGGTATTGTAGAATTTGATGGACGAGTTAAGGCTATTAAACCCTTATCCTCATGTTTATTGAGTTATCTACTCAACTGGTACAAGTAGTTTGACTAATTTTAGCTATTTACAGTGGAGTGGTGTATTGGAGGGTTGTTGATTTGCATATTTTCTATTGATCCCGGAGTTGGGACATTACAATGGTATCAGATCTTCCTTCCTCTATTCATGTGGGTCATTTGTGAATACAGGATTTGTATTTTTCATATTTGTATACAGAGATAAGAGGTTGAGTGGAACCATGGAGTTAATGAGTGAAGGTGGTTTGAAAGAAAGGATCATCAGGGTTGGGAAGAAGCTTAAGCATCTGCATCATTCCAAGGATGCCGTGCTTAATGACTTGGAGGAAACAATAAATTGTTTGGCCATGGTTGAGCAATCAGATAAGTACATTATTCATTTATTGATGTTTCAGTTGATTAAGCCTAGGATCTTTTGGCATGAAGATGTGAGAGTGAAAATTATGGTTGTTACTTGCATTGTTGAAGTCACAAGGGTCACAACCCCTAATCTACCCTATAGTGATGATATCTTGAGAGACATATTTGAACACATGGCCAAAATTTTTTAAGGCCTTTGGAATGTCACAAGCCCTTATTACAGCAAGAGGGTAAAAATTATGGAAATAATGGCAAAGGTAAGATCTTGTGTATTGATGTTAGATCTTGGTTGTAATGATCTTGTCCTTCATATGTTTGAGGTATTCTTTGGGGTCATATAAGATAATCATTCAGAAAATGTAATGGTTGCAATACAGAGTATCATGTCTATGGTGATAGATGAATATGATAATGTTCCTCAACATTTGTTGAATGTGCTTAAGGAATAATTGAGATACGAGGAATCATGCATTTCTCACACGTTGGCCAAAGGTGTCATGAATCAAATCAAGATGAAGACATTAATGGTAGCCAGGTCTTCATAAAAGGATATGGGAATGGATCCTCAAGGTATGAGTTCTTCGGTGCATACTAATGAGTTTCCTGTATCTAATATTTTCATAGAATGTGAAAGCACAGAAGAATCAGATGCTAAGGTAAATAAAAACCAAGAAAGCTTTAAGGCATTGAGTAAGAGATACCCCCCAACAAATAAAAATGCAAATGGCAAGCTTGCTGGTCCATACAGTACCACTTTACATATGCAGCGAAAAACAACAAATAAGGGACAGCCAAGGTCACTTTTGGGTGATCAAACTCATGCCTCAAAAGGGCAGCCACGTAATAAGGTAATGGATTATTCAGATTTTTATTTGGCTAATGAGGATGATGAAGTTATTGTTGATGAACATGAGCATAAGGAAGAAAGTGTAATAGAGGGAACTTTGGCATCACTTTCCGGAAATGATAGAACTCACCTATTCTAAACAAAAGGTATCTTGCATGGAAATCCGATGAGTTTTTTCATTAATAATGATGCTTCACACAATTTCATTGATGCAAGGATGGTTACAAACTTAAGTCTGAATATTGGAGGATTCCAAGGCCTGAAGTTATCCTTAGCCAATGGATCTACCATACTATGTTGGCACAAGAGTTCCCCACTCATTACCACATTAAGAAATAATGAAGTATGTGATGATTTTTATGTTGTGAGTTGGAATAACATGGATGTGATGTTAGGGTGTCAATGGTTTTACACATTAGGGGAACTCACTCTCACCCTAGAAAAGATGGAGCTCAAATACACCAAGGAAGACAAGGAAAGGGAAATCCAAGGTATGAGAACAAGTTCGCCTAATGATGAGTTTTTGATTATTGACAATTTACATATGGAAGTTCCTTGCCATGATCTATTTGGCACTTCAAGTAGTTGGGTAAACTTTATTGCTGTTATGCATAAGAAAAAACAGCCACCTCATGCTTTTCTTATAGATTATTTTGTTGGTGCAAAGGCTCAAAAAATTTCAGTTTTTCATGACACAACAAATTGGAAATTTCTTATGCATGGACTGATAAAAAGAATGCAGTTTAAGGGGGCTGCCAACAATAATTTTCTAAGAGGGCTGCAAAATTAGTTAGGGACATGCAAAAAGGGGTTCAAGGGTATCTATATGATACCAAAATTCAAGGTAACAGATGATGCTTGGGCCTTGAAGAAGAATGATTTATTGTTAGTACAAGCTCTCATGCAACATAAGACTAGTGTATTTATCATTTTTAGTTTGTTACTGTAGACACCAAATTTGTGTCTTACGACCCCTTGTGACCCACATCTCATTTCACAACCTAACCCCATCACCTAAACCTTGCACAATTATTTATTAATTACCTTGTAATTGATAAATCCACATCACCTTACCCGCCACCTCACTTTGCCACCTCATCATGACCTAGCCCTAACCCTAAACTACCCTATTAAGACCCATGACTTGGTCTAGACTCACATCCATAACTAATGCCTCCTTACTCGCACCAAAAGCTGACCTTCTAGCCACTTGACCAAGCCCGCAACTGATCTCTCGGGAGAAAAGCAGGGAAGGTGGGCTATTTAGTAAAAATAGCCTACTTTTTCCTTACCGATGCCGGTTCCTACTCGACCGTCGTCGGTTACGCAACCGCCATCGGTTCCCTGTAAATGGGCTCCCCAAACCAAAACAACGGATCGGAATTTCATTTGGAGATCAGTCGAAGGATTTCTGGATCAACACAGAGCATTGCGAGCGAGGAACAGAGTCCAGATCTTCATTTGACAGAGCAGAGACGAGTGGAAATACCAGAAGTGTTTACAACCAAGGAGATCAACTTGAATCTTTGTCAAAATCAGTAAGTCACATCTTGCATGTCCTTCGGTATAACATTTCTTATGCTTCTTGGATCTCAGTACTCCTAAATCCATTTCTGAATCCATTAATCCAACCGTACCATTGCCTCTAACTGTCATTCTTTTGCTTCTAACCATCCCATTTCCTAATACTATCCAAAAACCAGCCATTACAAAACACCACAACCAGCCCAGAAGATCCTATCACCCACCGGTATCGGTTATCAGTAACCGGCATCGGTTATAGGTAACCGCAATCGGTTCCTTTGATCAAAACCAGGAAAAACAGCCTTTCCCCTACCCAGTTCAACGAAACAATTCAATTGATATTTTACTGTCTTTTGTGTTAATTCACGTTAGCAAGGAAACTGACCACCTTCGAAAGGAAGTTTTATATTTCCTGGGCCCAAGGCAGTTTCCTCATTTATTGTTTAATCAAATCTTGTGGTCTTGTGTTCTTATTTGCAGGTAGTCCTTCCCAGACAAAAAGGAGTTCTCCGCAGTCAACCTGATCTTTCTCTACGGTACGCGCACATCATCTCGACATTCTACAGGTATTCCTCCTAACCCTAACCTTATCTGTTTCTAAAAGGAAACGAAGCATTTCCGAGTGAAACATTTTGGGCACGCCCGGTGGGACCATTTTGGGTTTTTCTTTATTTCTTGCTTGCTTTCATTATAGGGAGCATACTTGTTGTTTTCTTCTTCTAAAAATATTCACGAGGTATTTTATTATTTTGGTAAAGGAACTTGCTTTGTTTTTTGCATCTTGCATTAGTGAAAGTCATCTCTTTTGCTTCATCAAATATAATTTTCGATTTGGGTTTTAAAACACATGCATTGCATTCCTGCCTGTTTTTTTTCAATTCTAGTGAACATAGATTAAGTAACAGGTCGTACACGTGGGGGTGATATCCACGGTATTGACAGGAAATTAACCTTAGTTTCACTGCACAACACATACCGAATCACTTCACAATTAACACAACAGCTCAAACATCCCCCCTTTTCCGCGGTATTCCTCCGCCGATTAAGGTAGCCTTATAAGCCAAAACAAACTTGACATTTCCCCTAGGTCTTGTTGTTTAGGATTCTGACATCATCTTACGTCTAAAGGCATAAGCCCACGATAACTAAAATTAACCCTAGGGTTAGTCCTCTAGATTTGCGTGTGCCTCTTGCTTGTTTTCAAATCCTGTTTTTCTCTGTCATACTTTGTCTTCTGTGATCATAAGTTGCTAAATATACTCAACGTTGCTAAAATCAAATCAGCAGCCTTTTATATCTTTTATCCTAGACTTTTGACACCGGCATCGGTTAAGGGGACCGACGTCGTTTGCTCCGTGACCGACACCGGTTACTAAACCGATATCGGTTACTGTCTTCATCAGCCCCTGACAAACCAGCAACTTGCCAAATTCATCATTCTGAGGTTGTTTTTGTTCTTGATAGATTGAAACTTTCCTGTGTGTTCTTGTCTATGGTTGTCATCACTCGGAAGCAAGCCGCCGCCATGGTTTCACATTCCTGCTCTGTGTCTTTTCCTGAATCACCCCCTTCACATTCTATAGGGAACCCTACGGACACCAGTGAGATCCCCCAAATTCCTGTAGAGACAAGGACTTTGCCAAATTTCTGGATGCTAATCCCAGCGCTGTACAATACTATTTGTCTCATGCCCCTGACCGTACGCCTGATGGTCAGCTCCTTATTGGCATGCCTATTAGTATAGCTGCTCATTTAGCTCCCACTCCTCCTGATAACACTGCCTTACTTCCCTGCATCTCTCTAGCCCCGTCTCCCAATCCGAAGGCTTCAGAGGTTTCATACGACCCCGATTAGCGTTTCCTTTGGTTAATCTTGGACCCCACGTATCGTTACCACCAACTGCCCCTATCTCATCTCTCTTTCAGACCACTCCATTCATGACTTACTTTCTGCCACCTATTCACACGAGCTTTCCTTCTCAAGCTCCGCCTACCTTTTCATTCCCATACACATATCCAATAACCTCAACACCTTATATGGGACATCCCTATTCTGTGGCACCATCATCTCATCCAACCACAGATTTCATCAAACAAATGATGAACAAAATGCAAAACCTGGAGGCTTCCGTTTCAGGAAGTCGTAGCGCCTTGACATACGAGCAAGTTTGTCGGGAGCCCATTCACCCTTCTGTCCCCCTCCATTCATATCCTCCTCAATGGGAGTTTCCAAAGTTTACTCGTTTTAACAGTAAAGAGGATCCTCAACAACACTTGCGATCATTTAGACATGCTTGTTATTTGATTGCCCATGATGAATGCCTGGTACTACTCCGCACCTTTCCCATGTCCTTATCAGGACCTGCCTTGGAGTGGTACAGTGCTTTAAAACCCAGCACTCAATCTTCTCTTTAACCAACTAGCCCAATCTTTCTTGGATCATTTCTCCATTAACATTGCCAAGAAAGTATCTTATCACCTGACCTCTATGCCATCCGAAATTTGAAGACGAATCTATCGCAGATTTCGTTGGACGATGGCGGGGCCTTACCAAGCACTTACGTATGCCTTGCCTCAAACCGAACTCATCGAACTATTTACGCGGGCCTGTGCTAAGCACATCTCCCCTACCCTCCAAAATTCAAACTTTCCACACATTCGACGAGGCCTTTACCATGGCTCGGAAGCTAGAAATTCGAGCCTTAGAAGAAGAGAAATTGCGGTTGCGTAACAAAAACCCCCAATTTCCCGAACTCCTGATTCTAACCAACAAGTCAAACACCACCACTCCTCACGCGTCCACTTCTTCTAAATCAAAAGGAGCTGTCCACGCGGTAATGGTCAAATCTCAAACACCGTCCAATGCTCCGCCGAAACCACTTATAAGTACAAAGCCGAGCCCAACCAATTACACTCCCTTGGGAGAACTTATGGCGTCATCCTGGAGAAATTGCTCAAAGCTGGGGCTATCACCTTGCCCCCTGTTAAACCTCAACTCTGGGTTTGACTCCACCCCGCAGCGCAATACCTTCCTGGTACAAAGAAAATGACTTTTGGTAACTTTCACTTTCACCCAGCTGTCTTTTAAGCATGATAAACAATCGTACAATGCAGAAGAGACGGTCATGATGGTAGATGTGCATATAGACGACCACCTTATGCAGCGTCGTTTAACCTGTATAGATGTTTGTCCAATCCATCCCATTTTCAAAAGACGTCTGTTTAACCCAGTAAACGATGACCGTCCTATACATTTTCTTTTCACCTGTAGAGATGACTGTCCAACCTAGCTGATTTTAAAAAGACAGTCATCCAACCCAGTAAATGATGGTCATTTAGCCCTATGCATTGATGAAATAAGGCCGTCCAACCTAACGTCCATCTAATACTACATAGATGTTGGTCTAACATTGCGAAACTGTGCAAATGATCAAAATATCAAATTATCTTTTCCGCGAAACATTTTTTTAGATATTAGCCATTTTTTCGAAAGTTAATTTTGGAGATTTGCCACCCATTCTATAATAATTTTTTGGAGGGGGGTTTCTTAAAATGAACTCTACTCCATCCAATGTAGCAAAAATTATATCAACATGAGCTTGCTTGATGTCATTTGATCTGTAATGTCCCCATTTCTGAAGACTCTTAGTCTATACTTCCCCGTAGGCTTTGGGATGTTGCAAGGGGAATATTTTTATTAATTAAATATTATTGCCTCAAGCAATAATTATTTAATTATTTAATTTAATTCCCAAAATATAAAAATTAAATGGGGAATTAGTTAAATAAATATTTAGGTGGCTTTTATTGATAAAATCACCCTTTGAAAAGGGGACGCCACGACTAGGTAAAACAAATTGCTTTCATTTAATAACTTTCCTCTACTAGGGATTTCATATTTTGTGCCTCCTTGCTTATAAAAGGAGCGTTAGGATCATTATTATTATCATGTTATGATGAAATATTTTTTATACTCCATGCTTGGAGTTGGGATGCATGCCCATTGATACTTTTTTCTCTCTTTCTCTTATGTGGGAGTTATTGGAGCTAGTATAATATTGAAGAATTTCTAGAATTTAATGCAAATCGACTTTGGTATATTTGTGGGCTATCTTGCATGTCTGAGTTCTAGTGCATTCCTTGAAGTGAATCGACTAAGATCTTTGCATATTTTTGTTCCAACGATTGGCCTTATCACGTTTTAACTGGTTTGCATGCTACTTTCTATTAGTTGTTTGTGTGCTCTTCCATTTGATTACAGTGACTGTATTGGGTGATCATTTGAATGTTTTAATGCATGCTTGAAAACTCTAATGAGTAGTGAATCCTTGACTGAAACTGTGGATGTTTTAAATGCATATTTTATGTGTTAAAAACCCAGCGACTGGTCTGATCTATGCCCTCTAGCTGTAGTGATTTACTTTGATGAATTTGTGGGTTACCTTGTATGGCAAATGATTAGATTTCTATATGCCAACATGTCATAAGTGCACGACCTCTTAATGAACTATTTCGGAGTATTTTCTTAGAATTTACATCTGTATCATGTGATTACCTATTGCCCAGTGAATTCCTCATGAATGTTTCATGCATGGTTAATGTAATACGACTTGGGTGGGTGCATGGTTATAACCTCTCCATGGCAGCGGTTGTTTCTACTTTGAACATAGACTGATTTGGAGGAGTATTTGGGGGTAGATCGACTAGCATTTTGCATGTTTATATTGCAACGACTTCTTCAATAATGATCATGGGTTGTTTGGGTTATTTCATTTAGTATGGATGGATTAAGTTTATTGGCTGGCGTTACCTCCTTGACAGTGATCTATTCTAGACAATAATTGGCAAGGGTTTTCGAGTCTCATAATTTCAGCGATTAGTCTGGGATGAAGTGAAGCCTTCCAGCAGTGATCCACTTGTGGCTTGTCTAAAACATTTCGGTTGAAGTTTTTGCATGATAAAGAGGTAATTTGAAGGTCCAGTCACAACAGACTTTATGAAGATAATAATCTGATTTGTATGCATTCTTTATCCCCTATCTTATATCAGTCCATACATAAAATATATGATCAGATTGTATAAATGTTTCAGTGGCATCCATAGATGCAGGGGTTTGTCATTTGTTTGCATTTAGAAGAATATAGTGACCAGATTTATATTTTAGTAGTATCCATTCATGATATTGTAGAATTTGATGGACGAGTTAAGGCCATTAAACCCTTATCCTCAGGTTTATTGAGCTATCTACTCAACTGGTACAAGTAGTTTGACTAATTTTAGCTATTTACAGTGGAGTGGTGTATTGGAGGGTTGTTGATAATTTGCATATTTTCTATTGATCCCGGAGTTGGGACATTACAGTGGTATCAGATCTTCCTTCCTCTATTCGTGTGGGTCATTTGTGAATACAGGATTTGTATTTTTCATATTTGTATACAGAGATAAGAGGTTGAGTGGAACCATGGAGTTAATGAGTGAAGGTGGTTTGAAAGAAAGGATCATCAGGGTTGGGAAGAAGCTTAAGCATCTGCATCATTCCAAGGATGCCGTGCTTAATGACTTGGAGGAAACAACAAATTGTTTGGCCATGGTTGAGCAATCAGATAAGTACATTATTCATTTATTGATGTTTCAGTTGATTGAGCCTAAGATCTTTTGGCATGAAGATGTGAGAGTGAAAATTATGGTTGTTACTTGCATTGTTGAAGTCACAAGGGTCACAACCCCTAATCTGCCCTATAGTGATGATATCATGAGTGACATTTTTGAACACATGGCCAAAATTTTTTAAGGCCTTTGGAATGTCACAAGCCCTTATTACAGCAAGAGGGTAAAAATTATGGAAATAATGGCAAAGGTAAGATCTTGTGTATTGATGTTAGATCTTGGTTGTAATGATCTTGTCCTTCATATGTTTGAGGTATTCTTTGGGGTCATATAAGATAATCATTCAGAAAATGTAATGGTTGCAATACAGAGTATCATGTCTACGGTGATAGATGAATATGATAATGTTCCTCAACATTTGTTGAATGTGCTTAAGGAATAATTGAGATAGGAGGAATCATGCATTTCTCACACGTTGGCCAAAGGTGTCATGAATCAAATCAAGATGAAGAAATTTATGGCAGCCAAGTCTTTAGAAAAGGATATGGGAATGGATCCTCAAGGTATGAGTTCTTCGGTGCATACTAATGAGTTTCCTGTATCTAATATTTTCATAGAATGTGAAAGCACAGAAGAATCAGATGCTAAGGTAAATAAAAACCAAGAAAGCTTTAAGGCATTGAGTAAGAGATACCCCCCAACAAATAAAAATGCAAATGGCAAGCTTGCTGGTCCGTACAGTACCACTTTACATGTGCAGCGAAAAACAACAAATAAGGGACAGCCAAGGTCACTTTTGGGTGATCAAACTCATGCCTCAAAAGGGCGGCCACGTAATAAGGTAATGGATTATTCAGATTTTTATTTGGCTAATGAGGATGATGAAGTTATTGTTGATGAACATGAGCATAAGGAAGAAAGTGTAATAGAGGGAACTTTGGCATCACTTTCCGGAAATGATAGAACTCACCTATTCCAAACAAGAGGTATGTTGCATAGAAATCCGATGAGTTTTTTCATTAATAATGATGCTTCACACAATTTCATTGATGCAAGGATGGTTACAAACTTAAGTCTAAATATTGGAGGATTCCAAGGCCTGAAGGTATCCTTAGCCAATGCATCTACCATACTATGTTGGCACAAGAGTTCCCCACTCATTACCACATTAAGAAATAATGAAGTATGTGATGATTTTTATGTTGTGAGTTGGAATAACATGGATGTGATGTTAGGGTGTCAATGGTTTTACACATGGGGGGAACTCACTCTCACCCTAGAAAAGATGGAGCTCAAATACACCAAGGAAGACAAGGAAAGGGAAATCCAAGGTATGAGAACAAGTTCGCCTAATGATGAGTTTTTGATTATTGACAATTTACATATGGAAGTTCCTTGCCCCTTGTGACCCACATCTCATTTCACAACCTAACCCCATCACCTAAACCTTGCACAATTATTTATTAATTACCTTGTAATTGATAAATCCACATCACCTTACCCGCCACCTCACTTTGCCACCTCATCATGACCTAGCCCTAACCCTAAACTACCCTAATTAAGACCCATGACTTGGTCTAGACTCACATCCATAACTAATGCCTCCTTACTCGCACCAAAAGCCGACCTTCTAGCCACTTGACCAAGCCCGCAACTGATCTCTCGGGAGAAAAGCAGGGAAGGTGGGCTATTTTAGTAAAAATAGCCTACTTTTTCCTTACCGATGCCGGTTCCTACTCGACCGCCGTCGGTTACGCAACCGCCATCGGTTCCCTGTAAATGGGCTCCCCAAACCAAAACAACGGATCGGAATTTCATTTTGGAGATCAGTCGAAGGATTTCTGGATCAACACAGAGCATTGCGAGCGAGGAACAGAGTCCAGATCTTCATTTGACAGAGCAGAGACGAGTGGAAATACCAGAAGTGTTTACAACCAAGGAGATCAACTTGCATCTTCGTCAAAATCAGTAAGTCACATCTTGCATGTCCTTCGGTATAACATTTCTTATGCTTCTTGGATCTCAGTACTCCTAAATCCATTTCTGAATCCATTATCCAACGTACCATTGCCTCTAACCGTCATTCTTTTGCTTCTAACCATCCCATTTCCTAATACTATCCAAAAACCAGCCATTACAAACACCACAACCAGCCCAGAAGATCCTATCACCCACCGGTATCGGTTATCAGTAACCGGCATCGGTTATAGGTAACCGCCATCGGTTCCTTTGATCAAAACCAGGAAAAACAGCCTTTCCCCTACCCAGTTCAACGAAACAATTTAATTGATATTTTACTGTCTTTTGTGTTAATTCATGTTAGCAGGGAAACTGACCACCTTCGAAAGGAAGTTTTATATTTCCTGGGCCCAAGGCAGTTTCCTCATTTATTGTTTAATCAAATCTTGTGGTCTTGTGTTCTTATTTGCAGGTAGTCCTTCCCAGACAAAAAGGAGTTCTCCGCAGTCAACCTGATCTTTCTCTACGGTACGCGCACATCATCTCGACATTCTACAGGTATTCCTCCTAACCCTAACCTTATCTGTTTCTATAAGGAACGAAGCATTTCCGAGTGAAACATTTTGGCACGCCCGGTGGGACCCATTTTGGGTTTTTCTTTATTTCTTGCTTGCTTTCATTATAGGGAGCATACTTGCTGTTTTCTTCTTCTAAAAATATTCACGAGGTATTTTATTATTTTGGTAAAGGAACTTGCTTTGTTTTTGCATCTTGCATTAGTGAAAGTCATCTCTTTTGCTTCATCAAATATAATTTTCGATTTGGGTTTTAAAACACATGCATTGCATTCCTGCCTGTTGTTTTTCAATTCTAGTGAACATAGATTAAGTAACAGGTCGTACACGTGGGGGTGATATCCACGGTATTGACAGGAAATTAATCTTACATTCACTGCACAACACATACCGAATCACTTCACAATTAACACAACAGCTCAAACATCCCCCCTTTTCCGCGGTATTCCTCCGCCCGATTGAGGTAACCTTATAAGCCAAAACAACTTGACATTTCCCCTAAGTCTCTTGTTTAGGATTCTGACATCCTTCTACGTCTAAAGGCATAAGCCCACGATAACTAAAATTAACCCTAGGGTTAGTCTCTAGATTTGCGTGTGCCTCTTGCTTGTTTTCAAATCCTGTTTTCTCTGTCATACTTTGTCTTCTGTGATCATAAGTTGCTAAATATACTCAACGCTGCTAAAAATCAAATTAGCAGCCCTTGGTATCTTCTTATCCTGGATTTTTGACACCGGCATCGGTTAAGGGACCGACGTCATTTGCTCTGTGACCGACACCGGTTACTAAACCGATATCGGTTACTGTCTTCATCAGCCCCTGACAAACCAGCAACTTGCCAAATTCATCATTCTGAGGTTGTTTTTGTTCTTGATAGATTGAAACTTTCCTGTGTGTTCTTGTCTATGGTTGTCATCACTCGGAAGCAAGCCGCCGCCATGGTTTCACATGCCTGCTCTGTGTCTTTGCCTGAATCACCCCCTTCACATTCTATAGGGAACCCTACGGACACCAGTGAGATCCCCCAAATTCCTGTAGGAGACAAGGACTTTGCCAAATTTCTGGATGCTAATCCCAGCGCTGTACAATACTATTTGTCTCATGCCCCTGACCGTACGCCTGATGGTCAGCTCCTTATTGGCATGCCTATTAGTATAGCTGCTCATTTAGCTCCCACTCCTCCTGATAACACTGCCTTACTTCCTGCATCTCTAGCCCCGTCTCCCAATCCGACGGCTTCAGAGGTTCATACGACCCCGATTAGCTTTCCTTTGGTTAATCTTGGACCCCACGTATCGTTACCACCAACTGCCCCTATCTCATCTCTCTTTCAGACCACTCCATTCATGACTTACTCTCTGCCACCTATTCACACGAGCTTTCCTTCTCAAGCTCCGCCTACCTTTTCATTCCCATACACATATCCTGTAACCTCAACACCTTATATGGGACATCCCTATTCTGTGGCACCATCATCTCATCCAACCACAGATTTCATCAAACAAATGATGGACAAAATGCAAAACCTGGAGGCTTCCGTTTCAGGAAGTCGTAGCGCCTTGACATACGAGCAAGTTTGTCGGGAGCCCATTCACCCTTCTGTCCCCCTTCATTCATATCCTCCTCAATGGGAGTTGCCAAAGTTTACTCGTTTTAACAGTAAAGAGGATCCTCAACAACACTTGCGATCATTTAGACATGCTTGTTATTTGATTGCCCATGATGATGCCTTGTTACTCCGCACCTTTCCCATGTCCTTATCAGGACCTGCCTTGGAGTGGTACAGTGCTTTAACCCAGCACTCAATCTTCTCTTTTAACCAACTAGCCCAATCTTTCTTGGATCATTTCTCCATTAACATTGCCAAGAAAGTATCTATCACTGACCTCTATGCCATCCGACAATTTGAAGACGAATCTATCGCAGATTTCGTTGGACGATGGCGGGGCCTTATCAACCAACTTACGTATGCCTTGCCTCAAACCGAACTCATCGAACTATTTACGCGGGCCTGCGCTAAGCACATCTCCCCTACCCTCCAAATTCAAACTTTCCGCACATTCGACGAGGCCTTTACCATGGCTCGGAAGCTAGAAATTCGAGCCTTAGAAGAAGAGAAATTGCGGTTGCGTAACAAAAACCCCAATTTCCGAACTCCTGATTCTACCAACAAGTCAAACACCACCACTCCTCACGCGTCCACTTCTTCTAAATCAAAAGGAGCTGTCCACGCGGTAATGGTCAAATCTCAAACACCGTCCAATGCTCCGCCGAAAACCACTTATAAGTACAAAGCCGAGCCCACCAATTACACTCCCTTGGGAGAAACTTATGGCGTCATCCTGGAGAAATTGCTCAAAGCTGGGGCTATCACCTTGCCCCCTGTTAAACCTCACTCTGGGTTTGACTCCACCCGCGCAATACCTTCCTGGTACAAAGAAAATGACTTTTGTAACTTTCACCGCGTAAAAGGACATAGTCATGAAAACTGCAAGATGTTGAAAAACATAGTGCAGGAAATGGTTGACGCAGGGGATATAACACTCGATAATCCTAACGCCCCTGCTAACCGAAATCTGAAAATTTTCAACAAGCCATTCCCGAATCACTCGTCCAGCAGTAACGTGAACCAAGATATCTTAGCTGAGGAGAGTGTTCATGAGATCCATGCAGTCTTCGATTCTCAGCCAAAAGCCTCTATTGAAAAAATTTTAAATCAAGCCTCTCCACCAACACAGGAGTTTGAATCTCCTTCACCACCATCAAGCCAAAGTGAAATTATTCCTTTACCCATAGAAGAGTTAACTGCCCGGACTTCTCTTCTCATCAACGAGTCTTCTTACACCACATCCCTACAAGACTGTGAGCGGATGCTATCTAATTTATCTATTTCCCAAACGTCCCCTTCTACCACTCTTGCTACACAAGAGGAAGGCTCACCACTCCTTTTGACATCCTTAGACAAGAAATCTCTTACACTAACATCACCACATTCTTTTAACGTGACAGATCCCCTCGAACACGCCCTCCTACCTATTAGTCCCTCATCGCCTAAATCTTTTCAACGACTGGTTGACCTCCTAACATCTATTGATACAGTGCCTCATCTACCTCCTGTGTCACACCCGCAATGGACTGGAATTACAACCCACCTTTCTTCCGTACCAAAATTACAAATCACACCTGGAGACTGTCATTCCACAGAAGATAGACAGGCCCTATGGGAACGTTTGAGTACCCCTTTTTCTACTCAAATGCAAATGACTGATCCTGATGTCTCCACCATCTACCCGAAGTGCTTACAGAAGCTTAAAATGCCCCTGTTCTCGCCTTCACCCCCCTCACCTCTACCAAATGCCCCGTCCACTTCTATCAACTTAACCAGATCTTCCCCTACGCTTGGGACCTCACCAATGCCCAGTCTAACACACCCGCCTAAGCGACTCGATCTATCCAAAAATAAATCCGTTCCGCCACCTAGGAGACGAACGCAATCCGGGCCTCTATCACAATTAAAACCCCTCATCGTCACACCCACCTTCCATATTGGGACCTCATCCCTCCACATTACACCAATATATCATACCTCCTTTGTTTTCTGCAAAACGACCTACGCCTTCTACACCTATACAGAGATCAAAGGGTATCACAACATCGTTACCCCGCGTATCCGGTCCACCTATCAACCCTAAACCAATCCCATCATCAAAGGATTTATTTTCTGTCACTCCCCTTTCTCCGTGGTTGTTTCCCGCTACCACGCCATCTGTAGCCTCATCATCTAACCAGCTGAATGTAACTTCTGTGTCCAAGAAACCACGTTTAGTGAAAAACATGTGTCAGCACCCCTCGGCTAAACCACCACCCATACGAACTAAACACGCCCAAACATTACCACAACCCACACAATCAATACCCTCATCCTCTTCCGATTTTGACCCACTCAAAGGATCTTATGCCAAAATCCTTGCTATGTTGGTGGAGAATGCGACCATCTCCCTACCTCCACTTAGACCTTATGACCCGTCTAAGCCCCGACCTATGGATTATGATGAGTCTAAAATCTGCGCCTATCACCGCACACCTGGACATGATGTGGAGGGATGCAAAGCTCTAAAAACCATCCTTCGCCAGTCACCTCTTCCGGATAGAAAGATTAAGAAAGACAACTTACGAAGGGAGAGACCTCTAGCGTCAATTCCCTCTACTATACCATCTGTCCCCGCCTCACCAAGATCGATCATTATTACAACCCCACCTCTTGAAGACCATGAATTATCCCAACCATCTTCTTCATCTCAGGTCTACGAGATTAATATGATTAGTGTCGCTACTCGAGGACAGAAAAACAATGGAAAAGCGAAAGAAAACACACCTGCGGCGTCTCTTTCTCCTTCAACCATCCCGATTACACCACCACCTAAAGTGGTTATTCGCGGACCCACCTATCCCGTCTCTAATGGAGTTGCCCACCGAACCATGATCAAACAGCTTCATCAATCGCCCGTAAAAATGACACTATATGATCTCATTCAGACTTCTGAATCTCATCGACAAGCTCTCGTTGAGATCCTTCAAGGGATAGAGGTTTTACCCAACGAAACCCTGCCCGTTGCCTCCATTCTAACACCCAATCACGTTGCCTCTCTCACCAAACAATCCATCTCCCCCACCACTTCTGTCTCAAAACAACAAGCCGCTGCAGTTAGTTTCTCGGAAGATGAAATTATCGACTTTGGTGCAGAAGACCCTGACCCTGCCCTTTTCATTTCCGCTTACGTCCGAGACATTCGAGTACGTCAGGTTATGATTGACGGGGGCGCTAGCCTAAACATCATCTCTTCAAAAGCCTTCCAACAAATGAACATCCCTTCTAGTTGCATGTGTGCCAACCCCATCATGTTGCGGTCATTCAATGACGCTATTACTTCTACCTTAGGCACCATGATCCTCAACATTCGCGTAGGCCCACGTACTTTACCCGAACTCTTCTATGTCCTTGAAGGAGAGTTCCAATATAATATATTGCTGGGTCGTCCTTGGATCCGAGCCATGGGATGCGTTCCCTCAACATTACATCGATGCATAAAATTTGAGTACGAGGGGAAGTCCTACACTGTAAAAGCTGATCCTCCCCCCTTCAAAACTTGCAATATGTTATACCGCCCAAACGATGTGCTTATACCAATTAAGACACCCATACATTCAACCCAACCATCCTCTTCAAATGTACCTCAACCATCCACCTCAACTGCACCTACGCCTTCAACTGATGAAACCACCGTCGCACAAACCACTTCTCTTCCCGCAGCTAACATCCCAACCTCCGACCCCTTAGTAGATGTTTTTCATCGCCTCACGCTGGGGGAGTACCCGCCTATATAACGTTAGTTCTTTCCCTACCCCGCAGGAGTATGGACAATTACATGCACATCCCACCTACGACCGTCGCGTGGGGGAGGTAATCTCTTACGGACCACCCCATTGTCGCACTAACCTAACGTATGGGGGTGTTGACGCATCCTCCATTACCCCTGAACCTCCTCTTGGTGTGGTTCCCTTCCAATCCGATTTTCAATACCTGACAAATCGTCGCTTCGCCCTCACCTTCTTGACTCGCTGGTGCGTGGAAAGGCTTTGGTTTTGGCCTTTACGAACAAGGCCGACATACTCTCATCCCCATCACCACACATAAACATAATGATCGCAGTGGTATCGGTTTTTCTGAAACACCTACACAGGAGACACCTCCTGTCAGCTGTATCCTGGAAGAAGAAGGCGTCGCCCCTACCGAACCATCATCACCCACTTTGCCATCATCACCCACAGAATCGATGGACCCTGAATCTATCCCCCCTAACTTTTTTTTTCATAAATGCCATCTTCATAGGTCCTCTCACTTATCAACGCGATAATGAGGACCCATCCTCTCTTCCCCTTCTGTATCCAGACATGATCGCAGAGGATTCGCCTTCGATTAATGTTGTTGAGTGCCAGGATGACGACTCCATCCTCACTTACCTTGGGGCGGACGACTCCTATCTTCAACGCGCCTTACCATCTGAAACTCAAACCATGCTGAACGAATCTACTATAGAAGTCAACATCCACATGGAGGAAGATCCTCACATAGTGAAGATCGGACAATCCCTTAACACATCAGAACAAGCCGCCCTTTACTACCTTTCTCCGTGCTCGCAACCAAGCTTTCGCATGGTCTTACGCTGACATGCCAGGAATTGATCCTACCATTGCCGTCCATAACATCACCCTAAACCCCGATTCCAAACCAGTCAAACAGAAATCGAGAAAAATGCATCCACGCATTGCTCTCCTGGTCAAAGAGGAGCTCCAACGACTCCTTTCTGTTTCCTTCATTCTGCCTATTGACTATCCTCAATGGATTTCTAACATCGTACCTGTCACGAAAGCGACGGGGGGACTTCGGATATGCACGGATTTCCGGGATCTTAACCTCGCTTGCCCTAAGGACGAATTTTCCCCTCCCCAGTATTGATCAACTTGTTGATCTCACTGCGGGTCATCAAATGCTTTCTCTCATGGATGGCTTTTCAGGATACAACCAAATTTTGGTTGCCCCTGCCGATCAACACAAAACTACCTTCATAACTCCTTGGGGAACCTTCTATTATCATGTCATGCCGTTTGGCCTTAAGAATGCTGGTGCAACCTATCAGCGGCTATGACCTACATTTTTCATGACATTATGCACACTATCCTTGAAGATTACGTTGACGATCTTCTTGGCAAGGTCTAAACATCGCAGTGAACATCTTGATGTTTTTAACCATTATTTTTGATCGCCTGTTGCAATACTCTGTTCGTCTTCAACCAAAGAAATGTGTCTTTGGTGTCCTTTCGGGAAAAATTCTTAGCTTTATCATCTCTTTGCGTGACATTGACGTCGATCCATCTAAAGTAAAAGCTATCCTAGAAATGCCCCCCACCCAAAAAACCTCAAACAATTGCGTAGTTTGCAAGGTAAACTTCAATCCATCCAGCGTTTCATCTCCCAGCTCTCGAATCGATGTCACCGTTTTCATCACCTTCTAAAAAAGGACGTTGCCTTTCAATGGAGTGAGGAGTGTCACCAAGCCTTCGAAGCTCTCAAAACGTATCTCTTGCAGCCACCCGTGCTTATCCCACCCCAGGACGACCGCCCTTTCTACCTTTATCTTTCCGCCACTGACCATGCTATAGGAGCCATGCTCACACATCGAGACTCGGCACACCGAGAGCAGGCCATTTATTATATAAGTCGTACCCTTGTGGATTACGAGACTAGGTATACACATGTAGAAAAATTGTGCCTGGCCCTATCATTCGTCGCCACCAAACTCTCGACATTACCTCTTGAATCACAAAACTTTCGTCATCACCAACACAGACCCCATTCATTATATGTACGCCAAACCACACCTAAACCAATGCATTGCTCGATGGCTCATGCTCCTCACCGACCTTGACCTTGAGTTTATACAACAGAAGTCAATCAAAGGACAAACTCTTGCAGACCAACTTGCAGAGGCCCCCTCTACCTGGGGAACAATTTACCAATTTTACCTTCCCCGACAAACTCATCACCACTCTTTCGCTCAGAGAAGAGTCATATCAAATGACCCTCTTCTTTGATGGATCTAAGTGCCAGCGTGGCGGAGGAGCCGGCGTTGTTCTCATCCCTCTTGATGCTGAACCTATGCCTCTTTCATTCCGGCTTGATTTCCCCTGCACTAATAATACAGCGGAATACGAGGCCCTTGTTCTGGGTCTCCAAGTTGTGATACACTTAGGCATTAAATCTATCAATATCTTTGGTGACTCTCAATTGGTAGTCAATCAAGTTATGGGCATCTACCAATGTAAAAACGAGGAACTTCAGAAGTACAAACACCATGTGGAGTCACTTCTAGCCTTATTTACTCACTATTCTATCCAAACCATTCCCCGCTCCACTAACAAATTTGCGGATACTATGGCTTGCTTAGCCTCGCAAATTCCCGCCGCACCAACTGACTCTGAATTATTCGTCGTGGTCCAACAACTTTTTGCACCATCCTATTCAACCTCGGTAGTTTGTATGATAAATACTGTGTCTACTAACTCGCAGGATACCTGGTACCACCAATTTCACGACTACCTTACAATCTCGGTTCTCCCACCTGACCTTACTAGTAACGGCAAATGTGCTTTTCTTAAAAGTGTTTCGCGTTATGTTGTCATCGGAGGACTCCTTTATAAACGTGGCTTTGATGGCATCCTCCTTCACTGTCTAACCAGGCGCAGAGGTCACTCTATACCATCCAATAAGTACACGATGGGATTTGTGGTGGACATTTTAGTGGCCTTGCGGTGGCTAAACGAATCCTTCGCCTAGGTTATTATTGGCCTACTCTCAATAACGACTGCTACGAATATGTTAAGCGTTGTGTCATGTGTCAACAACATGCCAATCTTCAACATACTCTAGCCACCCGCTACAAGTCGCTCGTGATCTTTGGCCTTTCTCACAATGGGGTTTACCTTATTGGTGTAGATTCACCCGACCTCTTCACAAACGTCACCGTTGATAATCCACAGCGACTGAATATTACACAAAATGGGTGGAGGCCATTCCCTCTCATTCAATTCAAAAAAGAAAAAATTGTCGAATTCATTAAACATCCACCATTATTTATCTCCAGATATACGCTTTGTTTTTCTATATCTCCGAATAAATTAAAAATCAAAAATCACTTCGCACCTCCCCTTGATGATGCTTCCCCTCTTTAGTCTAAGTCCATGACTTCAAAAGTATTAAAAATTAAGCCGTATTTTAAGGGATTTTCTTGAGTCAAACTTCATACTAAACTAGGATGCTTCACGCCAAATGAATATCTAGTCTCAAATTAATTATACGACTGCTCCCTCGAAGGACAGTTATGCCAAACTATTGCCGCTACATAAATAGAATGCTCCCCTGAAGGAAGCTATGCACCAAATCATCTCTGCTACTATAAAATAGACTGCTCCCCCGAAGGACAACTATACATAGTCAGCTTATCAGAGCTTCTCGCATTGATAACTTCGTGAAGACCTTCAAGATAAAATAATCAATTATCCCTCTGCTAGACTTCCCGCATCGACCAGTCTACATTTCACTAAAATAAAAGCCTCATTTCAAAAGAACTTTTTGGGGCATGGGGACTTTCTTGTCTATTAGGGTTAGGTTCTCTTTCGTTGTAACAGTTCTTGACCTCAGCTAATATCCCCGACTACACTCACTCATCGCCACTCTTCTCCACCGAGAAGAGTCGTATCAAATGACCCTCTTCGTTCGATGGCTCTAATTGCCCAGCGCGGCGGAGGAGCCGGGCGTTGTTTCTCATCCCTCTTGATGCTGAACCTATGCCCTCTTTCATTCCGAGCTTGATTTTCCCCCTCACTATCTCCCACGGGGTACTAGCCCTTGTTCTAGGTCTCTCCAAGTTGCGTTACACTTAGGTATCCAAATCTATAACAATTTTTTGGCGACTCTCAATTGGTAAGTCACTCAAGTTATGGGCCGTCTACCAATGTAAAACGATGGGGGGGACTCAGAAGTACACACCACGTGGATTCACTTCTAGCTTATTACCCACTATTCTATACAAACCATTCCCCGCCTCCACTAACAAATTTGCGGATACTATGGCTGCTTAGCCTCGCAGATTCCCCACCGCGCCACTGACTCTAAATTATTCGTCGTGGTCCAACAACTTTTTCCCCATCCTATTCACACCCCGGTAGTTTGTATGATAAAATACTGTGTCCACTAATTCACAGGATACCTGTACCACCAATTCCACGACTACCTTACAATCTCTGTACTCCCACCTGACCTTCCTAGAGTAACGGAAAACGTGCTTTTCTTAAAAGTGTTTTCGCGTTATGTTGTCATGGGGGGACCTCCTCTACTAACGTGGCTTTGATGGTATCCTCCTTCGCTGTCTAACTGGCGCGGAGGCCACTCATACCATCCAACAGGTCCATGACGGTATTGGTGGTGGACATTTTAGCGGCCTTGCCGTGGCCAAACGAATCCTTCGCCTAGGTTATTATTGGCCTACTCTCGATAACGACTGCTACGAATATGTTAAGCGCTGTGTCATGTGTCAACAACATGCCAATCTTCAACATACTCCTAGCCACCCGCTACAAGTCGCTCGTGATCTTTGGCCTTTCTCACAATGGGGTTTAGACCTTATTGGTGAGATTCACCCGACCTCTTCACAACGTCACCGTTGGATAATCACAGCGACTGAATATTACACAAAATGGGTGGAGGCCATCCCTCTCATTTCAATCAAAAAAGAAAAAATTGTCGAATTCATTAACCATCACATTATATATCTCCGAATACGCTTTGTTTTCTATATCTCCGAATAAAATCAAAATCACTTCGCACCTCCCCTTGATGATGCCTTCCCCTCTTTAGTCTAGTCCATGACTTCAAAGTATTAAAATAAGCCGTATTCTTAAGGGATTTTCTTGAGTCAAACTTCCTACTAAACTAGATGCTTCACGCCAAATGAATATCTAGTCATCTAAATTAAATATAGACTGCTCCCTCGAAGGACAGATATATGCCGAACTATTGCCGCTACTATAAATAGACTGCTCCCCTGAAGGACAGCTATGCACAAAAATCATCTCTGCTACTATAAATAGACTGCTCCCCCGAAGGACAACTATACATAGTCAGCCTTTATCAGAAGCTTCTCGCATTGATCAACTTCGTGAAGACCTCAAGAATAAAATAATCAATATCCCTTGTAGACTTCCCGCATCGACCAGTCTACATTCAATAAAATAAAAGCCTCATTCAAAAGAACTTTTGGGTCATGGACTTGTCTATTTAGGGTAGGTTCTCTTTCGTTGTAACAAGTTCTTTGTACCTCAGCTATATCATCCACATCACCTCACCATTTGTTTCAACTCAAGGGACGTAACGTACACCTGATATATTGTGATCATACAACTCTTTTCAACTATGGACTTCTCGTCTATGCACGACACTTAGGGCTTCAGGCTCGTTCTACGTTGTGTGGTTTGTTTAGCTCTTTTCACCTACGGAACACTCTTTCTGCTTTGCCTCGCATCTAGGATTGTGTGTTGATCTTAATCAGGACACTATTCCCTCCTACTTGGGTATGCTAACCTTTGCTTTACCTATACCTACACCAACAACATTACCCTACCAACATCAAATTTTTTACCAAACCACCCAATTGCCTAAACCATACCAAATTGCCTAAATTCACCCCTCCCTGATCCTAAGGGAGAACTACATCGGTCTGAGGCCCGTCCTTGCTTTGTGCAATGGGCTATGTAGGCAGCACTTAGGAGACATGGGGTCTCCCAAGGTTAGCTCGACCATCCCCTACCATAACCTATCATGTGTGGTAAATATAAATATTTTTGTGTATTTCTATTTAATTACATTTCTCTTTGATCCTTTTTCAAAACACCGAAAGTCAAAACGACAACATTCTTATTATTATAACGCAAATCAACATACATATCTCGTTTTAGTTAGATGTTAAACAAATACATCTTCTATATCATCGACGCGCAGGTCGGTACTCTTATTTATTCTTATACCTTGCTAACATTTATTTAGACCCTCACGCCTCATCCCAAACTAGGTGATGATCGTGATCGTCGACCCCTCTCGCCAGGCCTCTCTGTCCTCAAAGGTACCACGGCTATTGGTACCACCCATTGATCTGCCAATCTCTCCTGTAACATCTGAATACGCCCTCTCGCATGGAGAACTCCAGCCTCTAGTCTCGCTGCTCGTGACTCCGCAACCACTAACAATCTTCTTGTCTCATTCACCTGTGTTTGGAGCTGCTGAACCAAACGTTGCAGCCGATCCCTCTCTGCTGTAATCACAGCTATGTCAGGGCGATCGCGTACACCTCGCAACTCTGCTACCCACCATAACCTATAGGCCTCTGTCATTCCTGCATCCATTACACTGCGATCGGCATCTATCTCCTCGGGCCCTTCTGGAGGTGTTGGCCGGGGTGGTGAGAATGCTGCCTTGGCATCGATCCTCATATATGGTCTATAAGCCTATGGTATGTCCTGCACAAATCCAAATTGTCGCCGCACGCGATCTATAGGAATCCTCTCATATTCACCTGGCCTGTGCCCCGCGATCCACCTCAATCGCTCTACACCTCTCAACTCCTCAGCTATGTTCTCGGTTACCATATAGTTCCCGTAGGGCCTCCAACAGATATCCACAACCGTCAACCTCTCCCATACCTGCCTGTAATACTCAATGTCACCCGGCACGGCCTGAGATCTTGCCTCTTGTTCTGTCTGGACCCATCGTCGGAATCCCAACCTCTGTACTCCAGCTCCTCCTGCCTGTGCCATGGCTCCAATCCTGATCTGCTGGGTCCCCGGCCAATCACCTGCTGCCTCCTCCTCAATCGGGCCCACTATCAACTCTCTCCGCCAATCAAATAGCTCCACCTCACTCAATAACCCTCCAAATCAACTCTCCACGTCAGACAAGTCAATTTGGATTGCAAATAACAAAAGTGACAATGACAGGCTGTATTTTTCTTTTTATAGGTTTTTCGACCTTAACCGATGTCGGTTTCATTTTGGCCCTAAGAAACCGGTATCGGTCCCTTAACCGATATCGGTCATCCAGAATCGACATCGGTTTGATACCCAACTTTCACCCCATTCTTTTCCGTTCTTTACTCCTTGCCTCTTCTTCACCAATATCGCCTCTGTCCACCTTTGCTGCACAACATTTGTTCACTTGTCCAGCCTGACCTATGGCCTCAACCTACCAATTGGCCCGACCCAAGGCCTCAACCTACCATTCGGCCTGACCCAAGGCCTCAACCTACCATTCGGCCCGACCCAAGGCCTCAACCTACCATTCGGCCCGACCCAAGGCCTCAACCTACCAATTGGCCCGACCCAAGGCCTCAACCTACCAATTGGCCCGACCCAAGGCCTCAACCTACCAATTGGCCTGACCCAAGGCCTCAACCTACCAATTGGCCCGACCCAAGGCCTCAACCTACCTATTTGGCCCGACCTAAGGCCTCCACCTACCAATTGGCCCGACCTAAGGCCTCAACCTACCAATTGGCCCGACCCAAGGCCTCTCCCTAACAATTTGACCCGACCCAAGGCCTAAACCTACCCACCTAACCTGACCCAGGGCCACCGCCCAACCACTTGGCCTGACCCAAGGCCGTATCACTTCCATACCATACCCACAATCAACGTTTTATTTTATACATCCATCATGTACCTTATGTTCAATCGAGCTCACCTGTTCGTGTTTTAGCATGATTAGGGTCCTTGACTTGATCTGTCGACCAACTTTGCCCAGACCTAGACCGTGACGTTTATCTCAACCAAACCAACCTTTTGGTACTGCCGAACATGCCTAAACGTTCCGGTACCTTACCTGTTATATACCCTGGAGCTACTTCCTATGCCTTGGATACCAGGATTATATCACCCTTGTTTGGATAAACTATCGACCTTTGCCTATACATTGCTGGTTTGCTCGTCAAATCATGTACCCTAGTCGTACTATTACATTTCAACGTGCGTCTGCTTCCTTGGACCTACCCCACCATCTCACCATCATCTCTACACCATTTACCCTTTATCAATACTATCCCTGATTTCACGCGATCTCAATCTGTGATAGATTTGAGGGGGATTACCTATACCCTTAACAGGGGAAACCACTTCATATTATTGTCCTCGCAGTTTTACAAAACAAGCTACACGACAATAAGGGGCTAATGTAGACACCAAATTTGTGTCTTACGACCCCTTGTGACCCACATCTCATTTCGCAACCTAACCCCATCACCTAAACCTTGCACAATTATTTATTAATTACCTTGTAATTGATAAATCCACATCACCTTACCCGCCACCTCACTTTGCCACCTCATCATGACCTAGCCCTAACCCTAAACTACCCTAATTAAGACCCATGACTTGGTCTAGACTCACATCCATAACTAATGCCTCCTTACTCGCACCAAAAGCCGACCTTCTAGCCACTTGACCAAGCCCGCAACTGATCTCTCGGGAGAAAAGCAGGGAAGGTGGGCTATTTTAGTAAAAATAGCCTACTTTTTCCTTACCGATGCCGGTTCCTACTCGACCGACGTCGGTTACGCAACCGCCATCGGTTCCCTGTAAATGGGCTCCCCAAACCAAAACAACGGATCAGAATTTCATTTTGGAGATCAGTCGAAGGATTTCTGGATCAACACAGAGCATTGCGAGCGAGGAACAGAGTCCAGATCTTTATTTGACAGAGCAGAGACGAGTGGAAATACCAGAAGTGTTTACAACCAAGGAGATCAACTTGCATCTTCGTCAAAATCAGTAAGTCACATCTTACATGTCCTTCGGTATAACATTTCTTATGCTTCTTGGATCTCAGTACTCCTAAATCCATTTCTGAATCCATTATCCAACGTACCATTGCCTCTAACTGTCATTCTTTTGCTTCTAACCATCCCATTTCCTAATACTATCCAAAAACCAGCCATTACAAACACCACAACCAGCCCAGAAGATCCTATCACCCACCGGTATCGGTTATCAGTAACCGGCATCGGTTATAGGTAACCGCCATCGGTTCCTTTGATCAAAACTAGGAAAAACAACCTTTCCCCTACCCAGTTCAACGAAACAATTCAATTGATATTTTACTGTCTTTTGTGTTAATTCACGTTAGCAAGGAAACTGACCACCTTCAAAAGGAAGTTTTATATTTCCTGGGCCCAAGGCAGTTTCCTCATTTATTGTTTAATCAAATCTTGTGGTCTTGTGTTCTTATTTGCAGGTAGTCCTTCCCAGACAAAAAGGAGTTCTCCGCAGTCAACCTGATCTTTCTCTACGGTACGCGCACATCATCTCGACATTCTACAGGTATTCCTCCTAACCCTAACCTTATCTGTTTCTAAAAGGAACGAAGCATTTCCGAGTGAAACAGTTACCTTCTTCATTTGTTGTTTCTTATGATCATGGACCACATGTTAGGAAGAGTGATGAAGTTTCTGACTCATGTTCTTTTACGAGTAATGAGTTTTTCCACATCCAATGGATTTTCATGAGGAATAATGTATGGCTTGTTCTTGTAGCTAACATTTTGTGGGAAAAAGTGTGGCAAAAGTGTAGGAGACCCTGAAAGCATATGTCTAAAATTTTGGGATAGCAGAATGAGAAATCAAATCATGCACGGTTGTTTAATTCTATAGTTCATATTTTTGATGAACATATGATGATATGGTTATGGGTGTTTGTTTGTAACTCATACATGATTGACTGGGAAAGGCTAGGTCCAATTTTTGAAAAGAAGTGGCATGATTACAACAGTGTATGGGGGTGCATTGTTGATTTTGAGTACATCCCATGCATGAAAGGAAGTTGGGCACCCTCCAAGCCATGGGGGTACCAAGAAAAAGTAGGAAAAGTGTTCTTCAACACTTGTTTTTCTAATACATTTGTTCCATGTGCAGGTTTGAAGGCATATGAAGGAAGATTGATGTCCTACTCTCTTCATAAGAGCATTTTTGAGTGGGCAGCCTCGGAGCTTGGCAAAGCTCATCCCCTTGATGACTCCCCATGCTGCACTGAGTACACCATTGATTGGGGCACATGTTCTAGAGTTGATGACCCATCTTTTGGGGTTGACTTGAGGAGAAGAAACTTGTTCTCCCCAACACTTCATCATTTGACACAGACCGGATCAAGGCTTTGGATGCACCACCCCACATCTTATCTTTGGGGCATGTTGCATGGATCTATGAGCTTGTTATTGCTTGAGGGCAAGCAATTTCCAAGAGGGGAGGATTGTAATGTCCCCATTTTTTAAGACCCTTAGCCTATACTTCCCCGTAGGCTTTGGGATGTTGCAAGGGGAATATTTTTATTAATTAAATATTATTGCCTCAAGCAATAATTATTTAATTATTTAATTATGAAGATTATTTAATTTAATTCCCAAAATATAAAAATTAAATGGGAAATTAGTTAAATAAATATTTAGATGGCTTTTATTGATAAAAACACCCTTTGAAAAGGGGACGCCACACCTAGGGAAAACAAATTGCTTTCATTTAATAACTTTCCTCTCCTAGGGATTTAGTATTTTGTGCCTCCTTGCTTATAAAAGGAGTGCTAGGATCATTATTATTATCATGTTATGATGAAATATTTTTGATACTCCATGCTTGGAGTTGGGATGCATGCCCATTGATTTTTTCTTCTCTCTCTCTCTTGTGTGGGAGTTATTGGAGCTAGTATAATATTGAAGAATTTTTGGAATTTATTGCAAATCGAATTTGGTATATTTGTGGGCTATCTTGCATGTCATATCTAATAGCTAAGTTCTAGTTCATTCCTTGAAGTGAATCGACTAAGATCTTTGCATATTTTTGTTCCAGCGATTGGCCTTATCACATTCTAACTGGTTTGCGTGATACTTTCTATTAGTTGTTTGTGTGCTCTTCCATTTGATTACATCGACTGTATTGGGTCATCATTTGAATGTTTTAATGCATGCTTGAAAACTCTAATGAGCAGGGAATCCTTGAATGAAACTGTGGATGTTTTAAATGCATATTTTATGTGTTAAAAACCCAGCGATTGGTCTGATCTATGTCCTCTAGCTGCAGTGATTTACTTTGATGAATTTTTGGGTTACCTTGTATGGAAAATGATTAGATTTTTGTAGGCCAACATATCATAAGTGCACGACCTCTTAATGGACTGTTTCGGAGTATTTTCTTAGCATTTATATTTGTGTCATGTGATTACCTATTGCCCATCGAATTCCTCATGAATGTTTCATGCATGGTTAATGTAATACGACTTGGGTGGGTGCATGGTTATAACCTCTTCATGGCAGCGACTGTTTCTACTTTGAACATAGACTGATTTGGAGGAGTATTTGGGGGTATATCGACTAGCATTTTGCATGTTTATATTGCAACGACTTCTTCAATAACGATCATGGGTTGTTTGGGTTATTTCATTTAGTGTGGATGGATTAAGTTTATTGGTTGACATTACTTCCTTGACAGTGATCTATTCTGGACAATAATTGGCAAGGATTTTTGAGTCTCATAATTGTAGCGATTAGATTGGGATGAAGTGAAGCCTTCTAGCAGTGATTCACTTGTGGCTTGTCTAACACATTTCGGTTGAATTTTTTGCATGATAATGAGTTAATTTGAAGGTCCAACCACAATAGACTTTATGAAGATAATAATTTGATCTGTATGCATTTTTTATCCCCTATCTTATATCAGTCCATACATAAAATATATGATCAGACTGTACAAATGTTTCAGTGGCATCCATAGATGCACCGGTTTGTCATTTGTTTGCATTTAGAAGAATATGGTGATCAGATTTATATTTTAGTAGTATCCATTCATGATATTGTAGAATTTAATAGACGAGTTAAGGCCATTAAACCCTTATCCTCAGGGTTATTGAGTTATCTACTCAACTGGAACAAGCAGTTTGACTGATTTTAGCTATTTACAGTGGAGTGGTGTATTGGAGGGTTGTTGATTTGCATATTTTCTATTGATCCGAGAGTTGGGACATTACATGATCCAACTATTTTTATTGTGGAACCTTATACAATTAGACCAGGAAACATCATAAGATTGTACTATTACTAGTAGCGGAATTGGATTGATTTAGATTTGACGAAAACATTCTTCTTGGGCAAGTGGAAAAGGAAAAAAATGCCCATTACTTTGTCACAGTTTCCAATAAAACATTACAATCTCCGGTAAACCATTACTCTGAAAGGATTATGGGGTTTATAGTTTCTTCCCCAGTCTGACACAGATTTGTGAGGATGATTTCCTTAGTGGTTCTCATAAAAGTATGTCAATCCTTTTCAAGATTATTTGTGTTGAGGTCATGGTGTGTCAAGGTTTCGAAGTCTTCTCTTATCATGTTTGAATCTGATTCTAAGCCCTTGTGTCATTTATTAAGATAATCATGAAGCATGCTTTGACTGAGATACTCTGAGTCTTGAGTTGGTAAGACCTTAAATCAAAAATGAAAAGTGCTTTGACAAGTCTATACTTATGAGTTTGTGTATCATACATCATGAAAAAGGTCTCATTTCCTGTCTTTGAGATGTAAGGTCATGTCTTTGAAAATATCTTGCTAAGTGTCAAAAGATGTTGAATAACCTAGTTTTACACACTCTCACTAAATCTTATGAGAAGCCCACAAGTATATTTACCATTGTTAAATCATTCTCTTAATGATATTTGAAGCATACAATACAAACTAAATTCCAACCTACAAACCATACACAAAATTTGCATAACCTTAATCATTGTTTACAATGTATATTAATATGTTAAATACATGTATAATAAAAGCTATATTTTAACATAAATACACAATATTTTAAGGAATTATGTTTCAGAATAAGAAAAGTATATGTTTTAATATATTTTTTTCAAAAAGAAATTTAAATTTATACAAAATTTTATAAATTTAGGATTTACAATTTCAAAAAAAGTATTCTAAATTGAATTTTACTTTCATTTTTTTACAGTTATGGCTTCTTCCTCTGCTAATTTATTTGAGAGGATTGTTTTTAGAGATAGTAAACCTATCATCTATTCTTGATCTTCCGACTACAGTTGGGCAATACAAAACACATTGAAAGATCTTCAAAAAAATACAAACAAACTTGAAAACATAAAACCCTTTCAAGCCTAAGTCACTAAAAAAATTTATAGATGAATTAAAATCACGTGCGAAGGGCGATGTGGGATATAGTGGGGTTGTAACTAGACTTCCTGATAAGGATTCCGTTAAGAGATTATGTTGGTCGAGTTATGCAGGCCAAAAGAAAATCAGGACATATTATGTAAACAAATGTACATGTCACCTTTGCACACCATAGATTTATCCCAGATTTGTGGCCTCTCAAGGCTAATTTCCTAATAATGACCAGTTACCATTATATTTCATATTGATGCTACACGTTGAGGTTCACCTAAACCTAAAGGTGAACTATGTAGACATCCCTAGTTATTTTAGGCAGGGGTGTGGCCGCATTAGCAACATGCCTACATATTGATAAGAAGGAGATCCTCATGTTGTTGACATGCAACAACTTGTAGAGAGGCCACGACCTTTCTTATCTAGCTTTGAGGATGTCGTTGCGCCTATCATTATGAATTCCCAAGAGGGTGTTATAGAGGGTCTTGGGAGAATTGCTCGTGACACTCAACTTATCTCTTCTGACTGCGTGGGTTAGTTCTTTGAGAGATGTGGTACTAGCAGTGGATGAGCTAGTACTAGCAGTGATGTACATAGTGAGTTATATGCTCGTGCACATTTGATATCACTTGACGACTTCGAGGGAGCTAAAAATGCTACTCAGATGCGTCGGTTTGGATGCATCATGGCTGCCAAATTGTTGCATGCATATAAGTTAATTGCACGACATTGTGGCATTCCACTATCGAGGGTTTGGATTTTATAGAGCAAAGTATTGTTCATGGTAGTGTATCTTCTATTCAGGGTACTACTACAGGTGCTACAGTTAGACCTCATGTTGTTGGGATCATGACACCTGATGTTAAGCACTTTTTTGTTCTGGCATGTGAAAATTAAACCTTAATTTAATTAAAATTTATTTTAGTTCATTATTACTTTACAATTTATTAATATTTAAATAGATATATAAGATCTAGTGTCGACATATAATATTGAACGTTTACTTGTGTGTTTAGGCTTCTGCTCCAGCGCATACTGGTGAGTATTGTGGTTCTTCACAACCCACATCATATCCACATATGAAATATAAATATCTCTTGAATGATCCCAGCCATGATCTATCACTTGATGTTGAGGGCCTGAGTCATCTTGGCTTATTTGGCTCGTTATTTGTTGGTGTTGAGGTCGTGGGTCAGCCACAAAATTTTTTGGTCGCGGTCCCATAGATTTGGAGACACATTCCGTGGAGGTAAATATGCAGAGATATATCTATATTTATTGTGTTTTAGATTTAAAATTTAATCTAAATTGAAATTTTTGAAATTAATGTTTTATTGAAAAAACTTGTTTATCAACTTCTTACATTTAATTAATTTATTTTCACAGGGATCTATAAGACAGAGATCTACACATAGTGTAGATACTCCAAACATCCACCCACATATAGATACTAAGGTATTCAATTACATCTTTGTTATGTGATTTATTCAATTAATCAAGAAATTGTTGTAGAATTCTGCTTATAAATTTTAATACGCTATGTTATATATAGTTTATGATGTGTATATTTATTTTTATAAATGCATGGTGCGAAAAAAGCCTAGTGAGGGATCTGGTACTCTCCTACTCTCCCTACTAGATGTCAGAGACTATCTAGTTTATACATTTTACTCTTTTTCATCATGTACAAGTATTTAGTGTTTACACGTGAGATTTTGATATATGACTTAGACATGTATATATATATTATTTGGGTTATTACTTGTATATAGATATTGATTTATCACATGTATCTTGTTGATCTATAAACATGTCTTTTATTAATTGACTTAGAATTGTGTTAATTGATGGATTGATTTATGAGTTGTGATTACAACATGCAATGTGTTTATAAGAATAAAGTGACACTAATATTATTTCATTTACCCCATATTCATTCCATGAGAAACACTAATGAGAGAACCTGGGTGATTCTCATTCCAATGAATGCAGTGTAGTGATCTAAATTATAAAATCAACTCATACATATAATGAAAAATAACTTAGTGGTGTGAATAAAGAAGGTGTTCATATTTTTTTTTTTATTATTGGCAAATAGTTTTTTGATATACCCTTGATTACAAAAGAAGGCCTAAAAGCTAGGATAAGCAAGAGAACCAGAGAGAAAAGGATCAAAATCCAAATGTTACAATGAAGTTCAAAGTAGCTAAAAAATAGCTACCAAGACGAGACAAAACAACAAAATTACTGCAAAAAAGCAGTGATCTAAATTATAAAATCATCTCATACAGATAATGAAAAAGAACTTAGTGGTGTAAATAAAGAAGGTGTTCACATTATCAGGATGAAAAATATGATTTCTTCCTTCGGAGTTCGGATAAGAAAATCCAAAACAACCATCAAAACAAATAACTTCAAAGGATATTCATATTATTTCATATTCATTTTTAAAGTTCCTTATTTATTTATGTATACATATCATCTTAAATGAAGTTCATTCATGCATTGAGAAGAATAAAATTAATAAAACTTCATTGATGATATTATGTCACATAAATAAATAAGAAACTCTAGTGTAGTTCTTTGAGACACTTCATGCAACGAACCATATTTCCTTCACAAAGATGAGACAACACTATAGCTAGATCACAACATTCTAATCCAACATTTTCCTAAATAAAATACCATTGTATAGGTATAATTCCAGTTCTAGTGCTGAGTAAAAATCTATTTATTAACATTCCTTCATAATCACCCTCTCCATTGAGAACTCAAAAATGAATAGAGTCATTGATTAATTATCAAATTTCTAAGTAATGTCATGTAAATAAACACTGCACAATACGGTAAAAATATGGTTCTCTAAGTGTAAATATCTAGAAAACCATTATGATCCCCATGTAGTTCATCATCATATTCCATGAAGCGTATCTAACCAATGATGAGTTAATAACCTAACTAGAGTGCTTGAGTCATAACACATGTATATGTATACCATATGAGACATGATAGAGAAAGATAATATAATATTATATTGATCTCATTCCACATTTCATTAACTTACCTCAGTATTAGAATTTAAGTGTGGAGAAACATTGAGTTCCAAAGTATCATCACTTAGTAAGGAAATCATCCATAATCAAGATCATAAACAAGCTCATGAATTATATATTCACACATATAACAAGATTAAAATGCAATCCACATATAAGGTTCTTATATATACACCCATGATAGTCACTACTAAAGTGGAAGAGTTTTACATGGAGTCATTAAGAACACAAAAAAATAGAAAATGAGTGATTATACCAAAAAAATAATAATATGTCTCTATTCAAAATAAATCCATTAGTAAAATTCCCAAATGATCTTTAGACCCGAGGTCCACAATAATACATTTTGTCATAAGGACCCAAGGTCCACTTAAATACAAAAGAGAAATATATAACAAGGACCCTGTGTTTGAAATAGCCAACATCATTAGCTCCTTTAAATTTAAGTATAATTACAGTCTAGATTATGAAAAGGAAAAATAACACTTCATTACTAGTGTTTACACATTACCAACATTTTTATGTATTAGATGAAGAAGTCATAAACTAGCCCAAACATCTATGGTAAACAATACTCAATGATTTTTGATATAAATATGTAAAATCTTAAGGATTCCTGCTCATGCCAATCAAGAAGAGTATACCACAATAAATTTCCCCTTTTCAAATGTATAGATATAGTACAAATATACTAGGCACCATACCCATATAGTAAAAAACATAGATTTTCTTACAAAGTACATTCATATAGAAGTGTATACAATAGCTATGATCCTTGAGGGGATAATTAGCCAAGACCTTACAACATAATTAATGTAAGTTTTCCACCCAAACATGTTTTAATCAATATATAGAGTGATATCTTGGGTTGGGTCTAAGGACATCATTTTATAAGGAAAATATTAACTTCATAACATAAAACTTTGCACAATAATGACCAAAAAACTTTCCTACTCACTTATGACCAATACATTAAACACATTCTTTTACAACCAAGAATGAGTTCCTTCAACTTTGAAGATCATTCATAGCTATCATTTATCAAGAAAATCATACAATACCAAAAGATATGCCACACTCATACGGTGGGTAAACTTGATCCCTCTAAGTCAGTAGTTGTCATATTGGCCCTACTTTTCCATCTATTAGGAGGATGAAAAGAGGGAGCTCACACAATTCTTCCATTCAAAAAACTAGATGCAACCAACTCTATCAAATAATGTAATAGATAATGAAACACACATTCAAGCAACAACCTAGTGTAACAATCTATATATCTCTCCACTAGTTATAAAATCCATTAAAGGGTAGGGTTTAATACCCATAATGCAATTAGGAATACAAGGACAAGATAAACCTTCTACTATCAATATGCAATACATATACTAAAAACCTAACTAATCACATAGATTCTTATTAAGATTAACTAAAAGTATGGAATACAAGAGAAGAATTATCATTTATAGAGGAAATGGGAGTTCTTCACCATATCCCTAAACTATTTTCATGCCAATTTTAAGCAATGTAATATTATAGGGAAGATAAAACACTGAGGAGATATTTCCCCATACCTATAAATGCAATCCTTCAGCCAATTTCTTTATCTAAAGTCGTTTTCCAAAAAACACTAAATTCGTCTTTCAAAGAATACAAAAGAGTATATTAATTTAGTGAAACAATTATGGAAAAGTGTTTATAAATTTAGCTTTTCCACATCATCCAAGATCTCATAGAGTCCAATGCATTTGAATGGGATGATCCTATTGACTATTGATGATGCTTTGTTTCCTCATTTTAACACTAAAATGTACATAAGTTTAAAAAACATAGCTCATGTGATACTAGTTAAATGTCATATGTATTACAATCACCCCTACTAATAATCATAACCCCATCTAGTATAATCTTAAATTCATAACAAGAAATTTTAATCCATAACATATTTAGGAGGATATAAGTTTTAATTCATAGCAAGAAGTTTGTCAAATATATATGCCAAAGTGACAAAGAAAATAGAGAAAAGATTCCATTCAGAAGACATGAATATATAATGTTATAGGTCATATATAATACCAAGTGGCTCAGCTCATTGTTCAATGACCTGAATTTTTTTTTCATGATCTTCTACATCTAGTATCCATTTTTTGCGTGGACCATGTGCATTCTTCACCTGATGCAATTGTAACCTGGTAGCAATAATGTGATGGGTGTAATGATATACCTTATTGTTTGATTTGTAATCAAAAAAATGAATCCCACTTTGGAGGGCTTTTACTTGCCGTAAATATGTTCCCTGCACTACAATTGAGCCAGTATAAAATGTTGGCTCCTCACTTGTTATTTCACTTGTTAGCTTTGTTCTCTTTTATGTGCAACACAAAAGTAGTAATCCACTTTTTCAATATTGTCATCTTTTGCAATGATTGCAAATACATCACCTACAACAAAATCATTTTACAAACAAGTTTTTGGTTAAGTTTAGCAAGTTGGGGGAGGGACCAATCATCTTCATATGGACTAATATTCCCCCTTGGTTTGAATTTCATAACATTTTAACCTTCGAAAGCATATATAAGCAAGTAAATCATACCTCATTTAGGATCCTTCCACTTTAAGTACTCCTCATGTAACAACAAGCACAAAAGACACTCCAAGATCCTAAAAATATGAAATAACTCATGCACATCTATTAGGGTATAATTCTCTACATGTGTGAAGTATCCATCCAGGTTTAGGAGTCTCCATCTTCTCTATACAAGTAAGCAAAATTACCCTTCTGAAGTATTTGAGCAAGTGTGAAACTCAAGTTGAAGCATTGTCAAAGCACGATCGTCAAATTTTGATTGCACTACAACATATATCACATGCTAGGAGAAGGAGGTGTGGTTTGAGTTCTCTTTGTTGTAGTGGCAACGTTAAAGGTGCACAAGGGTGCCCAAAACCCACCTAACTTTGTTTTATAGGAACTCCTTGCACTACAAGGATTCTAGGATTTGAGAAGAGTTTACAGAGCCATTGTAAGAGTGAGTGAAGAAGAGTGACATCCATTTCTAGGCAGGAAAAACACTCAGGAAGTTGCTGACCCAAATTCCAAGAATGTCCAAGATTACCGAATGGTCAAGACAATACAGACAATTTAGACCTACCTATACGGTTTTGACCTACTTGTTTGTACGGTCTTGACCATATATAAGGGTCAAGACCGTACAAACACTTTGGACGTACCTAAATGGTTTTGACCCTACCTATATAGTCAAATCTATATAGTGATAACTGATACAGTTAAGGATGGGATGTCAACCAAACAACAACCCATACATTGTAGTCATGGTTCAATTCACTCAACATAAGGGCACCCATACACATATAAACAAGAGTAGATACTAAAGATCACAATTTTATTCATTGTTGATGAAAGATTGCAACATTTGACAAACACACAAACCATTTATTTGTTCTTTCATTATAAACACAACTATGTTAGACTTTGACTCAACCATCTACTCCTCTCTACACTCTATAAACTAGTTCATCTTCCTCAATAAGTGTGAACTCCTCAATCTCTTCCAATTGATGTTTCTACCATTTATCTAACTCTTGGAGTCTTCCTTCAAATTTCTCCCTCCTTCAAAAAGATCCAAATGAAAAAAAAATCATCATTTTGGATCATTACTTTATGGGTGAAATCGCTACTTAACAAAAACTGGTGGTTATGAAAATACCACTTAACAAAAACATGTGGTTATGAAACCATTAGGGAAGTTTCAAAACTATCATGGTAGTTATGCATCCCCTAATTAATGTAGAATGGTAGTTATTTAACCTCCCCCTTACTAATCAACATTTTCATCATGAGACATGTAATACCTCAATTGCACCCTAATTCATGACTCAAACCAATTTTTACATGCTTTCTAAGTTCAATTGAGGACCTGAGATTTTTCATGGATCCCTTCAAATGGCCCTCCTTACTACAAAACTTAACAACTTGAAAAATTGATGATAACACTCTACCATATATTCTTTTTAATGCAAGGTAGATAAGATTGATTGGTCTCACATCCAAATCTTCCATATTTAGGATAATTTTCTTGAGTAGAAGTTTGGAAATGTCCCATCATAACACAAAAAGAGGCCATGTCAGTGCATACCTCTTCTTCCCTTGTCATATGGGAGGTGGCAACATGCGGAGGCTATTCTCTCGATAGAATGTATCGGGGCCCATAAGATATCCATGGATCCATCCTATGCTCAACTGATGCCACGTGGCAGACACACCAAAACTTGTTTTTTTTGCAAATTTTTGTTGTGTAGAAACTCAACACAATCGTTTGTGGGATTCAAACTGAAGACCTACCATCTAGAAACACATGTTCCCACTAATTCAGCTAAGACTTTACACACACAACTATACCATTCCAAACTCATACATTTTAAAAAACAATCCGCCCATGATTTGACTAGTTACGACGGGGTCCACCCATGCATGGTATGAATGTGTTGATGGAGTCTTTTGTAAGGCATGGATGTAGGGCGATATATTCTATGGAGAGAATAACCTCCACCAGTAACAACATATTGACAAAAAAAAAATCAATAGAGTAAAAAAAAACTCATGAAGAAGCCAATGGAGTTGAAGAGAGGGCCATTCTCGACCAAGCACATAAGAGAATTTGGCAATAAAAAATCTGTTGGGGACAAGCCTAACCTTATATTTTATTGGGTTTTTAACTTTAAAAATAATATTAATATTTTTGTCGTATCCACTTTTCAAGACTACCAAAACCTTATCCAAGATTTGATTCTGTACCAAGCATTGTTTGGGTGCAATTAACCTTATTTTCTATTGGTTTTTTCTTTTGGAAAAATAATGACTCGTACCTTATCCACTATTCAAGACTATCAAAACCTTATCCAAGAATTCGGTTTTGCGCATTTTTCCACCTGTAATTAGCAAAGCTTAATACAAGTTTTTTATATTGGCGAGATTATGATGGAGATGTTGTCAATTCCCTTGTTTAACTAATTAAATTGAAAAAAGAATTAAAAACCCTGTATATCTTCTTGACTTCCAATTTCACCTTGCTGTAATTGATTGGCACAACTTTATATTCTTGTTTAATTTCAGTGCATTTTAACTTTATTGAAGATGCATTACACTCCCACTCCAATTGGGTATATCCCTCACTCCTGTTTAACATTTATGGCCACTTGTGGACATTAATATTCCAATATATAATGAGAATTCAAAACAATTATGATTACAATTCCTAGCAGGCCACACACTAAAAGAAAGAAACACAGCTTTATACTGTTCTTGCTGTGCCTCACCACAATGGCAAGACAATCATGTTAAGGAATACCATTTTATACTCTTTTCTTTTTCATTTTTAGCCATGTTAGTAGTGTTTGACAACTATGTAATATGTATTGAAAAATACTCTCCTTTGCCTTTTGGTTATGTTAGTAGATTTTGCCAGCTATGTAATACGAATTAAGTAGTTTGGTCAGCGCAGTATTCTTGGACTGGTAACGTGAAATCTTTGTTTTTAGTATGCATGTTGACCATTTGACTTTTAAGACTTCTCGAAGGCAGATCTCTTCTTTTGTTTTTTTTGGCCTCTCTTACATCAATATATATATTGCATCTAGCCAAGTAAGCCTATAGACATCATTGCATTTCTTTCTGGTTTTTTGATCTCTTATTTGGAGATTGGCTAACATGAAAATGGTCTCTGTTTGGCTTCTAACAACTTTGGCTATTTGCTTGAGTTTTCAAGTCCATGCAACCTACAATGGACTAGGCCTGAAGCCTCCAATGGGGTATGTTTTTCCATTCCATATGCCTAATGGGAAAAAAAAATAGATGCATTTTTTTAAAATTAAGGAAAGAGAAAATCGAACATATAGCTGCAATAGCTCATTGATCTGAAAATTGGATTAGCATTTTATAAGCATAGAATGGACTCAACGGCACTGTTTAATGATGGAAAATCCTTGAAATTCCCCATCCACCCTCCATGCAGTTCCTTATCAAGTGGATGTAAGCTATTGCTTATTGTAGGAGAAGTTCCATCTCAAGACAAGAGCAGAAATGTTTTGAGAATGATGGTGTGTCTGAGAATAGTTAAAGACAAGTTATGTTTCAGTAAATACTTTAAAAACTAATCAATTTCACCATAGATCTAGACTAACTCATCTGTGGTGATTGTTTTCAACATTCAGATGGAATGGTGTGCACTATTTCTTTTGCAGAATTATTAATGAAAACATTATTCGCGAATCGGGTGAGTTGCATTTTTTGCTTGCCATGAATCAATTTTTACATACTAGAATGGCCTTGGAGTTATTTATATCCAGAATATAAGGCTTCTGCACTTAAGGTTTGCATAAGGATTAGTATAAAGTTTGCATTAAATTTGATCATCTGTTAAGGATTAGTACACAGTTATAAATTTGATCAGTAAAAAATCTTTTATGTATATGCTAGTGTATTTGAAATTTATGCTTAATAGAAATTTTATAACTTGTTGCTTGGGAAGGCAGTCTCACCCATGTTCAAGTTTTATAATATGATGTTGTGAACTTTAGAACTGAAGCTTTAATATGGGTCCATTATGAATGTGGATAATACAGCTGATGCACTGGTCTCTACTGGATTGTCCAAGCTGGGATATGAATATGTAAACATAGGTAAGACATAATCCCCTCCTCCCATTGGTTGGTTATTGATATATGAACAGTGTGTGTCCCCCCTAAATTGGATGGCTTGTACTAATGTCTCACTGGTTTATTCAATGGACTGCAAGATGATTGTTGGGGTGAGAAACACCGAGATGCTCAGGTATGGGTGTAAGTAAATCAATTAATATGCTAAGAATCAGATCATTATGATTTTTCACTTGTTTTAGATTATAGCAATTCGTAAGAGGTGTTGATGAACTCAACTCAGAATCTTCTTCATAGTTAGGTTTCACTGATGTATATTCTGTACAGTGTATAGTTGTAATTGCTGCTTTGTGAGTTTTGCTAGATATTCTTATGTAGATTGAATCTTTCTGATTAATGAGAGTGAGATCTCAAACCAACCCAGAACCTTCTTATATATTGGCAGGGAAATCTTCTTGCTAAAGCTAAAACATTTCCTTCGGGCATAAAAGCTTTGGCAGACCACGCTCATTCAAAGGGACTCAAACTTGGAATATATGCTGATGCAGGGTGAGCATATCATGCTAGGAATCAAAATCAATCAAACCCCTCCTATCCTGAGACTGATATCAAGATATATACTAAAATCCTGTTTACTGATATTGATGTTTAAGTTTGGTTTCTTTTGCCAGATCCCAATCCTGCTCCACGAGAATGCAAGGTTCCATTGGACATGAGGAACAAGATGCCAGCACATTTGCTTCATGGGTAACCTTCTCTTAATTCCATTCTTTCATCTATTGACCAGATTGTGCCGAAGAGCCTATCCATCACATGAGTTTGCAAGGTTGACTGTTCAACCAACCAATGGGCTGTTTACCATTTTTTGAGGTGAATTTCTTATTGGTTGGTTGACCAGTCAACCTTGTAAACTCATATGATGTTTAGGCTGAGAGAGATTGTGCTACACTTAAAATGAATCTCTTCGGTCTTTGAAATAAAATGCAGGGGTCTGAGAATTACATCCTTAGATTAAGCTATAATGCACCATAATGAGAAAACAGAATAGTGGTTACCTTATCACTGCTGGAGTACTAAGAGTAATTGGTGTTTGATAAATGAGCAGGGAGTAGACTACCTGAAATATGAAAGCTGCTACACTCCTGAGTTTACACATCGTGCGAGGTATGTAACAGTTGTGCCCTATTCTTTCTAACAAGTTCTGCACATGTGAATTTAGGTTTTGATTAAGAAAATTGTTTTGATTCTGTACTAAAATACACAGGTACCAAATAATGAGTGAAGCTCTCAGGAAGACAGGCCGTCCTATATTCTTTAGCACTGCTGGTTGGTAAGAAGGGTTCGGAAATTTTAATGCCTGTATGACTGAACCAAAAAGAATTTGAAAATTTTAATGTCTATAAGATTTAAGTGGTAAAACCCCAGCTGAGTTCTTAGGGAAACATCCATGGTGCAAGATGCCAAGCTTTTATTAATTCAAGATTAATGGATTACATGCGAACTCAGTTATTTTGTTATTCAACTTTCTGCGTACTCATTGCTGCAAAGTGGGTGGTTTACTAACATTGTTTAGCATAACTGAAAATAATACTTTGAACTCTTTCTATTTTGGTACGCAGGAATGACAAACAAGATTATATTGATGATGGTCCTAAGATTGCAAACAGCTGGAGAACTACTGATGATAACAATGATAAATTTAAATAGTAATATACTGGATAATATCCATGGACTATTGGACAATAAATTATTTTCAGAAGGATGGGATGGAAAAAATATAAATTGTACATAATATTTTCCTTTCTTGCAGTATGGTACTTGTAGCTGACCAGAATGATGAATTTGCTGCTTATGCAGGCCCTAGCCGTGGATGGAATGGTAGGTCCATTCTTCCATTCATATGATATTGCTGTTAGTTTATTTTGTGAATTCCAAACTATATTCAAATACTTTTTGTGGTTTTTTTTGCCCAAACCAGATCCTGATGTATTGCTGGTTGGAGACGGTGGGATGACCACAGAGGAATACAGGTCACATTTTAGCCTGTGGGCATTAATGAAGGTAACAAACGTGCTGCATCTGAGTGTTTAAATGGCTACTTGTTGAAGTGGGTTCCTTCACAAAAATTAGATATCTGGTATTTTGGTTAAGGATCCACGTCTATGACCCACCTTCAATGTTGCAAACCTTGGTGTCTCTAGGCCACACAAACATACTCACATGCATTCCAGCACCAGACTAGGGCAAGTAGACCTTGACAATGTCCCCCATTATGTCTTCTGGTTAAGAGTTTGTATCTGTATCTCTTGCAGGCACCCTTGCTCATTAACAGTGACTTAAGGAATGCAAGCAAGGACACTCTAGAGATTCTGGGTAACAAAGAAGTCATTGATATCAACCAAGGTCAGTTATATTAATTACTTCAAAATCAATTATTGTAGTTTCTAATTTTGGACTTTGATCTTCATCCCTAATGCATTTTGGATATGTACAGATTCTTTAGGAATTCAGGGGAAGAAAGTCAGCAAACAAGGGGACCTTGAGGTATGAGATTTTCTGTGGCATAATGGCTTCATAAAGTATATGCTGAATTCAGCCTATGCACATTATAATTTGTTTTGCATATTATGTAATGCAACCTGCTGCCAAAAAAAAAAACCTCTGGTTCTGTATGGCTGACCTGTATACATATATAATATGATAAATTGCAGGTGTGGGCAGGGCCACTATCCAACAAAAGAGTGACTGTTCTCTTGTTGAACAGAAGTAATTCCACAGCTACTATCACTGCAAAGTGGGAAGACATCGGGCTTTCAACCAAGGCTGTTGTTCAAGCTAGAGACTTGTGGGCTGTAAGATAACTACAACTTCTGCTCTGTTATGTCATTTAAGAGTAGCATTCGCATTAATTACTCTGTGATTTAGAATGAACCACAGCTTATTTGTAGGCTTCTTTTAATCTTAAGCTCATGGATGTTATTAGTTTGACTGTGTTTTTGTGGCGTTTTTAATATTGCAGCATTCATACCTTGCAACAACTTCACAGAAAAGCCTCTCATCAAGTGTAGATTCACATGCTTGCAAGATGTATATTTTGACACCAATCTCAGCTTAAAGTTTGACACAAGTTTGAAATTGAATAAGCAGAAGTTCAAATAAATTCCGTATGTGTGTGATGTGTAGACCTTTTTTTTAAAATAGTATTTTACTAATATAATGACGCAACCAAATTGATTTATTTGTCATAAATTAATAGGAATTGGATAGAGAATCTAACAAAATTATTGATTAAGGTGGTGATTCTATTTATCATAAATTAATAGGAATTGGATAGAGAATCTAACAAAATTATTGATTAAGGTGGTGATTCTATTTATCATAAATTAATAGGAATTGGATAGAGAATCTAAGAAAATTATTGATTAAGGTGGTGTTTCTATTTATCATAAATTAATGGGAATTGGATAGAGAATTTAAGAAAATTATTGATTAAGGTGGTATGTGAAAAATCTAAGGAAGAACCTTGAAATTGATATGTATTGATGTATTTAATATAGATACGTTTATTTATTATATTTGTTTATTTATAAAATTTTTGGTATATATATATACTTCACTAGCATTATTAGATAGGTGCATCAAGATTGATATATCTTGACGTTTTTTAAATAGATGTATTTAAGATATCTATACTAGTAATTATGTCAAAAGGTTTTTTATAATGGCAGCGAGGCAGTGTAATGGTAGGAGTTGTTCACTTTTATTCTTGACATTAAATTTGACGTCCAGTCAACCATCGCATGGTAATTCATTCTTAAATTTGGCATCCATTTGACCCACACTTCTATTCCTTCCCCCCTTTTTTTGGAGAATTCAATAAAAAAATACTAATATCTTGACCATATGTAATGTTTAGGGATTGGTCTCAAATGTAATAAAGTTACTAATCAATGTGGTATGTGAAAAATATAAGAGAAGAATCTTGAAATTGATATCTATCAACTTTAAATGTGAAGTTTAATTTGACCATCACAAAACAATTTTATCCTTAAATTTGACAACCATTTGACTATACATAAAAGTTTTTTTCATTTTACTTGCAGCAGTCAATCAAATTTTTATAATATTTTAGCTTTATGGTGGAGTTGGGAGCCCTTTTTATTCACAGTGATTATTTTGAAACCGACACAATAATATACTAAATTGATATTATTTATCTCCAACCAATCAATATGATAGAATTATTTATCAATATGTGAGAAATCCAATAAATGATTTCAGTAGTCAATCTTATTCACTTTCGATAATACAATGATTTCAGTAGCTTGAGCTCACCCTCGAAAGCTTATTAAAATGGAGTGCTATGCTACAAATACCCCACTCCATATATCAAAACTAAACCAAAAATTGATCTAGATTTAATCCCAACCATGTGAATCAACACGTAAAGACAATGAAATTGCTCATATATTGAAAACTACAAGTACTTCGTTACCCATTAAACTTGGGAGCATTAGTATTGGTAAAAAAAAAATGTAATTAATTAAGAAGCTTCCAAGGTAAGTGACATAAATTATTTGATTTTTAATTTCAAGGTCGAAGATAAAATTATATTTAATTTAAAAATATAAATTGTATTATTTGAATATGTTATACAAAATTTTTAACATAACAAAGTCATTAACACTAAATATATTTAAGTTTATGTACATAATTTAATTTATTGGAGCTCATAAATATATCATATTATTTTAAGTAATGATAATAAATTATAACAAAAATAGATTGAATCGCACACCATAGTTATGACGTAATATTAAAATAGAGAAACCATAATCAATCATTTGGGGTGAATTTATAGAATCTTTCCATACATATCTATTATGAACACTACAGTGACGAATAGAGCCTTTGGCCTCATATGTTACCAAGTGTTCAAATGTAGATAAACAACTTACATACCTTGGCTGAAGAATTGGAAAATTGGAAAATCCTTAATATCAAGCATAATAAAATATGTTGAGTATCAAAGTAAAATCTCTAAACTAGTGTCCACAAAGCCTCAAAAGTCCTCACCACTAATATTGTTGGAGACAATTACAAATATTCAATCAAAGCTTGAACTAAAGAAAGAAAGTCAAACAATGAGAATTTTAGATTATAAGATTTACAAATAATTGTAGGATGTATTGAAAGAGGTATATTTGGATTCATTGTTTGTTGGTTAACACTTATTTGTATGTAATAGTAACATATAATGAGGTTGAAGTTTGACAATGTAAAATAGTACAAATGTATCGATTGGATGTAAGCAATAATTATACATGTTTTTGTTTTGAATTATAAAATTATAGATATGGAGAGCAGAAAATCAAACAAGTAAACGTTAATTTGGAGGAAATTTTAATAAATGTTGCAATGTTCAAATATCTTTTATTCTTAAATGAAAAATGCCACATTAGATAAACTCTCTTAACCCAACTAAAAATGCATCAAGAAAAAGTAGAAGTAATTGGTCTCAAAACCCACGATTTTCACTAAGTGAAAATAACGTAATAGAAGAGTGACAAACAAAAGGATCATATATTTTATATGTAGATATGGATCTAAGGAAGAAATGTTAAATCTAGAGAATACGAGTTGGAAATGCTTATTTATCTAGAGTTGGAAGAGCTTATTTGTTTCAAACACTATTAGAGGATGAACCTTATGACCAAGCCACTTCCTCAACCTTACACCATTTCAACATGCTACTCATTAATTAGTAGACTATTTTAAAAAATTGCACAAATTCATTATATATCATAGGATATCATTGTATTATATATAACGAGTACTAGCAGAAGTCTTAGTAAGACTTTTGAAAGCATCTTCATAATCTTAATGAAAGAGATTTTGGATAAAAGATCTTGATAACATTATGTGATTTGGGGAAATAAATTAAAATGAACGTATCTCATTCATATTAGGAGAATATTGAACAAATTAGATGAAGCTCGCAATGTATACAACATTTCAATTGGTATATGGAAAAGAATGATAATGTATGTTGATTCTTTGGTTCCAAGCTTATGAATAACTATTAAATAATGAGGTTGAATGAGGGCACATCTATATACGAAAGGATATTAGAGTTGATGCATTTGGATTAAAAAAAGGCTTTTCATGCAGTGGAGTTAGGGAGTGGAAAAAAGGTAAAAAACATGATATAATATGCACATCAAGAAAAAAACATTTTCTAGTAGGTAGCCCAGTTTTGACGTAGGAATTGAGATATTTGAAGGGTGAAAGGACAATACTCTGTCCCAATTGGTGTTCCAAAAATGTGGGTACGAGTTTGGGTGGGTTAGGATTTAAGGGGTGTTCGTAAGAACACCCCCTTCACCCAAACTGCCATGTAAGCCATAGAATGGTGTTCGTGAGAACACCCCCTTCACACGAAAGGGGTACGGGAGAAGACCATTCACGCAAACCCCCTATTTATATGTGTGGCAATGCGGAGGTTCTCACTTTTTCCTCTGCCCACACACATCTTCTCACGAAGGATGATTGCCCCAACGCTTTGTATATAGGTCATACCCAACGTCACCCAATGTCACCCGCACCATATTTTTATACTGGTTTTTTGTAAAATTATTATTTTTGTTTCCATATTAAAATTTCTTTCACAAGATTACAAGGCACCCAACTGGTTTTTGGTTTTTTTTTGTCTTTGGTTTGCATGTTATAGGCCTATTCTAGACTAGTGAAAATATCTCCTGATTTAACCAAAGAATTCTCAAAATTCCTTTTGAATGCCTTGGGGAACCTTCTTAACAACCTTTTTTCCAAATTAACGACTCAGCATCTTCAATTTGAGCTTGTAAATTGAAACCCTAGCTAACAATCAACAGTGAGTGAGCCCGAGAGGCAATTTCTCTCCAATCCCCAACTATGCAACCAATCCCCAAATTTCACTTCAATCCCCAACTACTGTCATTCTTGACTTCACAAAATTACTACAATAATCAACTACTATACCTTTTATTGTTATATCAGTTCAATCCTCCAACCAGGTGGAAGTTCATCACAAGATTAATAATGGACCTACATTTAAGATTTTCCATGTAAACATGGCCTGGGATCATGCAAGAAAACCATTTAAAGAGAACACAAACCTAATAAGCATATTATTCTTATCATTTTTCTGTAATTATATCTACAATTAAGTTTATCTTGGTCTGAACTACACACGATGCTCTCCATCCCAGAGAAAATTTTAGTGGCGAATTTTCGTAAACTCACAAATATAAGGGGTTTTGGAAATTGGAAATGGCAAATTTTTAGCAGTCGGTTGCCACCCAGTTCACCAAAAAAATCGACTGACATGTCATTTGTATGGGTAAGTTCACCTAGTATTTACACATATAAATGAACTTAGGCATGTATTTCGCCAACATTTCGAATCAACCTGTGCACATATTCGCCGAGGTATAATACATATATCTCGGGGGGTTGCCACATGTTATATGTATTTATTCCTTTTTGGCACATAGACGACCGTCTAATCCTGCTATCCTACACCTATGACAGACATGAAAGAGATGCACTTGGGTGCATGGGGAAGACCGATGTAGGAGGCGATCATCCAACCCAGTGTCTTTTAAGCATGATAGACAATCATACAATGTCAAAGAGATCGTCACAATGGTAGAGGTGCATATAGACAACCACCTTATGCAATGTCATCTAACCTGTAGAGATGTCTGTCCAACGCATCCCATTGTCAAAAGACGATCGTCCAACCCAGTAAACGATGAACGTCCTATGAATTTTATTCTGACCTGCAGAGACGACTATCCAACCTAGCTGATTTTCAAAAGATGGTCATCTAACCCAGTAAATCACAGTTGTTTAACCCTATACGTTGATAAAATAAGGTCGTCCAACCTAACATCCATCTAATACTACATAGACATTCAACTAACATTGCAAAACTGTGCAAATTTTCAAAATATTGAATTATCTTTGCCACGAAACATTTTTTTAGATATTTGTCATTTTTCCGAAAGTTAATTTTGGAGATTCGTCACCCATTCTATAATAATTTTTTGGAGGGGGGTTCTTAAAATGAACTCTACTCCATCTAATGTAGCAAAAATTATATTAACATGAGCTTGCTTGATGTCATTTGATCTGTTATGTCCCCATTTCTGAAGACCCTTAGCCTATGCTTCCATGTAGGCTTTGGGATGTTGTAAGGGGAATATTTTTATTAATTAAATATTATTGCCTGAAGCAATAATTATTTAATTATTTAATTATGAAGATTATTTAATTTAATTCCCAAAATATAAAAATTAAATGGGGAATTAATTAAATAAATATTTAGGTGGCTTTTATTGATAAAATCACCCTTTGAAAAGGGGATGCCACACTTAGAGAAAACAAACTGCTTTCATTTAATAACTTTCCTCTCCTAGGGATTTCGTATTTTGTGCCTCCTTGCATATAAAAGGACCGCTAGGATCATTATTATTATCATGTTATGATGAAATCTTTTTGATACTCCATGCTTGGAGTTGGGATGCATGCCCATTGATATGAGAGAGAGAGAAGAGAGAGGGAGTTATTGGAGCTAGTATAATATTGAAGAATTTATGGAATTTATTGCAAATCGACTTTGGTATATTTGTGGGCTATCTTGCATGTCATATCTAACAGCTGAGTTCTAGTTCATTCCTTGAAGTGAATCGACTAAGATCTTTGCATATTTTTGTTCCAGCGATTGGCCTTATCACGTTTTGACTGGTTTGCATGTTACTTTCTATTAGTTGTTTGTGTGCTCTTCCATTTGATTACAACGATTGTATTGAGTGATCATTTGAATGTTTTAATGCATGCTTGAAAACTCTAATGAGCAGCGAACCCTTGACTGAAACTGTGGATGTTTTAAATGCATATTTTATGTGTTTTTACTTTGATGAATTTGTGGGTTACCTTGTATGGTAAATGATTAGATTTCTGTATGCCAACATGTCATAAGTGCATGACCTCTTAATGGACTATTTCATAGTATTTTCTTAGCATGTACATCTATGTCATGTGATTACCTATTGCCCAGCGAATTCCTCATGAATGTTTCATGCATGGTTAATGTAATATGACTTGGGCGGGTGCATGGTTATAACCTCTCCATGGCAACGATTGTTTCTACTTTGAACATAGATTGATTTGGAGGAGTATTTATGGGTAGATCGACTAGCATTTTGCATGTTTATATTGCAACGACTTCTTCAATAATGATCATGGGTTGTTTGGGTTATTTCATTTAGTGTGGATGGATTAAGTTTATTAGCTGGTGTTACTTCCTTGACAGTGATCTATTCTGGACAATAATTGGCAAGGGTTTTTGAGTCTCATAATTGCAGCGATCAGATTGGGATGAAGTGAAGCCTTCCAACAGTGATCCACTTTTGGCTTGTCTCACACATTTCGGTTGAAGTTTTTGCATGATAAAGAGGTAATTTGAAGGTCCAGTCACATCAGACTTTATGAAGATAATAATTTGATCTGTATGCATTCTTTATCCCCTATCTTATATCAGTCCGTGCATAAAATATATGATCAGACTGTATAAATGTTTCAGTGGCATCCATAGATGAAGGGGTTTGTCATTTGTTTGCATTTAGAATAATTTAGTGATCAGATTTATATTTCAGTAGTATCCATTCATGATATTGTAGAATTTAATGGACAAGTTAATGCCATTAAACCCTTATCATCGGGTTTATTGAGTTATCTACTCAACTGGTATAGGTAGTTTGACTGATTTTATCTATTTACAATGGAGTGGTGTATTGGTGGGTTGTTGATTTGCATATTTTCTATTGGTCTCAGAGTTAGGACATTACATGATCCAACTATTTTTCTTGTGGAACCTTATACAATTAGAGCAGGAAACATCATAAGATTGTACTACTACTAGTATCAGAAGTGGATTGATTTAGCTTTGACGAAAACATTTTTCTTGGGCAAGTGGAAAAGGAAAAAGATGCCCATTACTCTGTCACAGTTTCCAATAAATCATTACAATCTCCAATAAACCATTACTCTGAAAGGATTATGGGGTTTACAGTTTCTTCCCCAGTTTGACACGGATTTGTGAGGATGATTTCCTTGGTGGTTCTCATAAAAGTATGTCAATCCTTGTCAAGATTATTTGTGTTGAGGTCATGGTGTGTCAAGGTTTTGAATTCTTCTCTTATCATGTTTGAATTTGATTATAAGCCCTTGTGTCATTTATTAAGATAATCATGAAGCATGCTTTGACTGAGATACTCTGAGTCTTGAGTTGGTAAGACCTTAAATCAAAAATGAAAAGTGCTTTGACAAGTCTATACTTATGAGTTTGTGTATCATACATCATGAAAAAGGTCTCATTGCTTGTCTTTGAGATGTAAGGTCATGTCTGTAGACACATGTAGTTTGATCAGTGCACTATCATTCCTAATATTGCACTTCCTATTCTTCCCCTTGCAAATTGACGGCACACCGCCAGTTAGACCTATCTAACTCCCTTCTCACGACATCTTTTTGGTCATATTTCCTCTTGTAAAACCACTTAAACAGGCTGTCATAGCCTTGTTCTGACTACATTAGCTTCTTATTCCTTCCTAGTTTGCTTATATTAGCTCCCTGGAATATCAATCCACTTCGTTGGATTGATTAAGCCCTTCAGAAATCCTTCCAAAACCCTAATTACTCTCTAAATGAGATTAATTAGTCTAACCTCGGTTAATTACCCTAAACGTGGTCAAACCTCACATAGACTTGCTAAAAGTGCTTTTTGGACTTTAGCATTGGTCCCACATGCACCCAAATCTCCCATTTTCCCAAATAGAAAACTATAAATAGGGCTATACTCTCTCTCTCATTTCCTAAGAATTCTCTCTTCTTCCTTGCATAGATTATAGTATTTTGTTTAGGCTTTAGATTGTATTTCACTTTCTTCCATTGAGCTATTAACATTTCCTTTTTGTATTTGGTAGCATAATAATGGAGTAAAAGGGAAGATCCATTGGCCTTGAAGTCATTAATGGGGAGATCTCTTTCTCTTTAACACACAACTGAATGCTTAGATCCTCTTAGGTTCATTATTTCAAGCTTTCAAAGAATAGAGGTTAGCTTCATTTACTTAAGTTGCTTGTTTACTTCAAATTAATGTATGCAAAGAAGAAAACCTTGCTCATTTATTATTAGATGGTCCATTGATCAGTTTGCTAAAAGCCTTTGGGGATTCTTTAGAGATTCTTACCCCAAATCCATGGCTTTTGCAACTTTTCATTGAGCACATTTGGCATGCCCGGAGGGACACTTATGTCCATCCTCCATTAATGGAGGTCTTTGAGGTTTTTCAAAGTTCATTTTCAAGTTTTTGGTCAAATCACTTGTTATTTCCTCATTTCTGTTTCTAACACTAGATAAATGACCTTCATTTACATGTATTTTGTGGGTTTGATATAGAAATAGGACTCTTTAACTAACCACTAATTTGTTTGCTCTTGAAAATTTAAAAATCCATGATTTTTGCAGGTTTTTCATAGGGTGCACGTAGGTGTTTACAAGGGGCACGTACACGTTGAAACCCTAGTGTCTCTGTCAAAATAGGCATGTACCTATTTGACAGTGCTTATCATTTGTAAAATTTCACCTCTACAATGATGTGTACGCGTCTCCATCATCTGGGATGCCGTATGCGTTACGTGCTAGACTGTGTAAAAAAATCTGTAATTTTTCACCTCTACAAGGACACGCACGCGTCTCCGTCATCTTGGACACATATCCGCCTCTCTGGCTGCGTATGCATAAAAGGGTTGACTGTGTAAAAATTGAAAAAATTGTTTTATGTTTGGGTGCATACATGTCTAAACCTAAGCGTCCACGTTATTATGCAAGCATCCCTATGTATTCACAAGCTTCTGTGTTTTAATATATTGGATTTAACTAATTTTTATTTGTTGGCGTATACGTTGGGTTGGGCGCATACCCGTCGGTTAGGGAGCGCTAGTGTCAGTTTGGGCACGCAGGTGTCTATGTAAAGATTGAATTTTTTTTCTATAAACTGTAAAAAAAAATTCTTTTTCTAATTTTTGCTGCAGATTTCTAGTACTAACAAGTTAAAGGCAGAGTTTTTCTTTGGTATTTCAGTTTGCATAGTTAATTGTTTTTCAGTTTTTAGCCTAAAACTAAGTTTGTAAAAAGTGCGTATGCTCTCTCCTCATGCCTTAAAAAGCTATATTGGGGATCAGAAACACTTACCAAACTTATATAAAAATGCTCAAAAACACTTGTAAAGGATAAAGTAAACTTTCGTGTGATTTCAGTAGGATTTTTCACATTGCATATGCTCTTCCTTCACGCCTTTTTGGCGACCTTAGGATGAAATAGGGTTTAAAACCCGCAAGCGAGGATCACAAGGGACAACGTGCACATCAACGGACGTGTGAATGGCAGCGTGAAGAGATCTCGGGAGGAGTGAGCATCAACCGAATGTGCATGCAAAGATTTGAAACACGGGCAGAACCTGGTTAAGCCATACAACTCTCCTCTATCTCATAGATCAAATGGGGTGTACATATAGGAGGTGTTGAGTAACCCCCAGTGCTGCAATCATGACAAATCGAGTAGAGAAGGGGAGTTATATTCCCAGAATAGAAGTGTAACTCCCAATGACGCATATGACGCACTGATGCACTGACGCGCTGACGTACTGATGCGTAAGGGAATCTATTAATGACCCCTAAATGACACATGGACCTACGATCTCACCTAAGTGAGAGGACTCACCTAATGATGTGAAAAATACACACACCAACACCCCCCTTCATCGTAACTTAGGATGAGGCGGCAAGTTAGAAATGAGAAATGGGTCCCGCCACAAAGCCTGATGAGGTACCCATGTACAAGAAAGAAGTCCCAAGCAGTGAAGGAAAACCTAGTGGGAAAAACATCCACCACAAGAGAACAAAACACTCTCTAATCTAAGAAAGATGCTAAATATGGGTCCCAGCTCTAGACGAGCCTGAAAAGGTACCCATGTACAAAGAGGCAATCTCTTGGAAAGAAGAAGAAGAGAGAAGAAGAGGGAGACAAGAGGAATGCAGAAGATGTCATGGACGGATCTGAACTTTGCAACTGTAGGAAGTCTCCCAGAAGAATGTCGATGACGAGATCCTCTGCCTCTGGACTGAAGAAGAGCCACTACAACAAACTGTGTGCCTGCCCTTAGGAAGGACAAAAATGACATGCTGGAAGTCCGCCCACTTCACAAAGGAAATTGAAGGCAACAACACGAAGAACTTTTAGTCTGGTGCACAAAAGTGTGACATAGGTCTAGCGAGTGAGTGCCAAGGAACCAAAGGTAATGTCACAAGTATAGAACTATCAGAGTGAAGAGGAACACCCACAAAAAGGATGTCCAAGTGATGTGAAGGGAACAAAACATCCTCCACAATAGAAAAGGGATCCACAACTGAGGGTGGATCAATGAAGGTCTCTGGAAATGTGGAAGTGACATGATTCCCAGAAGGGGCGTTCCCAACAATAGAGATGATGAAATCCTATGAAACACCTATTGATGGATGAGGGACCTGTAGTGCATCACAAGTAGAATCTATGAAAAGATGACTAAGGTCATGTAGACACTCATCCCAATGAGGGGGCTCAACAAAAAGAAGAGCGATATCAGATAGGTATGAGTCATCCAATGAAGGTAGAGGAGTGAAGTGGGCCTCGCACACTGGAAGTGGAAAGGAGGCGGGTGTGATGATGGTATGAGGCTGAGTAGAAGACTGCTCGATATCTGATGAGATGTGGGGGTGACAACAATGTCTGGAATAGTGAGAGAAAGAGGAGAAGAGTCCTCTATAGTAATCTCGACATCAGAACTGGGAGCACAATCATCGTCATCAGAAGAAGAATAAAGTGAGTCTATGTCAATGGAACTGCCATCACACAAAGAAATGGAGGAGACAACTGAATCAGCAGAAACAACAATGGTGGTAGTATGTGAAGGGTCTCCATAGAGGGACTGAAGAATGCTCCAGACACGGTGAGGTGGATCTGAGTTTGCCACGTGAAACTAAAGAGAACGAGAGACATGCATCATCATGTGACCAAAGACATGGTCACAAGTGTCAAGGAAGTCCTCTAGATGATGATGATCAGTGGGTGTAGGAACTGGCCCAAGCAAGAAGGGTAAAAGACCCTTGTGGGTGAAGTAACGTTCCATGGAAGCACACCAAGATGAATAGTTCCCTCTCCCAGTGAGAAGTGGCGGAGGCTGTAAGGTGATCCTATGATGCTCAAGTCTAGAAAGAGCACTCTCCATGATGTAAAATGAAAGATGCACAAAAGCAAGACGTCGGACTCGGCCAATAATGCGTCTACGTGTGAGAGCCCAAGAGTACAAGCAACCCCCCCAAAATGTGGCACTTTATAAAAGTAGTGATTTTACAAAATTTTCAATGCCATCATCTAAAGTATGAAAAATCATGCAAATTTGACTAAGGAAGTGCTCAGAAACGAGCAGCGAGTCAAAAGTTATGGCATTAAAACGATTCCCGCAACTGATGGAAAAATACACTAGATGCTGCAAACGCATTAAAAAAGTGCATGAAACGGGTGCAAAGGGTATCGTGTGGTTACTCGTTGGAAATTTCATGAAATTTTAGGTAGAGTTTGTTTTGACTGCGAGGGGGGATTAGCCTCCTGCCAACCCCGGACCTCGCCCTCCGTCTTCGACACTCGTAGGAGGGGATTAAATTACAAGCCAAAAACAACCTTATAAATTAATACATGCCAAGAAATGAAATGTTTTTTTTTAACACCTTAAAACATTAAAAAGAAGGTGGAGGAGGGGGCCCACGTTGAAGTGTCAAGGCCACATAAGGAGCTAGACAACAAGGAGATGCCACGTCCCACTTCTACTTGGTGTAACCGTTGTTTTGCAGTTGTGCTGACCAGAATGCAGGTGGGAGGTGCTTGCCACGTGCCCAGAAGTCTTCGCAGGTGCTGGAGGGAGGTGTGGCAGGTCTGCACAAGCGGGAGGAGCCGTTTGAAGACCCAAAACACCCAAAAAAATGCCCAAAAAGGCCAAAAAAGGCCCAAAAAACGTTTCAAGTAAAGACTGAGCCATTGAATATGACGTTGCAGGTTGCAGGTTGCTGGAGATGTGTAAAACGGTCGCTGGAGGTGTTAGGAGTAGGTGTTGCAGGTTTGCAAAGCTGGAGGAGCCGTTTGAAGACCCAAAACACCAAAAATGCCCAAAAACTCCCAAAAAACAGCTGAGCAAAGTCAAAAATTGTTTTTGCAATGGAAGAGGACGCTGGAGGAGCCGTTTCCAAGGGAACAAGGTAGGTTTGCAACAGTAACAGTAAAAAATGGTGAGCCAAGAACAACAATGTGGGCCAAGAACAGATTCAAATGGTGAACCACCACAGTTGATTCCTTCAGCGAACACACACCACAAATCCAAACAGTGAGAAAACTTTCAACGCAGGTGAACAAGCAATGAAGCAAGAGCCACTTCGACTATGAACCAAGAAACGTGTAGGCAAATGAGCTGTCTACCAACGAGAGTACGGTGAACTGTTAGAATGGCTCTTCAACATAATAAACTTGTATTCCTCCTTAGACCTGAACAGAACCACGATCAAATCCAAACGGAAGTATAAACGTCTGAATCAATGCAAGAAGAGCACAACTGGAATATCCATTACGACACACGCTGAGAGAGATCTGTATATCACACTGGAAGCCGGGAAAACATACACAAAAACGTCGATGAGTGCACGGATACACAAGATCCACTCTGATACCATGAAAGAGGGTTTTAAACCTGAAAGTGAGGATCACGATGGACAACGTGCACATCAACGGACGTGTGAATGGTAGGTGTGAAGAGATCTCGAGAGGACGTGAGCATCAACTGAATGTGCATGCAAAGATTTGAAACACGAGCAAAACCTGGTTAAGCCATAAAACTCTCCTCTATCTCATAGATCAAATGGGGGTGTACATATAGGAGGTGATGAGTAACCCCCAATGCTGCAGTCATGACAACTCGAGAGGAGAGGGGGAGTTAAATTCCCAGATAGAAGTGTAACTCCCAATGATGCATATGATGCACTGACGCATAAGGGAATCTCATAATGACCCCTAAATGACACATGGACCTACGATCTCACCTAAGTGAGATGACTCACCTAATGATGTGGAAAATACACACACCAACATAGGAATCAAAAGCAAAGTGTCAAATTCTCTTTTTTGACATCAATCTACAAAATTGGAAAATTACTAAAAATTATTTTCTATAGGACCCAACGTTTGTAAAAGAAAGACGGAAAAATACGTGAAACTCCTAATACATGTGTTTTTACATGTTGCCAAATGATGTGCTACTTAAAAACCACATTAAGTTAAGAAAGATAAAAAACACACCATATTCAGAACATTGTATTGCAGGTTTCAGAAAAGGGTACGTCCCTATCCGCTCAAACTGGAACATAACCCCTTTGGCATAACACCTTAATCTATAACAATGGGGGTGGTACCAAGAACCCTAAAGTAGTCCACCACTGTGTAACCTCGTGGATGAAACAGGAAGTGCTCCACTTACTCAATTGACTAGTACGCCTTGTGAGTTAGAGTTACAAGTTGTCTGTATCACAACCCTATTGAGAGTACACGATGGATGCATTTATTGCCCACTATGCTTGAAGGAGGCAAAGCCGAGATACTCCTAAGATAGTCAAGGGGAATATTTGGGTAAATCGTGCCCCACTCTTAGACAACTTCGTAACACCTAGTTGAGAGAACTTATTAAGGAGGCCATTTTTTCTTGGAGCCCACTTTTTCTAGTCTATTTTTACGCCAGGCCATCACAAAGTGATGACTTATTCAGGATCTAAACCTTGTTCTTTTAGACAAGGAAAAGAAACCTTGTTAGTTTGATCTAAGTGTTTTGCATCACAAAACTAAACTATGTCCCACTTTTCGCTTAGTTTTGTCCTTGTCTTCGGATGAGGCAAAGCTCTACCCAAGTGACGCTTGGTTTATTTTCATCTATACCCTTGTGTTCTCACCGTCCATTGTTCAGGGTGAGAAAGGTGCATACATTGCATGTTTTTATCAGAGATAGTGCTCACCACTTTTTTGTCCATTTACGCCCATCCATGTTTGTGGCTGGGTTGTTAAATGCCGAAAGTGCGCAAGTACACTTTTTGTATCTTTGATAAAAGTCCTTCCATCTTGATTTCAATATCGTCTTCACCACTGTGGGTCCAGTTTATCTTTCATCTGTTCTTGAGTTGATAGTTTTGTTTGAATCTTAGACGCACAATCTTGGTACTTACATCTTATTCTCATTTTTTGAGAAAATGATATAAGTCCCTTTATTACGCGGTTACACTGCTCACATGATTAAAAACTCCTTGTTATACTTATCACTCACTTTCGATTTTAATGACATCCAAGTCTTCTTGAAAAGTGTTGATAACGCCATTATATATATTGTGATAAATTTGTCATGGTACTAACACCTTTCTTGCTCAGTTAATGTATCACGGTGACATTCTTACGCTATATCTATTCGCGACTTCCATTTTTTCAGAGGGTTTGGATTTCATTGGCATTCAAACTAGTTTTAAGTATACCTTGTCGAGGGACTAGGATAACATCACGTCCGTACTTAGGCCTTGTTAGAATTCTAACTCGACCTACATATTGGTACATCCTTGTCGTTATCTATTTTTAGGGCATAGGCGTGGCAATAACAAATTGAGTGATAATTACATATAGGTGTACATATGAGTGTTCCTTGATAAAAACAAGTACATAACACTGCATCTAGGATACATCGTAGTATAGTTCAAAATATCACCTTGAACAACTTGCAGAAGCCATACATACTTAGGGGTCATGCTAGCAACATACAAACACCTGCTAGTAATGCATAAAATCATAAAAATGGCAACTAAATCAAATGAGCATGATCTAGGAGAAAACCCTTTCGAAACCTTCCCATTTAGTGGAAACAATTTAGCACCTCTCCTTTCTCAAGTCAAAGATACAAAGGCATCAATTGATCATAGTGGTGAAGAGTCAGACTCTTCCAGAGAAAAACAGAGGTTAGACCTAAATAGATTTGATGAACTCCTATATTATAATAAAGATCAAGTAATCGCAAGAGTCTTAGCATTAGGAGTTAAACTTCCGCATGAACGTGAAGAAGAAACAAAGGTCATTAACCCTAACCTAGGAGAACGAAATTCATGTTAGACACAGATAACCCTTTTGATGTGGGATATGCTTCCACTTCTGGGCAACATAAGACTGTTGTCAAAGGAGAACCATCATGAAAGCCTCACTATAAAGCTTCATGTAAAGTAAATATTGAGTGTAAAGCTTCTCCTCTGAAATTTGTTGAAGAGGAGGACCCCTTGGTTGAGGAGGAGATCCTCCAAAAACAAATCTTGAAGTTGAGCTAGAAACTAGCAAACCTAGGCTCTTCAAGAAGAAACATATACAAAGACAAAGATAAAAAACCTAGCGACTTTCAATTTGATCCACACACTAACTATACCTTTAAGGTGACTCAGGAACAAAGACCAATATCACCTACTAAGGAGCAACTCATTCAGGAAGAGTTAAAATCTATGAAAGATACGCTTACTACATTACAACAGGGAAATGTAGGCCAAAACCGAAAATATTCGTATGAAGAACTATGTCCTTACCCCTTTGATAAGGACATGTTACAACATCCTTTCCCAAAACACTTTACCATTCCCAAGTTTGATAAGTATAAGTGTAAAAGTGATCCTCGTGATCATATAAAAGACTTTTACATGGCCTGTCAAGAGATCGTATATAGCGATATTTTCTTAATACGAATTTTTCCTCACAGCCTAGGAGCTGTGGGATTGGAATGGTTCTATAGCATACTGAAGGGCTCCATTACCACGTGGCCTGCATTAGTGGAGAAATTTGTAAGGCATTATTCCTATAATATGGAAAGTGACATCACAATGAACGATTTATGTAATGCAAAGCAAAAACCCAATGAGACATTTGCAGGATTTTTACATCGATGGCGTGGGTTAGCTAGTCATTTTCCTTGTGCACTACCAGAAAAACAATTAGTGAGCATATTTGTTCCTAACTTAAACCCTGAAATAGCCTTTCACTTACAAATGCATTGTGGCTCAAACCTCAAATAAGTCATAGAGAAAGGTAGTCAAATTGAGAAAGCCCTCATTGCCAAGGGAAAACTTAAACCTGCCATTAAAATAAACATGAAGCCAAATCCACGGAAAAACCTAAATTCTTCAATAAAAACAAGCATGTTGTTGGTGATGGCATTACAGACCCCAAGAGAGTACATGCCATATAGAAAGGACCACTTTTAAAGCTTTCACAAGGACCTCGTCCCAAAGCACCTACAAAACGAACGTTTACATCCTTAACGAAATCCTTATCTACCATCATAAGACAATTGGATGATGCAAAAACGATGGAGTATCCAACTACAACAGTACCATACCCGAAGGATGCTCCAAATCCGGTTTGGTTCAAATATCATGAATATTACAACTTCCACCATGTTAAAGGACACAAAACGGATAGGTGTTTAAGACTACGCCATTATATACAAGACCTCATCAAGGAAGGAAATATTGTTGTGGATTCTCCCCTGAGTCTAGGAAAGGTCCAAATGAAAAAATGGGTATTTACAAAGAACCTTTTCCTAACCATGTGGATAAAAGGAAAGGCAAACCAAATCAAGGGCAAACCTCCAACAACTATAGGACTACTGCCTATGTTTACCCTACAAATGATAGTCGTTATGATTCCCTCATTGGATGTATTAGCTCATCTAATGAACAGATTAACACCATTCGGATTTTAGAAAAGAGTTACGCAGTAGGGACAAGACGTGCCCACTTAGTCATACCAAATCCTATGCCTATTCCTCAGGAAGGCTAGTATAATTTATTAGATCAGTTAGAGAAAACACATGTTAGGATATCTATTCTCGATCTCCTAAAGATCTCTAATGCCCATAAGAACATACTGTACAAGACTTTGCAAAATTCAGGGGTTTCCACAGATGTAGATCCCACGAACCTTTAAGCCATGATTACACGTCTAGAATCAGTGATCATATTACTTTTGATCATACTGCAATCCCGCATAACAACCCAGAGTATAACTTACCCTTGTATCTCAAAGTGGTGGTTACCCGTCGCAAAATCAAAAGAGTACTTGTAGACGGTGGATCTGGTCTAAATATTTACACATTGAAGCTGGTAAAGCAGCTAGGCCGTTCAGAAACAGAGTTGGGAGCCAAGACTATCACAATCATGGCATATGACAATAAAGAAAGAGAATCATCGGGGACTATAGTGGTGCCCATGGAGGTAGGACCAACGTGTCATGACACAATGTTCCATGTCCTTGACTTGGAACTTCCATATAACATACTCTTAGGGCACCCATGGATCCATGCCATGCAAGCTATTCCATCAACTTTTCATCAGTGCATCAAGTTATTTCATGAAGGTCAGGTGCTTACCATTTTGGGTGACCCGAAACCATTCACACATTGTAGGTCATTACACAGTTTTTCTCGTGCAGCTTATGAGTGTCCTTCTGCAGATGTAGTTGTCCCTCTACAAACAGAGGCTATGAAAAAATGAATAGATTTAGAGTCCCTCATGCCTTTCAATCAAGAGTTTCCTTCATTGGTCAACCCTTTTGCCTCATGGGAGGCAACATCAGCAAAGTATGGCCCAGATAATCCATTTACTCTTGAAAAGGATTTGTTGATATCAGAATTATTAGTATCTCCCAGAACAAGGGGTAAGCCTTATTTTTAGTCCAAGAGCACTCGCGAGCAATGTCCTAAACCGTTGGAAAAAAATTTCCATAGTGGTCTCCTATCTGAGGAGAAAATGTTAGAAGATCCTACCAGCAGAGTGCTAGAAGGCACCACGGCTTCATCCAATCAAGCACCTCAATACATCAAAGGTCCCCACATGATGTTTGTCATGGGATATAGTGGGTTTGGATGTGGCATTAATGCACAAGGCCAACTAGAGCCTATTCCCATCCCTCATTTTAAGTCTGATAAACATGGCCTTGGGATAAAGCTCCATAATGCTCTCTTCTGAGAATGACGCCACCTCTTCTGAACGTGAGGATGCTTCATCTCATTTTTATAGTGAATCAGATTCCCAATGTAGCCTATACGAGGATCTTACCTCCACAAACCTATTCCCAAATTCTTTGGTCCTTACCTTATCCCAATCCACCCCCTTAAACAAATATTCAGTAGCCCTTGTATATCCTGAACTCATAGATTGGGATCAACAACTTCACGTGCCCTTGGATTTCTTTGAAAATGATGAAGCATTTATGGAGTTCATGGGACTCTGGTATTTTATTCTGGTTGGAGACCACAAGAAAGGATTTAGGATTCAACTAGACACCCGTGCCTACTTCGGGGAAGAAGCAGAAATGTGTGGACGATTGAATAAGAAGGTTGTAAATAAAGGTACATCTACTTTTGAGACACCTGGCAAAAAGGATAAATGGAAATCTCACAATGACAAACTCTTTGATAAACTCGTAGACAAACAGAATGAAGAGTCTAAAGATGAAGTGATTTATCCATTTAAATATGATCATGAACTACCACAAGAGGTTGATCTTACTCTTCCTCGTGATCTTACATGGATGGAAGATGCTTCTTAAATGCTTGTTGAGGAGACAATCAACGTCAACATTGGTTTAGAGGAGTATCCTATAATAATAAAGTTGGGAGCTTCACTCTCAGCTTAGGAAAAAAAGACCTTTGTAGAACTCTTAAAAGAATACGTGGACATGTTCACATGGACATATGTAGATATGCCTGGTTTAGACCTAGAGCTAGTTGTGCACCCAAATGCCAAACCAATCAAGAAAAAAGTTGTAAAAGATGCATCCTAAGGTGGCACTCCTTGTCAAAGAAGAGTTGGAAAAGTTGTTAGCTGCTGATTTTATTAAACCTATTGACTATTCAGAATGGATCTCTAACATAGCCCCAGTACAGAAAAATCCTGTTGGCATAAGGATCTGCACTGATTTCCGTGACATCAAAAAAGCATGTCCAAAAGATGATTTTCCCCTACCTAACATTGACATGATAGTTGATTCCACATCTAGTTATGAAATGTTGTCCTTAATGGATGGCTTTTTGGGTTATAACCAAATACGAATTGTAGAATAAGATCAACATAAGACGACATTCATCACCCCTTAGGGAACATTTTGTTACAAAGTCATGCCCTTCGGGCTCAAGAATGCTGGGGCTACCTATCGATGGGCCATGACAGTTATATTTCATGATATGATAAGTGACATCATGGAGGACTATGTTGATGACATCCTAGCAAAATCCAAGAGTAGAAAAGAACACCCTGAAGTATTGAGGCGTATTTTTCAGCAACTACGAGACTATAAGGTTTGCTTGAACCCTAAGAAACGTGTCTTCGGTGTCTTATCAGGAAAGCTCCTAGGGTTCATTGTTTCACAAAGAGGGATTGAAGTGGACCCTGCAAAGGTTACGGCTATCAAAGAAATGCCACCACCTATCACTCTTAAGCAACTAAGGAGTTTACAAGGGAAAATTCAGGCGATCCGTCACTTATTTCACAACTTTTGGATAAGTGCCACCCCTTTACCCATTTTCTCAAGAAATATGTCACATTCAATTAGGGACCTGACTGTCAGAAATCCTTTGCATTACTCAAACAGTACTTGGCCAGCCCACCTGTACTCATGCCCCCTACCCCAAGTGAACCTCTCTTCTTATACATTTCGGCTACCCAATTTACTATTGGTGCATTACTTGCCCCATACAACTTAGACCATAAAGAGAGAGAAGTTTAATATCTCAGCTGCACCTTGATCGCATATGAGCTAAATTACCCCCAAATATAAAATTCCTACTTGGCAGTTGTCTTCACATTCCAAAAGCTTTGCCATTATCTCCTAAATAATAAAACCAAACTCATAGCCAAAGTTGACCCTCTCAAGTACCTTTTATCCAAACCCACCCTTACAGGCCGAATGGCTAATTGGATCATTCCCCTGAGTGAATTTGATATCGAGTTTGTGAATCAGAAGTATTTAAAAGGATAGGTACTGGCTGATCAATTGGTAGAAGCTCCTCTCCCAGGAATGGAACCTTTGTGCTTATATTTACCAAACGCATCTATGATGTATATTGAAGAATCTGTAAAATGGCAGGTCCATTTTGATGGATCTTTTACCTTCCATGGATCCAGAGCAGGAGTGGTCCTCATCACTCCAACAGGCGATGTCATCCCATGAGAATTCTGGTTGGGATTTCTGTGCATAAATAACATTACAAAGTACGAAGCACTCATCACTGGCCTCAAGTTAGCTATTACATGGAACATTAGACAACTACGAGTCATTGGGGACTCTCAACTTATCATAAAATAGGTTAATGATGAGTACAAGGTTAAAGATGAGAAGCTTATTCCATATAAAAGAATGGTTGAAACCTTGAAAGAATATTTCACAAAGGTCATATTTGAACAAAAACCAAGGTCACATAATAGATCCACAGATTCTATGGCTACTATTGGGTCTCTCTTACGCATAGCACTTGAAGAAAGTAAGATGCCTTTCTTTATAGAGCATTTACAAGTGTGCATATGATATGCCAGAATCATGTTTGGCGTGTGAATTTGTTGGTCCTTTATCCCCTTGGTATGACCCTATCGTTCAATACCTAAAAGATGGCACTCTTCCACCTGACATCACCCATTCTGAAAAGAAAGCCCTTATTCACCGCATAGCCTATTATATCCTCCTAGGAGGCACCCTTTATCGTCGTGGCTACGATGGGAATTTTCTTCACTATTTGGATGTTGTGTGTTTTATCCAAGCCATTAAGGAAGTACATGGTGGTATTTGTGGAGCACATAGTAGCGGCATGGTCTTAGCTAAAAAGCTATTGAAGGTAGGCTATTATTGGCCTACCATGGAATCTGATTGTTGCAACTTCGTAAAGAAGTGTGAACTATGCTAGAAATATGGGAACTTAATACATTCGCTAGCACAAGCCTTACAACCTATTGCAACGCCTTGGCCATTCTCTAAATGGGACCTGGATAGGGAAGCTCCATCCTTCTTCTTCTTTAGATGGTCATACTCACATCATCAATGCCACCGAATACTTTACCAAATGGGTAGAGGCTGTCCCTCTTACCTATATCACCAATGCACAGATTTCAAAATTCATCATGAACCATCTCATATGCTATTTCGGGATCCCATCGGCCATTGTCACAGATAATGGTAAATCTTTCAAAAACAAAATGGTTAAAACTTTATATCAATGCTTCCATATCCAACTCAAGTGGTCTACCCCCTTATTACCCTCAAGGTAATGGACAAGCAGAAGCCACTAATAAAACCCTTGTGCGGATTATGGAGAAAATGGTTAGTAAAATTGGTCGTAATTGGCATCTACAGATACATCCCTCCCTCAAGGCCTATCGTACCTCCATCTGTAATCCTACTGGTGTGAACCTATATTCACTTGTCTATGGCACTGAAGCCATCATACCTTTGGAAGTGGAGCCTCCCTCCCTGAGAATATCTCTCAGAGACTATCTTGATAAAGATGAAGACTACAGAATTGCTCGCTTAGCAGAGTTAGAACTATTAGATGAAAGGCATATCAAAGCACTCAATCACCTAAAATTCTATAAGAACAAAGTGTCCAGAGGATACAACAAATGCATCATTCATTGGGAATTTTATGTAGGAGATCTAGTTCTCAAAGAAAATAAGAACACTGTCAAAGACAGAGAAAAGAAAGGAAAGTTTGAGGCTAACTGGTTAGGTCCTTATGTAGTGATTGCAAAATATGGATCAGGATCCTATAAACTTGCATATTAATATGGTGAAGAGCTTCCAGAACCTATGAACTCCATGCACCTCAATCAGTTCTAAGCTTAGGAATGACGGGAATATCATATAAGAACTAAAAATTAGAAAAAAAAAGAAAAAACAAGCAAAAAAATATAAAAAGATGAGAAAATAGTAAAGAAAAAGCAGGTCGTCCACATGTGAAAACCATTTTTTGGTGCTCAAGGAAGATTCACTGGATGCAAGTTACTCTCACGGCAGGACGGGTAATCGTCACCACTTTTTGGGTATGACTTCCTTTGCTAGGTCTAGGAACCTTACTCGAGCCACCTTTGTTGTACCGTGATCTAGTTTATTTTCTCTTGTATCTACATGAAGGAAACTACCTTTGTATATTCCCATCTGGGTAAGTGCAGCAAGTTGGGGGACAAAAAATGGGTCATAAGTGGACGTCATATTGTAAATAACAATATAATATCAACTTGTAAGGATTATTAGCAATACATACACTCAAAATTAGAAATAATTATACTAATATGAATTGTATCATCTGGAATCTAGTTTCTAAAATACTAATTTTTTTAAAAAATGGACAAGTTTAGCTATATTAAACACTCAAAATTCAATGACTTGGTATTTTTTTTTAAAAATGCCTATAAGATTGTAGTCCGTTTGCCCGTGATTTGGATGACCAAAAATTGATATATATTTTTCTCCTTTGGTGAGAAGTTAGATGCCACTATCTATCTTGGGATATATTTTATTTTGTATTTTCTTGAGCAATATTTTGTTTTTTATGATTTTTTTCGTGAAAGTGATATGAAAACATAAAGAAAACAGAGCACTTTTCGTTTTCCCACCATAACTTCATCAAAAAATATTTAAATCAAATAATTTTTTTTTGAACATGTATATAATTTCACCACGGTTGGGATGGTATAATTTTTATCACATTCTGATAAGTGAAACAAAATTTGTAGTTTTGTCATACCATGATCTAGTTTATTTTCTCTTGTATCTACATGAAGGAAATTACCTTTGTATACTCCCATCTAATGCTAATCATACTTACACCATTGTCACCTTCTCATACATACACACGTGGCATTCAACCTTTTATATATTTCCACATAATGCTGGGGGCATCCATGCTTCTTTGTTCTTATACATTGCTTTCAGAACATGGCCTTAGAAAATACAAAAACATTCACAAAAAAGATACACAAAAACCTAAACATCTGGAAAATTTCCCTTTTCAGGGATCAAGCTACATTCATTTCACAACAATATCTTAGGAAAACCTAGACAACAATGAAGACCGTAGCTGTGAAAACTTATCTTTTTAAAAATAAACCTAAAAACATTAGAAAATATATCAATGTTGTCCTGCAAAAACAAGGTAATGCTTTAATTTCTTTTAGTTGTTGGTTTGCATAGTTTTGATGTGCTTAGTCTGCTGATTTGTTTTTTCTTTGAATAGGTTCATTTGCTTACATTATATTAGATCTTGTCTGATTTAATTGTGCATGGCATTGCATTCATTTAGGGACTCTCATACTTGTGAAAAATTGTTTTAGAATTCATTTTATGTGCTTAGATTAGATACCATTTTAATCTCTTATTAGCGTTTGCATGTGTTTGTTTTAGTTGTATTTTGTTGTGTTGTTTGAATGTGTATATTTGTTTAGTTTTGTTAACATTTTCTTGTGCATTTTGTATAGTTGTTTTTTATTGCATCTATCATTGACCATTTCATCACATTTCTAACATCATTCACTACATCATTTATATACAAAAATGCTAAGTATTACATCATGCATTTATGTTAATCTAATCATCACATATCATATCATCAATGGGGGCAAGAGGGGTCACGTATAATCACAAATCTATCTCCCCCCACACCAATATCATCTAGTATCATCTCAAGTGCTAGAATAAAAACTCAGAAACATCTCATCAATTTAAAAACATGCGGTGCTATCTATAGATACATGATCAATATAAAATCATGAAACATACATATCTCTAAATCTAAGGTATGTCACATACATAGAGGAAAAAGAAAGCATACATCATAAATAAATCGTAGCATGGTATATAAAAATGTCCATATATGCATGTATAAACTGTCCAGGTCAATGCTCAAAATATACATCATTGATATAATATGCCATCTAAAAAGGACATGCATAAAAAATAATCAAGCCTTCATCAAGAGGCATCATAAAAAAATGGTACATACAACTATATATTGAAATCGGCCTTCATAAGAGGCATGTATACAAAATATCTATATAAAAGAGAAGTAAAAGAGCTCAACCATAGCTCTCGCCCTCGTCGGGGCTCCCTGGTCCATGACCTGGTTGAAAGAAGAGTGGTGGTTGTGATGGACCTATACTAGGGATACCACCCTACTGTCTAGATGGCTGTTGTCCAGCCTTCTACCCTAGTATGGGCTGCCTAACTAACCTGATTGAATGGCCTGATCTCTGTGACCTAGAGCCTGTCGTACTCACATCTGACTGCTAGAATGATACCGCTCGCTTCTCTTCAGGGACCACCCTGAAGTAGGTAGTCCTATAGTATAAGGCCTCACCACTGGATCTCATAGCATCCCATATCAAATCAACGTCTCCCGAGGCGAGGGATTCCTGAAGGGCAGCATCGCACTCACATGTCACCCTACCTATATCATCTTGGGCCTGTTTAGAGGTAGTAGTCTCTTGATCCCTATCTATAGTGATAACTCATACCTGGGCTCGGGCCAGATCCCTCGATATATTATAGCCATGTGACTGTGCCTGTGCATGGTCCCTCTGAGAAACAACCATCTACACCTGAGTCTGCGACTGGTGTAAAAGGCTCAATATCTGAGAACCTTGTTCATCCATCTCACGATTTTGAATCTGTCATGAAGTACTATCGCTACCCTGGGTGGTCTGTGCTCTAGCATGATCTCTCTCAGTTGTCAACATCTGCACCTGAGTATGTGTCTGATCTCACTCTGCTGTGAGGGCCTATACCTGTGCCTTGACATCATCTCTCTCTCCAGCCACCTGTAATTACACAGTGATCGCTGCATATAACTACTACTAGAGGATAATCAACTATCCACCACCACCCTCTGGAACATCAAGTGGCGGGCCCTGCTCTGGAAGCACCTGCTGTAGAGGGGTGTAAATCCCCACTGGAATGCCTACTGGGGGAAACTCTATATCTGTGTGTAAATCCCCACTGGAATGTCTCTGAGGCTACTGTAATGTTGGACCCTATCCTCTGTCCATCACGTATCTGTGTGTGTCGGGCCTGCCATCATCGTCATCGTCGTCTTCGTCACTATCAACACCACCAATAGCTCTCACGATGGCGTTATACACTGCCCTAGAAACAATTAAATGGCATGGAAGCACACCGTGGTACCATGATCCATACTCAGGTGTAGTGCCTAGATCTCTCATATGTCTCAGTGGCACCCACATAGCAGGTACCACCTGTCGAAAACTGGTTAGTCTTCTATCATGAGCAATTTGTGGACCCATATCAAAATGCTCTCGAGCCCTACGAGCCTACCATCTATCTGGCCTAGGAACATCCTGGGTAATGCCAAACTACCTCTGACATGGATATACCCTGTATAGCTCTTGCATATAGCTACGACTGCCTAAGATAAAGTGCTCTATTGTGGTAGTGCTGAGCTCTAAACCATCCTCGGGCCACTGGAAGTGTCTGTGGGGCCTCCAAACCATGAAAATCTATCATAGCTCATCTAGCTCACACCGATAGTGATAGGCATCCCCATGTATGGTTGCACATCATCCCTTGCCCAGACCCAACCCATCGTAGAAGGCTCCTCGGGAGCCTGAACTCTCAAAACACCTAAGGGGTGACCAATGACAATGTGGTCCCACACCCAAATTTGCAGCAAACAAGCTGGTCCTACCGTCTTCTGATGGTAGTAGGTAATCAAATGAAGGTCCCAATATAGATGCGTTAAAATGCACTGACCCCAACAGTTGGTCTCTCCCTCCACCAAACCGTGTATCACTCTAAGGAGGCCGAGCGGAAATGAAGCACCAGTCTTATCAGGGAGCAAGACTCCATTGAAAAAGGCCATCATATAGACCACTACTCAATCTAGCTCTGGATCATCAATGCATCGTGATAATCTGATAGACATCCCATGCCGTGGTATCATGGGGACGCCAAAAAAATCTAAAATATATCATTAAATGTTGGTCAAGCGGCTCATATTCTTGATAATTTGTCCCTGAATCGGGACCCGCATAATGTGCCATACATCCTCGAGTGTAATGGTAATCTCCCTGGTCGGGTGGTGAAAGCACTGACTCTCGCTATGCCATCGTTCTGCTATAGTTGTCAAGAGGCCATGATCTAATGTAATCTATGACATCTCAGCCACATGAGTCAATCCCGTCACATATAAGAGGCTCTCTAGGGTCTCTCTATCGTCTTCATCAAACTAAACTTCTATCATTGCCAACCGCCCATAGAGCTCATGAGTCTGAAGAATGGGTAATATACGTTGCCAAAAACAACACAAGTGTTAGGCACTTACCTATTTCTATCTAGTTTTCTAAGGAAAAATAATTCTTTGAATCATCTAACTTACTAATTATTCCTTTGTTCTAATCTACTCTAGTCTAAATTCTTCTATACTTGGCTATTTTTCTAGCCAGGGGTTGTTTGCACCTTCCTTCTAACGCCTCTGCGCCTCTTTTGATGCCTGCGTGCCTCTTTTGATGCATACGCACCCTTACCGACACGTACGCGCCCCCATCCACTTCTTCTCCATTCACCACCGGCCACACAGAGTGTATACACACCTAGTGTGACGCATGCGCACCTACTATTGCATATGTGCATGCGCGTGTCCATCCTGAGCCCGATCAGTGCATTCACACCCCTCTAACACCTACGCCCCTAGGTCGATGCACGTGCGCACACGTCCATGATTTTCCCTCCCAACGGGTGCGCATGTGCGTATCCACTGTCAACAGATGCACGTACACGTCCCTCTTCCTTTTGACGCATGCACATGTGCGTACCCATCAATCCGACACATACGCCCATGTGCATGCGTCAAAATATGCCGTACCTACCCTATAAAAGCCCTAAAAATGAAATAAATGCATGAATTGACTAGGAGAGATAGGCCACTCATGTAAGGTCCATCCGCTGGGTCCCGCATGAACTCTCAGATGCAATCCGCTCGTCTCATCCTGCTCGGTATTTTCACCATCTCACTCCAGGGCTATCACTCTCGCTCATGGTAAAAATTTACAAGAGCTCTGGTAGAAATGAATTGGTCATGATTTTTTTACCGGCCCCAGGTGGGTATATTGACTCGTCACGGTGCCCCTGGGGCATGTTTTCTCCGCCGTGGTCATTCTAGACCTTCTTCTATCCACTGTGATAATTATTTTTGTATTAAAATAATTATTTTTACTAATTTTCACATGTTGGGGCACTTCGTGCCACCTTGCTATTACTTCTCTGTCATAATTAAATAGTTTACGATTCTTTCAGGAACTTTTTCTTGCCTTTTCCTCTCTTTTTCATCTATTTTTCCCCATCATGATAATTATTTATTAATTTATTTTAAATAAATTATTCTTGACCCATTTTTCTTCTTGTGGGAATATATTATGGCTTTCTAACAATCTTGCCTTCCCACTATAGCCCTTGCGCATATTTTTTATAAGATATTTGATCTTTTGAAATTCTTCTGACCGATAAAAAAATTCAAAAAATTCAAAAAATCAAAAACATTGAAATACTTCGAAACTGGCTCAAAAATTGGATAAACCAATCATCTACGGCTGAAATCTATGTCTATTGCATGGCACTCATCCCAGATCTTGTTGACATGTTCAAATGGTTTGAAACAATGACTCGTGCATCACCAAAATCTTCAATCACCTACACAAAGCTATGTTGCCTACTTCGTCTGTACTCCGGGGCACTATCAGTTGCTTGGTACTGTTTTCGTCATGCACATTGCTTTTTCATGGGACCCAAGTGTCCTCTATCTTTCCCCTAGCACAATACATATTGCTTGGGGCATCATCCTTCACCTGTGTCGTTTATCAGAACATTTGAGAATACATCTTGATAAAAAATATTTATGTAACTATCTTGAACGTTGTTGGTTTAAGTGTGTGTGATTGTACTTATTTCCTTGTTAGGTGATATTGTTTATTTCTCGTATTGCATTGCATTCGTGTATGTTACATGGGTTTGGTCGTTTCTAGCATAAGACGGTTGTTTGTATCTTGAATTTTCATGTCATTTTACACTTCTGTCGTATGCTCACATTTTAATAAGGACCAATGAGAAGGATCCTAAGCATTATGATGATAATATATTAATAGTAATTGATTTGAGGATAGCTCAATATCCCTTTTTCTTCTTGTTTCTCATCTTCTCTGTACATTTTTCTTTTTGTTGTTTTCTTTTTCGATTGCCGATCGAGTTTCTTTGTCACCCCATCGACACTCAAGGGGGCATCCTTTGTCCTTCATCCTATTAATTTTTCTTCTACCCCTTCAAATTATTTCTACTTGTTTGTGTTTGTCTACTTTATTTGAAGTGACGTAGCTTATGTCACCCCAAAGAGGGGACAATGTAGACACCTGTAGTTTGATCAATGCACTATTATTCCTAATATTGCACTTCCTATTCTTCCCCTTGCAAATTGATGGCACACCGCCAGTTAGACCTATCTAACTCCCTTCTCATGACATCTTTTTGGTCATATTTCCTCTTGTAAAACCACTTAAACAGGTTTTCATAGCATCGTTCTGACTACATTAGCTTCTTATTCCTTCCTAGTTTGCTTCTATTAGCTCCCTGAAATATCAATCCACTTCGTTGGATTGATTAAGCCATTCAGAAACCCTTCTAGAACCCTAATTACTCTCTAAATGAGATTAATTTGTCTAACCTAGGTTAATTACCCTAAACGTGGTCAAACCTCACTTAGACTTGCTAAAAGTGCTTTTTGGACTTTAGCATTTGTCCCACATGCACCCAAATCTCCCATTTTCCCAAATAGAAAACTATAAATAAGGCTATACCCTCTCCCTCATTTCCTAAGAATTCTCTCTTCTTCCTAGCATAGATTATAGTATTTTTTTTAGGCTTTAGATTGTGTTTCACTTTCTTCCATTGAGCTATTAACATTTCCTTTTTGCATTTGGTAGCATAATAATGGAGTAAAAGGGAAGATCCATTGGCCTTGATGCCACCAATGGGGATATCTCTTTCTCTTTAACACACAACTAAATGCTTAGATCCTCTTAGGTTAATTATTTCAAGCTTTCAAAGAATAGAGGTTAGCTTCATTTGCTTAATTTGCTTGTTTACTTCAAATTAATGTATGCAAAGAAGAAAACCTTGCCCATTTCTTATCGGATGGTCCATTAATCAGTTTGCTAAAATCATTTGAGGATTCTTTAGAGCTTCTTACCCCAAATCCATGGCTTTTGCAACTTTTCATTGAACACAATGTCTTTGAAAATATCTTGCTGAGTGTCAAAAGAATAACCTAGTTTAACAAACTCTCACTAAATCTTATGAGAAGCCCATAAGTATATTTTCCATTGTTAAATCATTCTCTTAATGATATTTGAATTATAGAATACAAACTAAATTCCAACCTACAACCCATACACAAACTTTGCATAACCTTAATCATTGTTTATAATGTATATTAATATGTTAAATACATGTATAATAAAATCTCTATTTTAACATAAATACACAATATTTTAAGGAATTATGTTTCAGCATAGGAAACGTATATGTTTTAATATATTTGTTTCAAAAATAAATTTTAATTTATGTGAAATTTTATCAATTTAGGATTTATAGTTTCAAAAAAAGTATTCTAAATTGAATTTTACTTTCATTTTTTTTACAGTTATGGCTTCTTCCTCTGCTAATTTATTTGAGAGGATTGACTTAGAGATAGTAAACCTATCATCTATTCTTGATCTTCTGACTACAGTTGGGAAATAAAAAACACATTGTGAAAACATATTGAAAGATCTTCAAAAAATACAAACAAACTTGAAAGCATACAACCCTTTCAAGCCTGAGTCACTAAAAAAATTTATGGATGACTTAAAATCATGTGCGAAGGGTGATGTGGGATATAGTGGGGTTGTAACTAGACTTCCTAATAAGGAATCCGTTAAGAGATTATGTTGGTCGTGTTATGCAGGCCAAAATAATATTAGGACATATTATGTAAACAAATGTACATGTCGCCTTTGCACACCATTGATTTATCCCAGATTTGTGGCCTCTCAAGGCCAATTTCCTAATAATGATCAATTACCATTATATTTCATATTAATGCTACATGTTGAGGTTCACCTAAACCTAAAGGTGAACTATGTAGACATCCCTAGTTATTTCAGGCAGGGGTGTGGCTGCATTAGCAACATTCCTACATATCGACAGGAAGGAGATCCTCATGTTGCTGACGCGCGACAACTTGTAGAGAGGCCATGACCTTTCTTATCTAGATTCGAGGATGTCATTGTACCTATCATTATGAATGCCCAAGAGGGTGTTATAGAGGGTCTTGGGAGAATTGCTCACGACACCCAATTTATCTCTTTTGACTACGTGGGTTAGTTCCTTGAGAGACGTGGTACTAAAAGCGGATGAGCTAGTACCAATAGTGATGTACATAGCGAGTTAAACGCTCGTGCACATTTGATATCACCTGAAAGTTGTTGGTGGTGGTCCTGTAGATTTGGAGACACATTTCGCGGAGGTATATATGCAGAGATATATCTATATTTATTGTGTTTTAGATTTAATATTTAATTTAAATTGAAATTTTTGAAATTAATGTTTTATTGAAAAAACTTGTTTATCAACTTCTTACATTTTATTTATTTATTTTCACAGGGATCTACAGGAAAAAGATCTACACATAGTGTAGATACTCCCAACATCCACCCACATATAGATACTGAGGTATTCAATTACATCTTTGTTATATGATTTATTTAATTAATCAAGAAATTGTTGTAGAATTCCACTTATAAATTTTAATACGCTATGTTATATATAGTTTCTGATGTGTATATTTCTTTTTATAAATGCATGGTACAACAAAGCCTAGTGAGGGATCTGGTACTCTCCCTACTAGACGCCAGAGACTATCTAGTTTATACATTGTACTCTTTTTCATCATGTACATTTATATAGTGTTTACACGTGAGATTTTGGTATATGACTTAAACATGCATATATTTTTTTTGGGTTATTACTTGTATATAGATATTGATTTATCCCATGTATCTTGTTGATCTATAAACATGTCTTTTATTAATTGACTTAGAAATGTGTTAATTGATTGGTTGATTTATGAGTTGTGATTACAACATGTAATGTGTTTATAAGAATAAAGTGACACTAGTATTATTTCATTTACCCCATATTCATTCCATGAGAAACACTAATGAGAGAACCCAGGTGATTCTCATTCCAATGAATGCAATGTAGTGATATAAATTATAAAATCATCTCATACAGATAATGAAAAATAACTTAGTGGTGTAAATAAAGAAGGTGTTCACATTATCAAATATGATTCACACCATTTTACTAATGAAAAATATGATTTCTTCATTTGGAGTTCGGATAAGAAAATCCAAAACAACCATCAAAACAAAAACTTCAAAGGATAGTCATATTATTTCATATTCATTTTTAAAGTTACTTATTTATTTATGTATACATATCATCTTAAATGAAGTTCATTCATGCGTTGAGAAGAATAAAATTAATAAAACTTCATTGATGATATTATGTCACAAACTCTAGTGTAGTTCTTTGAGACACTTAATGCAACGAACCATATTTCCTTCACAAAGATGAGACAACACTATAGCTAGATCACAACATTCTAATCCAACATTTTCCTAAATAAAATACCATTGTATAGGTATAATTCCAGTTCTAGTGCTGAGTAAAAACCTATTTATTAACATAACTTCAAAATCACCCTCTCCATTGAGAACTCAAAAATGAATAGAGTCATTGATTAATTATTAAATTTCTAAGTAATTTCATGTAAATAAACACTGCACAATATGGTAAAAATATGGTTCTCTAAGTGTAAATATCTAGAAAACCATTATGATCCCTATGTAGTTCATCATCATATTCCATGAAGCGTATCTAACCAATGATGAGTTAATAACCTAACCAGAGTTCTTGAGTCATAACACATGTATATGTATACCATATGAGACATGATAGAGAAAGATAATATAATATTATATTGATCTCATGCCGCATTTCATTAACTTAACTCTGTATTAGAATTTAAGGGTGGAGAAACATTGAGTTCCAAAGTATCATCACTTAGTAAGGAAATCATCCATAATCAAGATCATAAACAAGCTCATGAATTATATATTCACACATATTATAAGGTCGTAGTGTTATGTACGTCATAACAAGATTAAAATGCAATCCACATATAAGGTTCTTATATATACACCCATGATAGTCACCACTAAAGTGGAAGAGTTTTACATGGAGTCATTAAGAACACAAAAAAATAGAAAATGAGTGATTATACCAAAAAAAAAATGTCTCTATTCAAAATAAATCCATTAGTAAAATTCCCAAAGGATCTTTAGACCTGAGATCCACACTAATACATTTTTTCACAAGGACCCAAGGTCCACTTTAATACAAAAGAGAAATATATAGCAAAGACCCTGTGTTTGAAATAGCCAACATCATTAGCTCCTTTAAATTTAAGTACAATTACAGTCTAGATTATGAAGAGGAAAAATAACACTTCATTACTAGTGTTTACACATTTCCAACATTATTATCTATTAGATGAAGAAATCATAAACTAGCTCAAACATCTATGGTAAACAATACTCATTGATTTTTGATATAAATATGTAAAATCTTAAGGATTCCTGCTCAAGCCAATTAGGAAGAGTATAACACAATAAATTTCCCCTTTTCAAATGTATAGATATAGTACAAATATACTCGGCACCATACCCATATAGTAAAAAACATAGATTTTCTTACAAAACACATTCATATAGAAGTGTATACAATAGCTAGGATCCTTAAGGGGATCATTAGCCAAGACCTTACAACATAATTAATGTAAATTTTCCACCCAAACATGCTTTAATCAATATATAGAGTGATATCTTGGGTTGGGTCTAAGGAGATCATTTTATAAGGAGAATATTAACTTCATAATATAAACGTTTGCACAATAATGACCAAAAAACTTTCCTACTCACTTATGACCAACACATTAAACACATTCTTTTACAACCAAGAATGAGTTCCTTCAACTTTGAAGATCATTCCTAGCTATCATTTATCAAGAAAATCCTACAATACCAAAAGATATGCCAAACTCATTCGGTGGGTAAACTCGATCCCTCTAAGTCATTAGTTGTCATATTGGCCCTACTTTTCCATCTATTAGGAGGATGGAAAGAGGGAGCTCACACAATTCTTCCATTCAAAAAACTAGATGCAACCAACTCTATCAAATAATATAATACATAATGAAACACACATTCAAGCAACAACCTAGTGTAACAATCTATATATCTCTCAACCAACTAGTTATAAAATCCATTAAAGGGTAGGGTTTAATACCCATAATGCAATTAGGAATATAAGGACAAGATAAAACTTCTACTATCAATATGCAATACATATACTAAAAACCTAACTAATCACATAGAGTCTTATTAAGATTAACTAAAAGTATGGAATACAAGAGAAGAATTATCATTTATAGAGGAAATGGGAGTTCTTCACCATATCCCTAAACTATTTTCATGCCAATTTTAAGTAATGTAATATTATAGGGAAGATAAAACATTGAGGAGATATTTCCCCATACCTATAAATGCAATCCTTCAATCAATTTCTTTATCTAAAGTCTTTTTCCAAAAAACACTAAATTCGTCTTTCAAAGAATAAAAAGAGTATATTCATTTAGCTAAACCATTATGGAAAAGTGTTTATAAATTTAGCTTTTCCACATCATCCAAGATCTCATAGACTCCAATGCACTTGAATGGGATGATCCTATTGACTATTGATCATGCTTTGTTTCCTCATTTTAACACTAAAATGTACATAAGTTTAAAAAACATAGCTCATGTGATACTAGTTAAATGTCATATGTATTACAATCACCCCTACTAATAATCATAACCCCGTCTAGTATAATCTTAAATTCATATCAAGAAATTTTAATCCATAACATATATAGGAGGATGATATAAGTTTTAATTCATAGCAAGAAGTTTGTCAAATATATATGCCAAAGTGACAAAGAAAATAGAGAAAAGATTCCATTCAGAAGACATGAATATATAATATTATAGGTCCTATATAATACTGAGTGGCTCAGCTCATTGTTTAATGACCTGAAATTTTTTTCATGATCTTCTACATCTAGTATCCATTTTTTGCATGGACCATGTGCATTCTTCACCTGATGCAATTGTAACCTAGTAGCAACTATGTGATGGGTGTAATGATATACCTTATTGTTTGATTTGTAATAAAAATATGAATCCCACTTTGGAGGGCTTTTACCTGCCATAAATATGTTCCATGCACTACAATTGAGCTAGTATTAAATGTTGGCTCCTCACTTGTTATTTCACTTGTTAGCTTTGTTCTCTTTTCTGTGCAACACAACAAGTAGTAATCCACTTTCTCAATATTTTCTTTTTCTACAATGATTGCAAATACATCACCTACAACAAAATCATTGTACAAACAAGTTTTTGGGTAAGTTCAAGAAGTTGGGGGAGGGACCAATCATCTTCATATGGACTAATATTCCCCCTTGGTCTGACTTTCATAACATTTTAACCTTCAAAAGCATGTATAAGAAAGTAAATCATATCTTATTTAGGATCCTCGCACTTTAAGAACTCCTCATGTAAAAACAAGCACAAAATATACTCCAAGATCCTAAAACTATGAAATAACTCATGCACATCCATTAGGGTAAAATTCTCTACATGTGTGAAGTATCCTTCCAAGTTTAGGAGTCTTCATCTTCTCTATACAAGTAAGTAAAATGACCCTTCTGAAGTATTTGAGCAAGTGTGAAACTCAAGTTGAAGCATTGTCAAAGCACGCTCGTCAAATTTTGATTGCGCTACAGTAGATATCACATGGTAGGAGAAGGAGGTGTAGTTTGAGTTTTCTTCAGAGTGGTGGCAAGGTTAAAGGTGCACAGGGGTTCTCACAACCCACCTAACTTTGTTTATAGGAACTCCTTGCACTACAAGGGTTCTAGGATTTGAGAAGAGTTTACAAAGCCATTGTAAGAGTGAGTGAAAAAGAGTGACACACAGTGACATCCATTTCTAGGAAGGAAAAACAATCAGGAAGTTGCTGACCCAAATTCCAAGCATGTCCAAGATTGTACCAAAGGTTTAGGGCCGTACGGATAGTTTAGACCTACCTATACAATTTTGACCAATGACGTATCAGGTGTCAGTTTGGACCTACCTATAAGGTTTTGACCTACTTGTCTGTACGGTCCTGACCATATATAAGGGTCAAGACCGTACAAACACTTTGGATGTACGTGCATGGTTTTGACCTACCTATATAGTCAAAACTATATAGTGATAGCTGATACAATTAAGGATAGGATGTCAACCAAACAACAACCCATACATTGTAGCCATAGTTCAATTCACTCAAGATAAGGGCACCCATACACATATAAACAAGAATAGATACTAAAGATCACAATTTTATTCATTGTTGATGAAAGATTGCAACATTTGACGAACACACAAATCATTTATTTGTTCTTTCATTATAAACACAACGATGTTAGACATGTCATGGACTTTGACTCAACCATCTACTCCTCTCTACACTCTATAAACTAGTTCATTTTCCTTAATAAGTTTGAACTCCTCAATCTCTTCCAATTGATGTTTCTACCATTTATCTAACTCTTGGAGTGTTCCTTCAAATTTCTCCCTCCTTCAAAAAGATCCAAATGAAAAAAAATCATCATTTTGGATCATTACTTTATGGGTGAAATCGCTACTTAACAAAGACTGGTGGTTACGAAAATATTACTTAACAAAAACATGTGGTTATGAAACCATTAGGGAAGTTTCAAAACTATCATGGTAGTTATGCATCCCCTAATTAATGTAGAATGGTAGTTATTTAACCTCCCCCTTACTAATCAACATTTTCATCATGAGACATGTAACACCTCAATTGCACCCTAATTCATGACTGAAACCAATTTTTTCATGCTTTCTCAGTTCAATTGAGGCCCTGAGATTTTTCATGGATCCCTTCAGATGGTCCTCCTTACTACAACACTTAACAACTTGTAAAATTGATGATAACACTCTACCATATATTCTTTTTAATGCAAGGTAGATAAGATTGATTGTTCTCACATCCAAATCTTCCATATTTAGGATAATTTTCTCGAGTAGAAGTTTGGAAATGTCCCATCATAACACAAAAAGAGGCCATGTCAGTGCATACCTCTTCTTCCCTTGTCATATGGGAGGTGGCAACATGCGGAGGCTATTCTCCCGATAGAATGCATCGGGGCCCATAAGATATCCATGGATCCATCCTATGCCCAATTGATGCCACGTGGTAGGCGTGCCAAAACTTTTATTTTTGCAAATTTTTGTTGTGTAGAAACTCAGCGCAATCGTTTGTGGGATTCGAATTGAAGACCTGCCATCTAGCAACACATGTTCCCACTGATTCAGCTATGACTTTACATGCACAACTATACCATTCCAAACTCGTACATTTTAAAAAACAATCCGCCCATGATTTGACTAGTTACGGCAGGGTCCACCCATGCATGGTATGAATGTGTTGATGGAGTCTTTTATAGGGCATGGATGTAGGGCGATATATTCTATGGGGAAAATAACCTCCACCAGTAACAACTTATTGACAAAAAAAATTCAATAGAGTAAAAAAAAACTCATGAAGAAGCCAATGGAGTTGAAGGAGGGCCATTCTCGACCAAGCACATTAGAGAATTTGGCAAGAAAAAATCTGTTGGGGACAAGCCTAACCTTATATTTTATTAGGTTTTTAACTTCAAAAATAATATTAATATTCTTGTCGTATCCACTTTTCAAGACTACCAAAACCTTATCCAAGATTTGATTCTGTACAAGCATTGTTTGAGTGCAATTAACCTTATTTTATATTGGTTTTTTCTTTTGATAAAATAATGACTCGTACATTATCCACTCTTCAAGACTATCAAAACCTTATCCAAGAATTCAGTTCTGCACATTTTTGCAACTGTAATTAGCAAAGCTTAATATATGTTTTTTATATTGACGAGATTATGATGGAGTTGTTGTCAATTCCCTTGTTTAACTAATTAAATTGAAAAAAGAATTAAAAACCCTGTATATCTTGTTGACTTCCAATTTCACCCTGCTCTAATTGATTGACACAACTTTATATTCTTGTTTAATTTCAGTGTATTTTCACTTTATTGAAAATGCATTACACTCCCACTCCAATTGGGTATATCCCTCACTCCTGCTTTCCATTCATGTCCACTTGTGGACATTAATATTCCAATATAGAATGAGAATTCAAAACAATTATGATTACAATTCCTATCAGGCCACAGACTAAAAGAAAGAAACACATCTTTATACTGTTCTTGCTGTGCCTCACCATAATGGCAAGACAATGATGTTAAGGAATACCATTTTATACTCTCTTCTTTTTAATTTTTAGCCAAGTTAGTAGTGTTTGACAACTATGTAATATGTATTGAAAAATACTCTCCTTTGCCTTTTAGTTATGTTAGTAGTTTTTGCCAGCTATGTAATATGAATGAAGTAGCTTGGTCAGCGCAGTATTCTTGGACTGGTAACGTGAAATCTTTGTTTTTAGTATGCATGTTGCCCATTTGACTTTTAAGCCTTCTCAAAGGCAGATCTCTTCTTTTGTTTTTTTGGCCTCTCTTACATCAATATATATATTGCATCTAGCCAAGTAAGCCTATAGACATCATTGCATTTCTTTCTGGTTTTTTGATCTCTTATTTGGAGATTGGCTAACATGAAAATGGTCTCTGTTTGGCTTCTAACAACTTTGGCTATTTGCTTGAGTTTTCAAGCCCATGCAACCTACAATGGACTAGGCCTGAAGCCTCCAATGGGGTATGTTTTTCCATTCCATATACCTAATGGGAAAAAAAAATAGATGCATTTTTTTAAAATTAAGGAAAGAGAAAATAGAACATATGGCTGCAATAGCTCATTGATCTGAAAATTGGATTAGCATTTTACAAGCATAGAATGGACTCAACACCACTGTTTAATGATGGAAAATCCATGAAATTCCCCATCCACCCTCCATGCAGTTCCTTATCAAGTGGATGTAAGCTATTGCTTATTGTAGGAGAAGTTCCATCTCAAGACAAGAGCAAAAAGTTTTGAGAATGATGGTGTGTCTGAGAATAGTTAAAGACAAGTTATGTTTCAGTAAATACTTTAAAAACTAATCAATTTCACCATAGATCTAGACTAACTCATCTGTGGTGATTGTTTTCAACATTCAGATGGAATGGTGTGCACTATTTCTTTTGCGGAATTATTAATGAAAACATTATTCGCGAATCAGGTGAGTTGCATTTTTTGCTTGTCATGAATCAATTTTTAGATACTCGAATGACCTTGGAGTTATTCATATCCAGAATATAAGGCTTCTGCACTTAAGGTTTGCATAAGGATTAGTATAAAGTTTGCATTAAATTTGATCTTCTGTTAAGGATTAGTACACAGTTATAGATTTGATCAGTAAAAAATCTTTTATGTATATGCTAGTGTATTTGAAATTTAGGCTTAATAGAAATTTTTTAACTTGTTGCTTGGGAAGGCAGTCTCACCCATGTTCAAGTTTTATAATATGATGTTGTGAACTTTAGAACTGAAGCTTTAGTATGGGTCCATTATGAATGTGGATAATACAGCTGATGCACTGGTCTCTACTGGATTGTCCAAGCTGGGATATGAATATGTAAACATAGGTAAGACATAATCCCCTCCTCCCATTGGTTGGTTGTTGATATATGAACAGTGTGTGTCCCCCCTAAATTGGATGGCTTGTACTAATGTCTCACTGGTTTATTCAATGGACTGCAAGATGATTGTTGGGGTGAGAAACACCGAGATGCTCAGGTATGGGTATAAGTAAATCAATTAATATGCTGAGAATCAGATCATTATGACTTTTCACTTGTTTTAGATTATAGCAATTCGTAAGAGGTGTTGATGAACTCAACTCAGAATCTTCTTCATAGTTAGGTTTCAATGATGTATATTCTGTGCAGTGTATAGTTGTACTTGCTGCTTTGTGAGTTTTGCTAAATATTCTTATGTAGCATTGAATATTTCTGATTAATGAGAGTGAGATCTCAAACCAACTCAGAACCTTCTTATATATTGGCAGGGAAATCTTCTTGCTAAAGCTAAAACATTTCCTTCGGGCATAAAAGCTTTGGCAGACCACGCTCATTCAAAGGGACTCAAACTTGGAATATATGCTGATGCAGGGTGAGCATATCATGCTAGGAATCAAAATCAATCAAACCCCTCCTATCCTGAGACTGATATCAAGATATATAATAAAATCCTGTTTACTGATATTGATGTTTAAGTTTGGTTTCTTTTGCCAGATCCCAATCCTGCTCCACGAGAATGCAAGGTTCCATTGGACATGAGCAACAAGATGCCAGCACATTTGCTTCATGGGTAACCTTCTCTTAATTCCATTCTTTCATCTATTGACCAGATTGTGCCGAAGAGCCTATCCATCAAATGAGTTTGCAAGGTTGACTGTTCAACCAACCAATGGGCTGTTTACCATTTTTTGAGGTGAATTTCTTATTGTTTGGTTGACCAGTCAACCTTGTAAACTCATATGATGTTTAGGCTGAGAGAGATTGTGCTACACTTAAAATGAATCTCTTCGGTCTTTGAAATAAAATGCAGGGGTCTGAGAATTACATCCTTAGATTAAGCTATAATGCACCATAATGAGAAAACAGAGTAGTGGTTACCTTATCACTGCTGGAGTACTAAAGACTAATTGGTGTTCGATAAATAAGCAGGGAGTAGACTACCTGAAATATGAAAGCTGCTACACTCCTGAGTTTACACATCGTGCGAGGTATGTAACAGTTGTGCCCTATTCTTTCTATCAAGTTCTGCACATTTGAATTTAGGTTTTGATTAAGAAAATCGTTTTGAATCTGTACTAAAATACACAGGTACCAAATAATGAGTGAAGCTCTCAGGAAGACAGGCCGTCCTATATTCTTTAGCACTGCTGGTTGGTAAGAAGGGTTCGGAAATTTTAATGCCTGTATGACTGAACAAAAAAGGATTTGAAAACTTTAATGTCTATAAGATTTAAGTGGTAAAACCCCAGCTGAGTTCTTAGGGAAACATCCATGGTGCAAGATGTGAAGCTTTTATTAATTCAAGATGAATAGATTACATGCGAAACTCAGTTATTTTGTTATTCAACTTTCTGCTTATTCATTGCTGCAAAGTGGGTGGTTTACTAACATTGTTTAGCATAACTGAAAATAATACTTTGAACTCTTTCTATTTTGGTATGCAGGAATGACAAACAAGATTATATTGATGATGGTCCTAAGATTGCAAACAGCTGGAGAACTACTGATGATAACAATGATAAATTTATATAGTAATATACTGGATAATATCCATGCACTATTGGACAATAAATTATTTTCAGAAGGATGGGATGGAGAAAATATAAATTGTACATAATATTTTCCTTTCTTGCAGTATGGTACTTGTAGCTGACCAGAATGATGAATTTGCTGCTTATGCAGGCCCTGGCCGTGGATGGAATGGTAGGTTCATTCTTCCATTCATATGATATTGCTGTTCGTTTATTTTGTGAATTCCAAACTATATTCCAATACTTTTTGTTGTTTTTTTTGCCCAAACCAGATCCTGATGTATTGCTGGTTGGAGACGGTGGGATGACCACAGAGGAATACAGGTCACATTTCAGCCTGTGGGCATTAATGAAGGTAACAAACGTGCTGCATCCGAGTGTTTAAATGGCTACTTGTAGTGGGTTCCTTCACAAAAATTAGATATCTGGTATTTTAGTTAAGGATCCACGTCTATGATCCACCTTCAATGTTGCAAACCTTGGTGTCTCTAGGCCACACAAACATACTCACATGCATTCCAGCACCAAACTAGGGCAAGTAGACCTTGACAATGTCCCCCATTATGTCTTCTGGTTAAGAGTTTGTATCTGTATCTCTTGCAGGCACCCTTGCTCATTAACAGTGACTTAAGGAATGCAAGCAAGGACACTCTAGAGATTCTGGGTAACAAAGAAGTCATTGATGTCAACCAAGGTCAGTTATATGAATTACTTCAAAATCAATTATTGTAGTTTCTTATTTTGGACTTTGATCTTCATCCCTAATGCATTTTGGATATGTACAGATTCTTTAGGAATTCAGGGGAAGAAAGTCAGCAAACAAGGGGACCTTGAGGTATGAGATTTTCTGTGGGATAATGGCCTCATAAAGTATGTGCTGAATTCAGCCTATGCACATTATAATTTGTTTTGCATATTATGTAATGCAACCTGCTGCAAAAAAAAAACCTCTGGTTCTGAATGGCTGACCTGTATACATATATGATATGATAAATTGCAGGTGTGGGCAGGGCCACTATCCAACAAAAGAGTGATTGTTCTCTTGTTGAACAGAAGTAATTCCACAGCTACCATCACTGCAAAGTGGGAAGACATTGGGCTTTCAACCAAGGCTGTTGTTCAAGCTAGAGACTTGTGGGCTGTAAGATAACTACAACTTCTGCTCTGTTATGTCATTTAAGAGTAGCATTAGCATTAATTACTCTGTGATTTAGAATGAACCGTAGCTTATTTTTAGGCTTCTTTTAACCTTAAGCTCATGGATGTTATTAGTTTGACTGTGTTTTTGTGGCGTTTTTAATATTGCAGCATTCATACCTTGCAACAACTTCACAGAAAAGCCTCTCATCAAGTGTAGATTCACATGCTTGCAAGATGTATATTTTGACACCAATCTCCACTTAAACTTTGACAAGTTGCAAGTTGAATAAGCAGAAGTTCAAATAAATTCCATATGTGTGTGCTGTGTGGACCCCTTTTTTTTTAATATTTTTTTACTAATATAATGAGGCAGCCAAATTGATTCTATTTGTCATAAATTAATGGGAATTGGATAGAGAATTTAACAAAATTATTGATTAAGCTGGTGATTCTATTTATCATAAATTAATGGGAATTGGATAAAGAATTTAACAAAGTTTTTGATTAAGGTGGTATGTGAAAAATCTAAGCAAGAACCTTGAAATTGATATGTATTGATGTATTTAATATAGATACTTTATTTATTATATTTGTTTTTCTATAAATTTTTTGGTATACTTATATTACACTAGCATTATTAGATAGGTACATCAAGATTGATATATCTCGACATATTTTAAATAGATGTATTTAACATATCTATACTAGTAATTATGTCGAGAGGCTTCTTATAATGGCAGTGAGGCAGTGTAATGGTAGGAGTTGTTCATTTTTATTCTTGACATTAAATTTGACGTCCAGTCAACCATCGCATGGTAATTCATCATTAAATTTGGCATCCATTTAACCCACACTTCTATTCCTTTCCTTTTTCTTTGGAGAAGTCAATCAAAAAATATTAATATCTTGGCCATATGTAATGTTTAGGAATTGGTCTCAAATGTAATAAAGTTAGTAATTAATGTGGTATGTGAAAAATATAAGAGAAGAATCTTGAAATTGATATCTATCAACCTTAAATGTGAAGTTTTATTTGACCATCACAAAACAATTTTATCCTTAAATTTGACATCCATTTGACTATACATAAAAGTTTTTTTCATTTTACTTGCAGTAATCAATCAAAAAATTATAATATTTTAGCGATATGGTAAAGTTGAGAGCCCTTTTTATTCAAAGAGATTATTTAGAGATTATTTTGAAATGGAAAAAATAATATGTTAAATTGATATTATTTATGACCCGCCCAATCAAAAATTGACAATCAATATAATAGAATTATTTATCAATATAATAAATGAGAAATCCAATAAATGATTTCAGTTGTCAATCTTATTCACTTGAGATAATTCATGGAGTTAGCTTGAGCTAACCCTCGAGAGCTTATTAAAATGGAGTGCTGAACTACAAATACCCCACTCCATATATCATAACTAAACCAAAAATTGATCTAGATTTAATCCCAACCATGTCAATCAACACGTAAAGACAATAAAATTGCTCATATATTGAGAACCACCATAATATTGCAAGTACTTCCTTACCCATTAAACTTGCGAGTATTAGTATTGGTAAAAAGAAATGCAATTAATTAAGAAACTTCTAATGTAAGCGACATAAATTATTTGATTTTTAATTTGAAGGTAGAAGATAATATTATATTTAATTTAAAAATATGAATTGCATTATTTGATTATGTTATACAATTTTTTTAACATAATAAAGTCATTAACATTAAATATACTTAAGATAATATACATAATTTAATTCATTGGAGTTCATAAATATATTATATTATTTTAAATAATAATAATAAATTATAACGAAAATAAGTTGATTTAAAAAACTAAAAAATACTAACAAACATATAATTAAACACACCAAATGTAATATATTGCACATCATAGCTATGACATAACAATAAAATAGAGAAACCATAATCAATCATTTGGGGTGAATTTGTAGAACCTTTCCATACATATCTATTATGAATACTAGAGTGACGAATAGAGCCTTGTGCCTCATATGTTACCAAGTGTTCAAATGTAGATAAACAACTTACATACCTTCGCTGAAGAATTGGAAAATTGGAAAATCCTTAATATCAAGCATAATAAAATATGTTGAGTATCAAAGTAAAATCTCTAAACTAGTGTCCACAAAGCCTCAAAAGTCCTTGCCATTAATAGTTGTGGAGACAATTACAAACATTCAATCAAAGCTTCAACTAAATAAAGAAAGTCAAACAATAAGAATTTTAGAATTTAAGATAAAATATGTGGAGTATCAAAGTAAAATCTCTAAACTAGTGTCCACAAAGCCTCCAAAG